>VXBI01000142.1:145831-167019 GCA_013397375.1 Toxostoma redivivum | reverse complement strand
TCCCCGAGCTCTGCCCGCATTGGGGTCCCGCAGCTCCCGCGGTGCCACCGGGCAGGGCCGGGCAGGGCTGCGGGAGCTTCGAGCCCCCGGGCAGGGTCCGGGCTCGACACGGAGGGGAAAAGAATAAAAAGCAACGAAAAGAATTTTTCTAAAAATCCCAAAATTAAGATTTAAAACGCCTCTCCACCGGCATCCCGGAGCCGCACCCCGGATTCGCACCCGGGGCCCACAGCCCGCACCGCCCCCGGCCGCCCTTCGCCGCCGCTCCCCCCGCCCGGTGGTGCCTCCCCAGCTCCGAGCCGGGGATCACCGCTCGCCCCGAAGGTACCGGGGCAATGAAATGCCCAGTACCGCGTTCTGAGGCCGGGCCGGGTTTTGGGAAACGCGCCTGCAGCTCCCAAACCCGCCGGGTCCCCATGGTTCTGCTTGGAGCCGCCGTCCTCGCCCAGCCCAGCGCCCGTGGGCCGGAACGGGATCCCATTCCCACTGGGAGCGGCATCCCATTCCCACTGGTACCGGAGCGGTGCCGGTGCTGGCGGGAGGCACCGGGATGCATCGGCCCTGCCGAGCTCTGCACGACCTGCAGCGACGCTCCGAGGCCGCTCCGCCGCCACCGGGGCTGCGGGGCCCCGCTCCGGCCGCGGAGACCGGAGTCGCTCCCGAGGAACCCTGCGGCCCAGGAGCTGCAGCCAGGAAAGGTCGGGCACATCCCGGCCCTGCGCTGATCACCCAAACTCATTTATATTAACGTATTAATGCATACCTATTTATGCCCTGCCTCGGACCTGCAGCTGCTAATCCCACTCCCACAGCAGGAAAATCTCAAAAAAACCCACCAAAATCTCCTGTGAGGAGAGACCTGTCCCAAAAAACTGCCTGTCCTTCAGAGCACATTCAACCCTCTGTGGGAGCTGGTTTTTGAGGGGTGGCCAGGGCTCTCTCCTCTCAAAAGGCTTTGGAGGCTTTGCTGTCCGTGGGGACAGTGACAGCCCAGCCTGGGCACTACTGTCACCAAGAATTCCCTTTGTCCATTAAAACGTCCCCCAGATCCAAGCAGCAATAGTCAACTTTTAAGTTCAGCCTTATGAAGTTTAAGCCAAAATGGCTCTACAATTTGAGGGGGTTTGGCCCTAATTTTAATATGCTTGGAGGTGCCTCAGAAAACCCCGTTGTTCCAAAGGCAATTCCAAGGAATAAACCTTCCTGATCCCACATGAGGCACCAAAGCGGTGTCACCTTGAGCACAGGGACCTGCCAGCCGCCCACTGTCACCTGTGGGGTCAAGATCAATTCTGTCCCCACTGGGGGATGACAGCTGGAGCTGGACACGATCCCATAAAGGATACACAGGATAGAAGCTGAAGGAGGGCAGGGTTAGATGGGATATTGGGAAGGAATTCTTCCCTGTGAGGCTCGTGGGGGGCCCTGGCACAGGATGCCCAGAGCAGCAGTGGCTGCCCCTGGATCCCTGGAAGTGTCCCAGGCCAGGCTGGGACAGGCCTTGCAGCAACCTGGGATACTGGAAGATGTCCCTGCCCATGGCAGGGGTGGCATTGGGTGGTGTTTTAGGTCCCTTCCAACCCAAGCTCTCCCTGATTCTGTGACTCGGTGTCCATCTCTGCCCCAGCCCTTGCCTCTGCCCATCCCAGCTTCCACGAATGAATTTCCCTTCATTCATCGACAATCAGCACCTAATTCAGCAAATCCCGTCCAAATGACACATCCCTGGGGAAAACGCCACTTCAGGGGCATCACAGTGAACTAGACAGAGATGTTGGGGAAGTATCTCAGGAATTAGTTAAAAAAAAAGAACTATTAAAACTAGAAATGCACTTCCCAACTGCCTGAGATATAAGAGCAGAGTGAAACCCTTCACATTTGCCTCTGAGCCTCTGAGGGCAGGCTTCTTTCCTGCACCAGCTGGTGCCAGGAGTTTCAGATGTGAAAATTGAAGATATTGTATCAATGACAGCCTAAACCTCTTCCCCAACATTTTGAGGAATCCAGGGCTGGCCAGCCTTGTGCAGTGTGAGACTCCAACATAGTGTATGATCAGGCAAGGCTGGAGGGGTGAGAGGCCACATTTAATCCATTTTCAACCATAATAATAGTGCTAATAATAATTTATTATTATACATTCAGTAGAACTAGAACTTGTTGTGCCAGGAACACATCACAATCCATAAATCTTTCATGATGCTGCCTCAAACATTCATATTTGGTGTCTCCAAAATATTGTCCCCAGCAATGCTTTGGTGAGGGGATGATCCCACCCTTCCTTAAGCAAAGGGAGAAGCTGCACCCAGCCCAGGATCTGCCCTGGCTGCTGAAGACAGGAGACAGAGGTTTTTGAAAAAAAAATTCTTTATTGGAACTCATCTGAACATCAGATATACCTGGTGTTGGTTAGCAAGAACCGTTTGTACATTTGATATTGATGGTGCCAAAAACCCAAACAGCGACTGACTGGAGGAGATGGAAATTAAGAATAATAAAATAAAATAAAAGGTTGGAGAGGTCAAAATGTGAACAGAAAGGGAAAATATCAGCCAGTCTAAGAGTCAGTGTGAAGGCAAAATATTTCCTGATAAAACAGAATCCTTTTACAAAATATAAATTTTGTAAGAAAAACATGGAGAGGGAAATGGAGACAGGGAAAGGAAAAATAAAGATGAGCAGGACAGAGATGCAGAAGCTTACACTGCCCAAATGGCATCAAAACTTACTGGAAACCTCACCAGAAAATGGAACATGCTGGAATACACCATGTTCCGCCCCCCAGGACTTCGGGGCCGAGGAGGAAGCTCCCCCTGGGCTGCTCCAGAGGGCCAGGCTGTCCCACCTGGCGTGGGGAAGCAGAGCTCAGCGCTGCTGCAGCAGAGGCACAGCTGGGGTCAGCTCCGCCGTCACCTGCTCCTCCTACCAGCGCAGGTGGGGAGGGAGGAAACATTGAAAATCTAAGTCTATCTGCAAACAAGAGCATGCAAGTCAGGCTCCAGGGAAACCTGCGCCGTTCCCTTCGCCGAGAGCGGCCGGGGCCGGGGCTGCAGCGACAGCTCCGGCCCGCAGGAAATCATCGTGGAGCTGCTTTCGAGGGGGTCGGAGGCCTTGAGGATGGAAAATAAACCAGCAGTCTGTACATTTTGGGTTTGTTTGGTTCAGTACAAATGGAATCAAGTTGGCTGCTCAGACACTGCCAGCACGTCTCCGATTTCAGGGCGGAGGAGATGAAACAAACTGGTTTTGGGCACCTACTGGTAACAAAACGCTGTCCCTGCTGAACTCTGCCGTCCCTCAGGAAGTGGAAAGCACATGTTTAGGTAGTGTAAGCCTTTTTCCTTTTATTTAGAATACCCTCTTTGTTTAAACAATATTCCCCCCCCAGATACAAAGTTCGGCCAGTAAAGATTACATGGAAACTGGAACACGCATCGTCTGGAATACAAGATGCACCGGATGAGGAAGTTTAAAAACTTTCCGAGCGAAAAGTAGAACAAAGAAGAAAAAAAAAAGTCTCCTAACATTTTCCCAAAGGTTTCACTCTCCTGTCACACACACTCTCCAAATGACAGCTAGCAAATTCAACTCTGCAAAGAGAAAACAGAGCCACGTCACTGGACAGGAGAGGGAGCAAGGCTCAGGGACACAGAGCACGGCGGGGCCTGGAAGCGACTCCAGAGCTCTGCAGTCCCCAGGGAGGCCCCACTCACCTATGTCAACTTCTTGGCTTTGTTGTAGAGCGAATCCACTACTTTGCTCATGTTCTGAATCGTCTCGAGGGCAGCCTCGTAAGTTTTGTCTACGGGGGGTTCGTCAAAGATTATCAGGACACCCTCGCCCTGGTCAAGGATTCCTGTGGGCACAAGCTGCTGTTAGCACTGGGATGCTCGATGGATCACAGCTTCCAGACTGCAGGAATTTAGGGATCTACCCCAGAAACACCCAATCAGCTGTACAGGGTTTGGGAAGGGCTCATGTATTAGGTTGGACTGGCAGATTTTGACCAGCCCTGCTTTAGCATTTCCAGAAAGAAAAAATCCCAGAGAACAACCTGAGAAGCCATCCAGGAGATGAGCATTCCTGCCCATTCACTACCATCTCTCCCTGCCTCCTCAGGCCCTGTGCCCAGCAGGATGGCTCAGCACAGCTGGGTTATCCTGCAGCTGTGCCCACTCTGTGCCCAACGTGCTGCTCCCAGGCATTCCCTGGCTCAGCCACACCCAGGGACAAGAGAACCAAGAGCACAGCTGGTTCCTTGAGGGGTTATCGGGGCAGCAGCCAAGCCACAGCACCACACTGGGCCATGGGGTGCCCCCACAGAACACTCCAGGCACAAACAGCTGGGAAAGGTGACCACAGCCCTGGTCAGCTCCAAGAGGGAGAGCCCAGCCTGGCCAGACAACCCACCTGGGGGTCCCACACTGTTTCTGGATGCTGTCACAGCAAAAGGGACCCAACAGCATTTCTGAAATTAACCCTTGGGTGAGGGAAGGTGGATGGAGCAACAGGAACAGCATTCCTGTCAGTCCTGACTGTCACCTGTGGTAAGAGCAGCAAGAACAGCTTTCCTGACTGTCACTCCTGACTGTCACCTGCACATGTACTGCCTGAGCAGGACCCCCAGGTTCAGAGGAGGAAGGGGAGTCCAGCACAGCTCGTGCAAACACAGGGCAATCAGAGCTGAGGGATGCAGAGACTCACCATGAAATTTCTTGTCCAAGATCATCTGTGACAGTTTCCTTTCTACCTCAGCCTGAAATTGAAGCAGAAAAATTAAAAGTCTCCAAGAACACATAAAAATATGTGAATTTTACTACTGCATGCTTGACAGCCCTGGTGGGACACGAGCACTGCTCAACAGCAGCTCCTCCTCCCTGAACGTGGCTTGGAAACCACCACCTGCTTGAGATGCCTCAGGAAATTAGGGAGCAGCTGTTAATGAGCAAGCAGGATGTCCCCTGTCCCACAGGTGACAGTGTCACTTCACACAGGCTTTACCTGTGGAGGTTTTGAACTTTCTAACTCAGTTTAGCATTTAGGATTTAGACAAGAGTTGGCTAAGTTTTATTTAATCCATGCAGGACTCAGCTGAGCTCCTGCCCAGCACCAGGAAGGCCCACAGGAGGCAGCTCCTCTCTGGGCAGAGGGGGCACAGAGCAGCTTTTACTCTGAATATTAAGGATATGTTAAACACCATGAGCTAGTCTGGGAACAGACAGTGTGCCAGGGAAGGTTTAGGTTGGATATTAGGGAAAATTTCTTCATGGAAAGGGTTGTCCAGCCCAGGGCAGAGGTGAAGTCACCAGATTTAACAGATGTGTGGATGTGGTACTTGGGGACATGGGTGGTTTTGGCAGTGCTGGGGGAATATTTGGACTCAATGATCTCAGAGGTCTTTTCCAACATGAATGATTCAGTGATTCTGTGACCACAAAGGCTGAGCTCAGCTCACTTCCCAACCTCTGCTCTTAATGCCAGTACAAGACAACAGCACTCTGGGGTGCAACTGGCTGGGATTACAGTGGATTTTCCTAGAACTGAATCTGTCTGGGATTATCTGTAAAGCAGTTACTGCATAGTCAGTGTGACAGACGCATCCCTAATGACACCACAGGGTGATTAGCTGGATCCTGGATCTTAAGGGTCTAAGTAAAGTTCCCCTGGGAACACTCAGGGGATTAAACACGAGGCACGGGGGAAGACTGAGCTGGTCACGACAGAGCAGAGGAAAATCTGCCTCCAATAAAAAGCAAGAGCCAAGACAGGGAATAAAACCCATGGGAGGGAAGGGGACAGCACAGCAAAGTCTAGAGCACAGGAAGCCTAAATGCCTCTCAGGAGCTGCCTGTGTCAGATCTTAGTTCCCAAGGGTGAAATTTGCCTGGAAATGCTATGGATCTCATCTGCCACCCTTCATGTCCAGTTCCCAGTGACAAATGCCATTTAACCCCAACTCCTCTGCCCTATGAACACATGGCACTGATTTCTGGTGAGGTTCTTACCTTTGAGAGCTTGATGAGGCTGGATATGTGTTCAATCTATAAGAAAGACCAACATTTAGGTAAATCTATAGCTGCACTTTGGACACAAAGCATAGAGGTTTGGGGCTCTTCATGGAACTGCTCAAGGGTCTGGAAATGCTCTGGCCTCAAAAACTCCAGAGGCTTTCTCCACTCTGCAGCTTCAGGTCCTTCAGGTTTCACATCTGATTTTAACTAAGATGGACTGGACCCCTAAAGCCACTTCACTCTGAAAGGTGAAATAATTCTTCTCCAAGACATGCCTTGCCCTGTCAGACTCCTTTGAAGCCAAATGCTGTCACTTTCAGGGTTAAAAGCCAGTCACCTTGCAGGGAGCATGAGAGAAACAGGAGGGAAGGGTAATGATTCTGGAATGTGTTTTTCTAAAGGTCTCCTCAGCCTCCTCCTTGTAATTTTAACATGATGAACCCTGAGCTCTGAAAGTGCTGAGCAGCTCAGAGTAAGAAGTGATCCATATAGGAACAATCCCCTGACCCCCAGCAGCAGGAACAGAGGGACCAGCCCATCCAGGTGCTGCTGGAAACATTTACCTGTACTCTGGAGAAGGGTTCGATGACTCTGATCAGGTTCTGTTCCAATAAATTATCATAGAGCTTGGCCAGGTGAGTATTTATGATGGGGTCGTCCCTGAGCTCCACCTTGTAGTCTGTCAGAGCCTGTGGGGACATGGGGAGGAAATAATTCTGATAGCAACAGCTCCTTCAGGTGCTCTGAGGATGAGATCCCTTCCCTGCCCAGCCAAGTACCATGGCCAATCCAATCCCTAATTTAGCTAAAAGCCAGCAGATTATGACAGTCCAGCAGCCTTTCCAGTATGTTTTATCTCCACCCTGCTGGAGCTCAGCAAGCCCCAGTCTCTGTTCACAGGCAGCAGAGCACAGCAGGATTGGATCCTGCCATGGGAATCCTCTCGCTGAGCTCTTCAGCATTCCTGCTGAAACCAGGAATAATTTTAGGAAGATACACATCCATCCATGTTCACATGACATGTGAACAGCACCTAAAGGAAAACTGCTTCTGAGTTGGCTCTCAAAAAAAACCCACAAACATATATGAAAAGAAAAAAAACTGGGTTCAAGCAAGTTTACCCCCACATACTGAAAACACAACCTGTTGATTGTTGGGGGGTATTTTTCGATGCACTGTTGCTTTCTATCAATGTTTCCATGGTTTCCTGCTGTGGGATGTAACAGCTCCTACAACTTTCCAAATCTGGCATTTCTGACCGGTTTTTTGCTCAGCCAGGCCCCATCTTCTGTGTCCCTGACTCACCTTTTCAAAATCTGCCAGCGACCGGTTCTTGCTGGCCTGTGCCACACATTTTAGTGCTTCTGTCTGTGGGGAAAAAACCAAAGGAGATTATTTTTTTCTGGATTCTCCTCTCAGGGTGAATATGCCAATTGTGCAGTACCCTGGGAACATGCTTAAACAGCAAACCAGCTTTCCTTGTCACTGCCACAGGCAGAGGGAGAGCAGCTGCTGAGGGGAGAACAAGCTGGGCAGCTGCAGGACATGACCTGAAAGACCTCCAGAGGGACAAACACCTGGGTCTGATAGCACCAGCTGCAGGTTGGAACGAGTTTGATGCTGTCTTTAAGGGAAGTGCATTTTTTGGCCACTTGCTTAATGAACGTGGCCTTTTTGGGACTCCAGCTGAGTCTCTGCCCTTCAGCACAGCCTCTTCTCTGCTGAATGGCAGGGGCAGAGCAGCAGCTCCTATGGACACCTCACCATGGACAGCATCAGGGATGAGTCTTCTCTACCCCAGAACTGCTGAAATGAAGCAAAAGCCACATCCCCAAACAAGCACATTTACACCCAAAAGTGGCAATCCCAGCAGGGAATGGCAGAACAGAGCCCAAGTGGGGGAGACAAGACAAGGTGTCTCTGGTACACAAGGCCCAGGCTTCTGCTGCCTTCTCTTTTGGGACTGCCCCGTGCAGAGTCAGGAGCTGGACTTGATCCTTGTGGTCCTTTCCAACTCAGGATATTCGAGGATTTCCCCCAGGGCTGCTCTCTCCCTGCTCCCCATGCTGCCTCCTGGTCAGGGCTGGCCCAGGAGCACAGTGTAGGAACATCGAGGATCCCCTGCCCTGGAGAGGAGCCTCCAGTTGCCACTCAGGGCAAAGGGATGAGGCAGGATTGGGGCTGCCCTTGCTGATCCAGGAGGGATATCCCCACGTCAGACCTTTCCACGCACATCTGCTCACTGAGCTCTGCTAATTCCCAATCCTCTGTGGGCAGGGGAGCAGCAGCTCCTGCGTCACAGCAAAGCCCAGGCTGAGCACACCCCTGAGGGCAGCAGGATCCCAGCCTGGCCCAGCCCCTGGCATGCCTGAAGTGTGGCCCTGCACCTTCTACAAGCACTCCTGGATTTAATTTGGGGGTGGCATTCCCAGCCTGGCACGTTCACATGTCAGAATAAGCAATGGATTTAACACCTCCCTCCTGCCTGGCCCCCACCTCGCAGCCATCCAGGTCTCCACCTGCTCAGCTGCACTGCCAGGAATGGATTCTCAGGACTGACTACAACGAAGTAAAAACAGTAACTCGGATTTAAACACTGCAGCAGTTGGTGAGAGCAGGGACACAAGGAGCTGATGGCATCAAGCAGTTTGTAGCTGATGAAGAAAAGCAGGGAGAAAAACCGGGAAAACGAACCAAATTCTCTGGTTGTGAAAATCACTGTAAACCCCTTTGAAGGCAAGCAACTTCTGGCAATGACTCATGGTAATTTAATCAGCTCTGGATCTTGTTCAGGACATTCAGGAATGGTGGGTATTTTGGTATGAAAAGAGCAAAGTGTTTGACAAAAAGAATAAGCCAGCATTGAGAAAGGTAAGAGGAAGATAGAAAGGGTTAAGTTTTTATACCTGTCTTCCTGCATACCGCAGAGCAAGCTTCCCACTCACTAATGCTTGCACATCTTCTGGGCTGCAGACAGAGGGAAGGGAGCAGAACATTTATACAGGAACATGGTCAGTTTAAACCCCAGAGCATCTCAAAAATCCCCACTTTAGCAAAGTACTACAACCCAAATACCACCACATCAGGAGCACTGATCAGGTGATAAAGACACTGCCTGAGCCCATTAGTTCAGAGTTCCATAAAGAAAAAGCCTTTCCCTGGAAATGTAGGAAGTGTTCTTTCCAGAACCATCTGCCACCTACCTGTTGAGCATGATTTTGCACAGCAACATGTATTTCAGAGCAGTGATGGCTTTGGGGTTGTCAATTGAATCATTGCCCTCAAACGCCTCATAAAAATATGAATAGGCTGTTTTCCAGTCCTTCTCTTCTGCTGCATGGATAATACCTGGGAGAAGCACAAACAGGTTAATTCTGAGCGTGACTGGGAGAGGACAGAAAAATTTGGTTGTTCTGTGCTTTATCTGTGACTTCAGTGAAGGGAATCCTTTCCTCCTGTGCCCTCTTTGCCTCATCTCTATCAGAAAAAATCCATACTCTGTATTATGAGGACATTTTTAGACAGACAAGTTTGAGGTACTTCAGGTAATGTGCCTGCAAACTAGGTCAGGAACAACATATAATGGGTCAGGAACACAGTGTGAGGCTGGAACTTCAGTGCCTGGGGAGCTTATGGACCCTGCACCACTGCAGCTTTCAAAAATGGGCTGAAAACACCAGGGGCAGGAACAATGTCATTGTTGATGCCACCTGAGGCAGAACTGGTGGTATCTTGAGGCCCCACCAAGCACCACTTTCCATCATTCCCTCAGAAAACACAAGTACCTGATGTGCCAGGACAAGTCCTGTGCAGGGTCCTTGTCCCAGAGGCCTCACCTGACTGCATGTCCAGCGCTGCCTGCAGCTTGGGGGGACAGTAGATGGCATTAGCCGTAGTACGTGCTGAGGTTAAGGCTGCTCTTGCTTTTGGCAGATTGCTCAGGGCATGGTAAGTCTTGCTCTCTAAGAGCTGCACTTCCACCAGCAGTGCCTTGTCATCCATCTTCTTCAACTCCCGAAGCAGCTGGGAGCCTGGCAGAGCAAGGACACACTGTGACTGCTCTGATCAGCATCCACACAAAGAAATCCCTGCAGGGGCCACCCGTCCTCCCCCAGCAGTCAGGGCTTTGAGGGAGGGACTTGAGGCTCACACAACCTGCTCTATCAAGAAAAGGCATGGGAGATGGCATAATGGTGGGACAGTGCTAGTGCACAGCTGGAGGATGAAGCAGTTTTGTGTCAGAGGTGGTTGTGGGCAGCAGAATGTCCTGGAGGGGCTGGGCAGTTGGAATGGTCACTCTGGTACCTGTTCTTGGGTGATCCCTCTCCCACAGGGAGCTCCTGCAGAACTGCCCCTCTGCATCACAGAGCATTCTCAAGAAACTACTGAGAAGGTGGGATGAGGAAGGAATGATTTTAACATGGGACATCTACAGGTCAGATTTAGGAAGCAGGAAGGGAGAGCCTAAGAAATGCCAAGACAATCTGCCACATCACAGCCTTGTGAGAAGAGAATGAGCCAGTCCTAGAGGAAACTTGTCCCCTTCTTTCCCCCTAAGGTAACTTAGGGTGAGCAGAGACAAAAACCACCTCCTCTCTTGCTGGTGCTCAGGAGCTGATAACCAGAGCTGAAAGTGCAGAACTGGGCAGAAACAAATGGATTCTCCCTGGAAACATCCCTGAGAGACACTGCTTGTACCTACTCCCCACAGCCATGGACACAACCATCTCCTCAGCCACACAGGAGTGCTGTGCATAACACTGACACTGATAGAGCATCAGAGC
Organism: Toxostoma redivivum; assembly: GCA_013397375.1. NCBI lineage: Eukaryota > Metazoa > Chordata > Aves > Passeriformes > Mimidae > Toxostoma > Toxostoma redivivum. The sequence continues at coordinate 156,227 of VXBI01000142.1, read as the reverse complement.
CTGGCCCAGAGGTACAGACCTTCCCAACTCCCCAGGCTGTCCCACCACCAGCCAAGGGATTAAATTAATTAAGCACAGCTTTGGCGTGTGGCCTCTGATCAGTTTAAATCTGAGTTCATTACCTAGCCCTGTGCAAACAAGTTCTAATTCCATACTGAATGCCATGAACCATGAACTCAACATTCTGATGAGATACATGTCACCCAGGCGACCCTGGACATGACACAGGTTCGTGCCACCACACAGGTTAAGAAGTTCTGGGACCCAGGTGAGCAGTTCAGGTTGTGTCCATGCAGTTGCCCCTCAGCCCTGGCAGAGCAGGCTGTGCAAACACCCCTCAGACAGCTTAAACCTCACTTAAAGCTTAAATCTCAATTACAGCTTAAGCCTCATTTACAGCACTGCAGTCATTTGCAAAATGAACATTAGAAAAGCGCTAGGGGAGCTGTAAGAGGTCCTGCTTTACTCTGCTTTGGGGCAGAGCAGGATTTCACTGGTTCATTACCATCCCCTGGGTGGGGCAGGGGCAAATTCTTAAAGCCTCTGTAAGACCTTGGCTAATGACACCCCCAGAGGTTTTCCATTTCCTGGTTTTACTGGGGCTGTGTTGGAGCAAATTAGAAAAAAGCTGCTTTCTCCCTTCAGCCTCTGTGGCCACAGCAGAGTATTCCAGCATGTTCCAGCAGGAGCCAAACCTCTGGCCTTCAGCTGGATACAGCTCCCAAAATTATCTGCACTGAATGAATCACAAATCCCAGAGTGGTTTGGGTTGGAAGGGGCCTTAAAGCTCATCTCATTCCACTCTCAAATGGGCAGGGACACCTCCAAGATTGCTCCAAGCCTCATCCAAACTGGCCTTAGGCCCAGGTGAGATGGGTAAGGACGGTGAAACAGCAAGAACAAAGACACCTCTAAGAGCTGTTATCACCCAGCTACAGCAAAAGGCGGCAGAACTGGACGAGCACTGAGAAATTAAGACCCAAATCCTGAAAAACTTCTCAAAGAACCTGACACAGGCAATGGCTTTCCTTGTCAGGAGTAAATTAAAAGCAAAGATTTACCACCACCTAGTGGAGCCTCACCTAGCTGCAGAGCTTCTTGGTACCTCTTGGTGTCGAAGTAGAGAGAGACCAGCCTCGCCTGGAGAACAGAAAAGGAACTGCTGTGAGGAAAGCCAGAACAGATTTGTTTTGTAAAATGAAGCTTTGTATTCTTCTCTGCACAGACTTCACTACAGTAATCTGTATTTGTCACATTGTGTGGTCCAGTTGTGTAAGGCTACTGCACAAGGAGTAAACCCCCACATTTTTAAGGAGAATTTCAGTGTAATTAATGACCTGCCCTGACACATAAAAAGATCAGAACAGCACACAAGTGCTCTACTTTTAGAGGCATTAAATGTGACAAGAGATGATGTTGCACCACATGTTTGGGATCTGGACCTACCTCTAGAGCCTGGCGTAGGAAAGTCCTCTTCTCTGATTTGGCCCATTCAATACACTCTAAACACAAGTCAACCTTAAAGTGAGCAGAAAGAAATCAGTCAATTCTAGACATTGTCAGTGCCCACCCCAAACGCAACAACACCAGAGGTGCCAAATGGAGGCATTTGGGGTAGGCACTAAAGCTTTCCCAGAGTTTAAACCCACAGTCATGGTGTATTTTCAATAAAGAAAAATAAATTTCATGTGCTTTAGGGCCTAGATAGATCATGTACTCTGTATAAAGCAGCAGAGGTGCTGGGCTCTGCTTTGGGGGCCTCATCCATCATTTCAAAGCACAGCAAAGAAACTCAGACTCTTCCCATATTTTTCAGGCTGAGACTCCCTTGATGGATAAAGCAGAACTGCTCCATCTCAATTAGATATTATTGTATCTTATCTGGCCAATAATACACAGTAAGTGATGCTGTGGTGCTAAGCTCAGGAATGCCTCTTCCCAAAACCTCTGGATTGCAGCTCAGCAATGCAGGCCTTGTCAGCTCCCTCTTACTGCTTATTAAACGTGAGCATTTTATGCAAAGCCATTATGAAGTTTCAATTTATTACAGGGTGATAGCTGAAGCATTAGGAGCTGGAGAAATCTCCAATTTCACTGCTTTACTGGGCTCCTGGGAGCATTCTGGATGTGAGCTACCCTGCAGAAGTAGACAATCCTCAGAACATTTCTGAAAGGATTTGAGATTGCTGCATCAAGGACCTCACAGGCTGATGTCATCCTTCCTTAAGGTTTTGGGTTTGGCTTCAGAATATGCTCTGAAGTGACTATTTTCACTGACTTTTTATTATTACCATCACATTACTCCAACCTGTTCTTTCTTTGCAACTGCACCCAAATATTGTCCTTTACACCAAATCACCCTGAGAAAAGCCTGTAGCTGCTCAATTTCTCCTGACACTTTTAGGAGCTCTCCCTCCTCACCTGCACATCCAACCCCATTTCCCCTGACCTCATCTGTTAAAGCAAGAGGGAGAAAACATTCTGTCACCATTCATCACCCTTGAGCCACAAGGACTGAACAACAAACAAGGGTTACCTGCACTGGAAGATGACAGTTCTAATTTGGCTAATTTTGTGCTACTTTGGCTAATGAGAATGTCACCTGCCCCTCAGCATGGCAGCCTGCAATCTGCCAGTCCCTGAGTGCAGATTTTATGTGGGTTTTGTCCCTAACCTGCTGCTCGGACCCTTCCTGTGCCAGCCTTGGGGTGCCAGCACAACCCTCTGCAGGGCAGCACAGCCTGGAAGCACGCCCAAGGTGCTCCTGTCCTTATCTGCTCCCAAAAAAGCAGTAATTGGGGGAGAAAAAACCAAAACAAAAAAAAACAACCCTGAGACAACTGTATCCTATAGAGCTGATGAGAATGGAGTGAATCCTAAATCCTAACTGGGCACTCTCTTAGACTGTCTCAGGTTTTCTGGTGGGGGAGCTCATCCACTGAAGCAGCTGACACCTGGTAGCTGCAAAACCTTTCCACTCCTGTTTCAGGAGTAACTTTTGTGTCTCTGTGCAGTAAAACACCCCCTGACCAGCAATCCTGACCAGCTCCTGGACAGCCCCCGAGTCCCCGAGGCTCCTCCAGTTCTGTGCCATCCCAAACCACAGCCACCATTCCTGCTCCAAGCTCTCTGAAACACATTCCCAACACTGATCACACTACAAAATACTTCCAGTGCTGCACCCACAATCACTGAGGCTGGAAAAGCCCTCTAAGATCATTGAACCCAATCATTCCCCAGCACTGCCAAGGCTACCACTGACCCATGTCCCCAAGTGCCACATCCACACAGCTTTTAAACCCTTACAGGGATGGGGACTCCACCATTGCCAGGGCTGGACAACCCATTCAGTAAAGGAATTTTCCCTAATATCCAATCTAAACCTCCCCTGGCACAACTTGAGGAAGCAACATGAATCTAAGACAAATGCCCATGGTGGAAGTCATTCCTAACCTGCAGCAGGGAGAGGCTTGCAGAAAAACATGGTTATGAATTCAATTATCTGATGATTTATTTATAAAATACATCCAAATGCATTAAAAGCCTGCTCCCTGACATGAATAGTTCAGTGAGAAGCAAACTAGGTCAGGAAATGGTGTTGCAGGCTTTTGAGGAACTGCCTGGTGCTGGAAGTGCAGCCTCACCTCCTGTCCTGTGGCTGCCTCCATGTCCAGGAAGAGGTCGAGCAGGGACCGGACCAGGCGCGCGGCCTTGGCTTTGCTGATGGAGTTCAAGAAGGGCCGGACGTACTTCAGGAGTCCTCCCAGCTCTGCAAAAACCCCAAAACATGAAATACAACCCCTGAGCCAACAGCTGCACTGAGCTGGAGCAGCCACACATCACATGTACCAGCAGGACTTGTCACACCAAACATTTCCCAGGTGGTTTTTCAGCATCACGCACAGAACAGAGCAACAAATGGCACCTGCAGGGCAGCCCTGAAGCAAACAAGGGACTGCTCAGGGGACTGGGGGCTCCAGCACCACAGCACTGCCTGCCACTGCAGCTCCACAGTTACCACCAGCTGGAACTGCCTCAGGCATGTTTTAAAACGTAAGGATCTGCTAAATGCTTTGAGATTTTTCTATAAAATGAGGGATGGAGTTTATAATTTAGGTGTGTTTTTATTAGCTCACAGTTTCATGCTTTAATCTGCCCCACCTAACCAAGCCCAGGATGTTGGATCCACCTATTGCTCCACTTCTGGAAAATCATATTCCTTAACACTCCAACTCTACCTGATCAGCTCTGACCTCACTTAACTATATTTCTGCTTCTAAGTCTCCTCATTAATTCACCGTTATAAAACCTGTCTTTATAAGAGGTGGGAAAAGGAAATGTGTTTTTATTTATGGAAAAACATTGAAGTGTCATTCCCAGGGAGCAGAGGAATGTGGCAGTCACAGCACAGCAGCTCCAGCACTCACAGCCACTCAGGAATGTTGTGGTGGAACTGCAGAGCACAAGTGAAAAGTCTCCTACAACACCACGTGGCTTTGGGGAGGGCCTGGCCAGGGCTGCTCCCAGTTTGGGAAGATGATCCTGCAGAGGGGCAGGGTTCAGTGCTGACTCATCAGCACCGGGGCTGCACACTGAAATCACAGCTCTCTGCCCCAGATTTCCAAGTTTCACCCAAATATCAGGTGGATCTCACACTACTGTGTTTACAAGATTCCACAGAAAAGAAAAATCAAAACAAAGCTGGTAATGACTAATTCAGAAGTCCTCTACACCAAACTAGTACAGAATCAAAACCAAAATAAGAGATTAGTCTAATTATATTTCAATTAGTATATGGAGGAGTATCAGGAGAATTTCAGTTTGGAAGGATTCCAATAAAAACAAATGTAAACAAGGGTTCTTCTGTGTTTCATTTAGCTGTAATGCTAAAGAATGCTAATGCTAATTGTTATAACAACATCTTATTAATGTCTAAAAATTATTCTTCATATTTTTTTTACTTTTTCAACCTATTTACTTTAAGTTTAATCAAGCCTGAAACACCTAATTTATCACACACTTAACATGTGGAACTCACCTTTTTCCAATCACTCATAGTGATCACAGAATCCCAAGATGGGTTCGGTTGGGAGGGACCTTAAAGCCAAACCAGTGCCATCCCCTGCCATGGGCAGGGACACCTTCCACTGTCCCAGCCTGCTCCAAGCCCATCCAACCTGGCTTTGGTTGGAAGCATCCAACTTCCAGGGATGCAGGGGCAGCCACAGCTGCTCTGGGCACCCAGTGGAAGCCATTCCCTGTGTCCTGATCCTCCAGGCCCTTGTCCAAATCTCTCTCCAGCTCCTGGAGCCCCTTTAGGCACTGGAAGGTTTCAAAACATCTCAAAGTGCACATTTAGAACAAACAGAATCTCAAGTGTGATCCTCAGCTTCATTTCCCAAACTGCAGTGCAGAAGATCCTGATCCCAGCAAACCACCTGGACTCAGTACAAGAACACCACAGGATGCTCTCACTGTCACACCTGCTTCCATAAAAGTTTGATTTTCTCTCTGCCACAGCATAAACAGGCAGCTTTTTCTACACTTATGGTGCAGCTACTTTAACATTTCAGCTTGCAACCTGCAGGCTGACAGCCTTTACTCCACAACCTGCTGCTCCATGACTTTTCCCACACCATCCTGTTCTGGGGCCCATTTAATCTCCAGTACAACTCCTGGATGCAAATCCCAATGATTTCAATCCAAGGCAAACACTTTGGTCTCATACACAGCAAACAACCAACCACAGACAATCCAACACATCCTTCCAACACATCAGTTCTGTACAGAGCTCCTCTCCAGCATCTCGGTGGGAGCTGGGAAAGGTGGGCTCTGGATCTGTCTATCGAGGCTCTCCAAGATCCATCAGCTCTTAAGCACTACCAGGAACCCTCCTCCTGGGCATCCCTGAGCTCCACCAGCTCCTCAGGACCAGTGAAATCAGTACCCAACACACTCTTTCCCACAGGAACTTCAGAACAAAGAAGGAAAACTCCAGTGGAACACACTGCACTGTTTATCATCCCACTGATGTGCTCCAGAGCTGCCCCAGAAGCCCAGAAAGCAGATCCCAAGTCAACAGCTGAAATGCAGCTGTGCATTCTGCAAATTCCACATTCAGCCATGCAGGCTCAAAGTTCCCACAGAAATTTTTCTCTCCTACCAACGTAACCATCAACTATTTTTAGGATTTTATTTTTCTAAAGAAAATGCAATGCCTGGTAAAGGGGTAGGATTGACAGCTCTGCAGGAGTGATGAGCAGCAGCTCTGGAAAATGAAGCCTGCAGCTCATCCTCACCAGCTAACACTCCACTTATCCAAATTCCCAATCCAAGTTATTCCAACCCTACAGTTCTGTGAAATGCTATAAAAATCTGGAACTGTCATAAAGAAAAGTAATCAATCTACAAGTTTATCTGCTTGATAATGATTAAGGATTGAAAGGGGTAATTCATATTATTGTTATTTTTGTAAACAAGATCTGCAGTTCAGTAGAGCCACAGAATAGTGTGGGTTGGAAGGGACTTTAAGCATCCAGTGCCACCCCTGCCATGGACAGGGACACCTTCCACTGTCCCAGGGTGCTCCAAGACCTGTCCAGCCTGGCCTTGGACACTTCCAGGGATCCAGGGGCAGCTACACCTTCTCTGGGCACCCTGTGTCAGGGCCTCACCATCCTCACAGGGAACAATTCCTTTTCAATATCCACTTCCAGGGACAGTGCAGCCACCACCTCTTTGGGCTGGAACCTCTCAAACATGTCCAAGAAGTTCCACTGGCTAAAACCAAACCCTGTGCAGTGAAAGCCACAGGATGAAATCCCAGTATCTGCCCAGCACTGGGGTCTCTGAGAGCAGCTGTACTTGATGATGGTGCTGCTGCCCTTGACTCATCACTCCTACCCAGAAAGCTGACAGGAGGGGAAGGGTCAGAGCCCTTCCCACAGCTCCAGCAGCACCCTAAGCCAGGGTACCCTTTCCTTCATCCCCCAGCTCCACAACTCCAGAAAACACCTCCAGGTCCTTCTGATCTCCCACTGAGCTGCACACACACATCTGGCTTCTGAATAGCATTAAGCTCATTTTCTTCCCTCCAGAACACATTCACTCTGCAGTTTAGTGGTACCTTTAATAGACCAGAAACACATTCCATGTTTTCCCCCTCAAACCCCTGAGTTTGATGAGTTAACAGTGCTATTTTAAACTCCTCAGCCTTCCCCTTGAAAGAAAATAAATCAATCAATTACCATCCTCTGGGAAAACCCTGGAGCTCTTTTTCCTTGTACCAAACTTCAGCTTGAACTCAACACTGCCCCAAGCCCTGCAGAGGTGAGGAACTCTGCCCTCAGTTCTGCTCACCAGCAGCACATCCACACTGACCTGAAGAGACTCTGATTCCCCCGTTTTTACCCAAATACACACATCTCCCTTGCTGCAGGGTCCAGCCATGGTTGGTGATCTCTGGTGAGCAAACACCAGGGTGCAAAGGGCACTGGCACAGCACAGACACCCCCACTGAGCTCCCTGACTCCAGCCACGAAAGGGGCACTTGCACAGCAGCTTCCTCTGTCCTGCAGGAACAGGTGAATCCTGTGCTGGGTTTGTTTTTCCCCAGAGGCCCTAAAAGCAGCCCCCAGCAGGAATCAGAGGTGGACACCTAAGTGAGGTGACAAGAACAGCACCTTTGCTTCCAGCACTCTCTCAGGGCCAGTCATCCACTGTCCCAGTCCTGTCTAACAGCAATCCACAGTGGGAGCAGGGCCTGGAATGCTCATTCCAGCACGTGTGCTGTGGGCAGAGCAGTGACATGGCCCAGCCTAACAGGAGTTTCCCAAGCCCAGTGGGACACCAAGGGACATTTCACAATAGATACAAACTGTGACCTGGCTGAGCCCTCACAGAGCTTTCCATGAGCTACTCCAAAGTCAGCAGGACTAACTCCTACAAGGAGTTATAAGGACTCCTGGTGTCCCAACACTTCCAGTGTGATTGAACCTTCTGCTGGCTGCTTTCCCCACCCCGTGCTAGACTTTCAAGTAAACATTTTTCACTGCCCAGGGCTGCAGCCCAACCACAGGACATTCTGCGCAGGGACACAGAGTGTCCTGAAATGCTCCAGGGGAAAGGCACAGCACAGCCTTAAACTGCTGAGTGCAAAACAAGCAACTGCTGCCTTGAGCCCTCCAGGGAACAGGACACAGGAACAGACTCAAAATCATCACTGAAAAGAGAACTCTACTCCATCCCTGTCCCCTCACACGCTCACAATAGAGAGACTGTCCCACACAGAGCTGGGTAGGGGCTGCTGATGTAATGATCCAGCAGATAAATCAATTGATTGTGAGGGGAGCTGCTGGAGGGACAGTATTCTGGGACAAACTTTCCCATTTGAAATCAACCAGGAAACATCTCTCATGTCAAACATAACAACTTAGCAATACTTTAGTCACTCATACTGAAACAGCTCCACATCAAAGGGCCACAAACTGAACTGTGCATTGTTTGGAACACTGGGCCAAGCAACACCAGATTAATATTTATGTTCTTTATTTGGTTTTAAGTTTCTGTCTTGTCTCTGAGAGAACATTTCCTGTCAAAAGCTGTTTTTACAGCTATCCCACCTAGGTAAGGACACTAAATCCATTGGCTGCAGGATCTCCTGCCTGTCATTTCAATTCCTGATTTCAGGCTCACCTTCTGCCTGCCCAGTCTTGGCCAGCAGTGACCCCAGCTCCAGGATGCTCTGCTCTTTGACTTGCACCGCTTCCTCATCATTTTCCTGGACATCACGTTTCACTGGGAAGAAAAAGAGCAGGAAAGTTGCCTTTAGTAGTGTTTAGTGGTGGAAGACCATCACTGCTGGTCAGCTCCTGGAGAGGTGCCCAAAGCAGGTCCTGCTCCAACAGGCACCAGGGAGTTCAGCCTAGCCCAAGAGGTCTGGGAAGTTTAAATCCAGTGCAGAGAAGTTTGCAGTGCTTTGTCTGTGCACCACAGGGGCTTTACAGCCCACAGGTCCCCCTGCAAACTTCAGCTCCAGGTCTGAACAATCTCAGCTTGTCCAGCTGTGCACGTCACATACAAACAGCACCACAAACCAGACCACATTGGAGCCATAGAACCAAGTAAGAGACATTTAATGGCATTTTTGGAGTTGGATACCCCACTGTGGGATGCTGATGTTGCTGCTTTATGTATTAAGCCAAGATTCCGTGGAAAAAATGCAGCACAACATCAGCAAAGTGAGGTGGGTACATCCCTCCCTACTCTGGTGTCCCACCCACTGCCAGTGCTGAGTCCTGGCAGTGCTATCACCCTCTGCTCCAGGGAGTGACTCTGCTCTGAGGCAGATAAAGGAACAAATGACAGCCAGCAGCACAACCCAAGTGTGCACAGCATCAGTTTTAAGCGAGTTATCCACCACACAGTGCCCTTCCCTCCCTGCCACCACCCCCAGTGCAGGGAGCTCCTCCAACTTCCACATAAACAGAGCCAAAATCCCGCTCTAGGGAAATGAAACTGTGGCTCTCATCCCTTGTACTTCCCTACCAAAGGTGAGGGAACTTCACTCTCAAGGAGAAAAGCATCACAGCCACATTGTCTGGGCCACTCCTGATCCTCCCAACCCACAACAGGGGCTGCGAGCCCTGACTGAGCCTGACTCGCTGAGAGCTGCACCTCCTACTGAATAAACAGCAAAACACTGAGGGACAAACAACTCTGACAGCACCTTCAAAGTCTAACAAGGACACTCGGAAAACTTTTCCCGACACAACAGGGTGCCTGCAGGTCGCAGCATCTCTGTAGAGGTCACCACACAGCACAAGAATCAAGAACTCCTAGTTTAAATACCAGTTTCGAGGGGCAGCACGCCCCACACCATCTCCAAACCCCTCAGAGCACCGACACCTCCCTGGCACCGCAGCCCAAAGGGGCCCGTGCTGGGACCAGCAGCCGGCTGGGACACGGAGAAGCGAAGCCCGAGGGAACTTCTCCAGCGAGGAGCGGAGCTCGGCCGCGGCAGCCGGGCAGCCGCCCCCGGCTCCGTGCGAGCAGCGCTGGGAGGGCGAGTCAGCACGGGCGGAATGTCAGCGCTGAGGGAGCAAGCACTGCTGCCGGCAGACTGGTCCCGGCCTCGGGCACGGCCGGACCGGGCCGTGACACCGCGCCCCAAACACGCCGCGAGTCCCCNCGGCGGCGAGGCGCGGGCGGCGCGGGCGGCGGGCCGGCGCTCACCGATGGAGTGCAGGATGCCGATGGAGGCCTCGCGGTCGGTGGAGAGCAGGGACTGCGCGCGCTGCAGCTCCAGCACCGCCGCCGCCGCCATCTTGCCGCTCCTCCGCCTCGCCGCCAGCACGGAAGCGGCGCCGCGGCCACGCGCCTTCCGCCCGCGCGGCAT
>VXBI01000142.1:64840-132644 GCA_013397375.1 Toxostoma redivivum | reverse complement strand
CTGGCGGGACTCCCCGCTCCCGGGGATGGCTGAGGCTCCAGGGCTGCTGTGGGGTGAGGCGGTGAGATGGCAGCCAGGGCTGGCTGTCCCCGATGGGGCACCCAGGGGTGCTGCCTTTGGGCCCTGCCGTGTGCCCAGGCATGGCTGGGGTCGGTGGGTGCCCGGTGGTCCCGGGCGGGAGGCGGTGGAGGGAGGCTGGCACGGCGCCGGCGGCGGGGGCCGAGCCCGGAGCCCGGCCAGCGCTGCCTCCGGCCCATTCCCGCTCCCATTCCTGCTCCCAGGCTGCAGTGGGAATGCAGGGCCAGCTGTTCTGTTGCAGCTCCTCTTGGCCCTGTGGTGGCAGAGTTTGGCTGGGTGACCCCTGCCGTGTCCCCCAGGCCCACAGGGACAGGGACAGAGGGGTGCAGGAGTGTCTGCACAGCCACGTGGATCTTGGCTTCCTAAACACTTCGAATTTTGTCTTCTTTCCGGAGATGGGGGGGTTTCACTTCCAGAAGGGGTTGCAGAGGCTGTTCCTGTGCTCCCTTGTCCTCCTGGGTGTGGGTGGCTCAGGACAAGGGTCCCCAGAGCCTCCAGGGACACACTGGGACATGATTACACCCCCAAAGTGGGTGCCAAGCGCTCCTCAGGAGGGCAAAACCCAGAGCAGATCCACCAGTCAGCCCTGAGAGGAACTTCTGAGTGGACTGGGGGTTTCAGGGGACACCCCTGAGAAGCAGCCAATGGGGTCCTGCCTGCTCAGGAGTGTCCCCTTACAGGGATATTCAGGGTGGCCAGGGAATCCATGTCACCAGGCGCCCAGCCCCATCCCCAGGCCCTGTCAGGGGCATGAGGGGTGGTAAAGGGTGCTGCCCTCTCCCCAAAACTTCCCAGGAGGTCTGGGGTTGGTGTCCTGGGTGGAGGGAACACTGTGAAGACAAGGATTACCCCTTGCACTCAGTGGGAGAGGGTGGGTGCTGCCCAGACCGGGCTTTATGGGGAGTATGGGGCCAGACCCAGCTCTTCCCCCAGTTCCCCTTCGTATCCTCACAGAGCTGCTCAGGGTGGGGGACACCCAGGAGGCCCAATCCTCACACTGCTCCACTCCATCCCAGTACAGTACTGGGGCATGCTGGTGGGCACCCAGTGTTGCCCATCCCCTGCTCCCAACACCCAAGGATCCCCAGGGGGAGGCTCATGGGTACCTCCGACTCTGAGAGTCTGGTGGATCCTGTGTCCCTCGTGTCCCTTCCATGTCCCTGGTGCCCATGCAGCTCTCCTCCCTGGGATTTCTCCAGCACCATGAGGTACTAGGATGCCTATGGGGTCCTCCCTGCACCCATCAAAGCCAGGGATGGGGGACACAGCTGGGAATACCCATGTCACCCCCAGCAGTACCCTAGCCCAGCCACAGGCTGGTGGCCTCTTTCTGAGCCTCCTCCCTGGAGACAAGTACCCTGGGGGTGACACTGGGGGTGGCACCATGTCTAGCACAGGCCCCGTGCATGACTGCATGCAGGGCTGGTGGCCAGCACCACTCTGAAGGGCGGTACTTTGAGGGGACACTGGCAGCACCAGTTTGTAGTTAAGTGTCCCTTAGGGATGGGCACAGAGGATGGCAAAGCAGAAGTGGGGAATGGAGGGGCTGTGGCAGGAGATGCCAGGCAGGACAAGGACCTCAGGGGTCCCCCAGGAGTGCAGATGAAGGGAAGGGCCCCCCGGCCCTGCCCTTGGCTTTGTTTCACACTTAAGAGCCTCTAATTAAAACCAGGCACAAAGGCCCTGGCTGGCGGAGGGCACGAGGCGCCAGCAGAGGACCGGGGTCTGTCACCAAGGGAACAGGAGTGACATGGGGTCCTGGGCATTGGCACTGTGGGGCCCCTGCATGTCTGGGCACGAGCAGGCACATGAGTGCCCCCACACACAGACACACAAGTGCACACACACACATGCATGCTCCCTACTCTGTGGGCTAGGGACAGCAGTGCTCAGGCCTGGTTTGTACTGGTGTAAACTGGTCTGATGGTCTGTAGTGGCTCAGTGTGTGGGAGTGCTCTGTGAGCAGCGCTGCCCAGGGGGGCTGGGGGCAGTCACGAGCCCTGGGCTCCATGTGGGGTGAGCCAAGCCCTGGGGTGCCCCTGCCCTAGGGGTAGCCTGGTAGGCAGTGGGCACAGCTTCAGCCAAGGACCACAGAGGGTCCCCAGCTGGGATCAGGGGGGCTGGTGGGTGACCCCAAGAGTGGCTGTGATGAGCTGGGGGATGATGACCCCCCAATATATGGGTTGGGCTGCCTGGATCCCACAAGGTGGTGAGACCACAAAGCCACAGTGTCCCCCAAAGCCACCCCTGGTCCTGGCGGGGCACAGAGCCCACCGGGGCGGGCGTGGGGAAAGTGGTTTAAGCACACCTTGACCTTGCTGGCGGGGGAGGGATCCCCTCAGCTTGTCGGACACATCTCCTGCCAGCGCCGGCATTGAGAGCGCGCGAGCTCGCGCGCGGAGGAGCCGGCATGAAAAGGCAGCTTAGGCATCTCCTGCTGCGAGAGATGGATTAGGGGCTTCGGGGAGGCCAGGAGACAGCCAGTGCCACAGCCACCGTGCCGCAACAGCCGCGTGCCGGCGGCCAGGCCGCGGGGCCAGGGTGGCCATGCAACCACTGCCCCATGGCACCATCCTGCTGGGACAGCGGGGCAGTGGGGCAGGACCCTGGCGGTCCCCAAAATGGAGAAAAGTGTGTGTGTAGAAAGCACCGAGGGCTGTCCCAGCGAGGAGGGGACACCCGGGGCTGGCAGCCCCGGCCCCCCTGCGGGTCCCCCTGGCCTGGCTGCAGCTGTCACTGTCAGGGCTCGGGTATTTTTAGAGCCGCCTTGGACTGCAGTGACCATTTCTGCCCATGGGGTGCATGGGATCAGGTGGGAAGGAGGGGAGGGGAAATGGGCACACATTTCCCTTTTTGCTCTGCTTTGGGGTTGGAAATGCCCTTTAAGTCCTTTCTAGAGCCACCCTGGGCCACAGTGACCATTTCTGCCCATGGGGTGCATGGGATCAGGGTGGGGGTGGGGGGAATGGGCACAAATTTCCCTTTTTGCTCTGCTTTGGGGTTGGAAATGCCCTTTAAGTCCCCAGGGAAGCACCCGGAGCTGGCAATAGCTCCCCATAGGGCACAGGGACCTCATACTGGGGGGTGGGCATGGTACAGCCATCTCAGCTCTGTCCCCATGCTGGCTTGGGGTCTGTGTTCCTGGGAAAGTGACAGTGATGTCCCACAGGGACAGCCTGGACCCCATGATGTCTCCCAAGAACTGTTCCAGGTCTGTGGGGTGGCCCCTGTGGTGGAAGTGCAGGAGGGATGGGGTGCCCCCTGGCCATCCCTCCCTCTCCCAGGAACAGCTGTGCCCCTAGCTGGGGGCAGGAGACCTGCCAGCACTGGGCATGTGACAGGAGGTGACAGAGATGCTATTTATACCCTCCTATGTTAGGACTGGGTGTGGGGACATCAGTGAGCCCATGTCACTGGCCCACGGTGACTCTTAGGGTCCCTTGAGTGCCCATCTGTCCCCTAGCACCAACCAAACACCCCTGTAGGGAGGGGTAGGCTCAGTGTGACCAGAAGTGTCACACTCCATGGTGTCACACAGGCATTCCAACTGTCCCCAGACCACTGGGGGCACAGAGTCACCTCTGTGCCCAGTGGGGGCACAGAGCTGACACAGTGACATTGAGGTGTCCCCATGCCTAATGGGGACAGAGTTGTCCCTGTACTCAGTGTGGACAATGAGCTGTGCCTGTGTCTGATAGTGGCATGAAGGTGTTTCCAACAAGGACACTTGAGTTGTCCCTGTGCCCAGTAGGACATAGAGCTGTCCCTGTGCCAGTCCCTCCAGGCTAGAGGGTACCAGAGTGGGGCAGATGTGTCCCCCAACCACCCCAGGTCCTGGTGAGCACATGTCCCCAGCAGCAGAAGGCCTTGGCACAGAGAGATGCCAACTGGGGAGGCATTCATTCCAGCCTCCCTCCTGCTCCTGTGGCAGCAGGGCTGGGGAACACAGCCCAGAAAGGGCTCCCCGGAGAAGTAAGGCCCTGGTGAATGCAGCACTGGCTCCTGGTCCTGCAGTGAGGGGCATCTGACCATGCTGGGGTCTGGGGTCCCCTGGCCTGGGGACACTGTGCCCTTCAAGCACCTCAGGCAGAGAAACCCAGGGACTGTCTCAGCTGACCCCTATGGCACCAAGTGACACAGGCAGGGCTGAGAGGCCTTGGGCAGCACTGTGGGCACCCAGCCCCAAGACCAACCCTGCTCTGAGCACAGCACTCCTGGAGTGCCAGGTTCCCAAAGCCCAGGCAGGCAGGGCTGGGTGCCCCCCACCCATGAGTGATGATGAGCACCAGCTTTGTGCACCCAGCAGGGTGGGGGATGTTGAGAACGGGCAAAGGACACCAGCACAGCTGGGTCCTACCAGGGGAACTGCCACCCACTCCAGGGGTGTCCCAGGTTCATCCCACCTGGTTTGACACAGCCCAATCTCCTTGCAGGGCCTTGTCTGACTCAGCACCCCATGGTGGGTGGTGGTCCAGGGTGTGGCTAGGGGTCCCAGTGACCACCTGGATGAGGCAGGAGCTCCCTGTTGTGGGCATAGCCCCTGCACTAGGCCCAAGGATGCCCACCCGGGACCCCTTGGTAGGCTGGGCTACAGGACATTTGACTGAGTCCCCCACAGTGCTGTTCCATATGGGATGGCTGGGCTCCCTGGGTAGGGGTCCCTAGTCCAGTCCTGTCCATGTGGATCCACCTGGGTGCTTTGGGAGGACAAGGAGGGCACCACAGACCTGGCATGGAACACTGGGGTTTTTGTGGGGAGTTGAGTAAAACAGACAAGCAGAGCATCAACAGGACTTTCTCAGGGCAATGAAGAGTAAATATGAGCATGTTTCTGCCCAGCAAGAAATGGACAGAAAGGTGGCCACCCTGCAATGCAGAAGTCCCAGCTCACAGCCACTAAGCCCTTCTCAGCACACAGGGCTGGCTGGTTCCAGGAGAGAGCCAAGATTAGAATCATAGGATGTCAGAGAACTATCCTTAGGAACTTAAAGACCCTCTAGTCCCACCCCCAGGTTGCTCAAGGCCTTACCCAACCTGGCTTTGAACACTGCTAGTGTTGGGGCATCCACAGCCTCCCTTTCCTGGGTGGCTTTCATTTCCAGGATATCCTGGAGGAATCCCTGCAGGGCTGCTTTGGTGGGGCAGGGGGCTGAGCACAGCATTCCCTCCTAACAAGTCAGAGGAACATGTTCTATGCAGGAGTTCTGGCAGCACATGCCAGCCTGGCTCACCATAGGAACAAATTGAGTCTAGAACTACCCTGTGGAGCACAAAGCACAACCAGTGCTTCAGGACTCACTGCCTCGCTGTGCAGGGCACAGGTATCCCCTCAGGGACAGGTCTGGTGGCACATGGAGGCTCAAAGAACACACTGCAGACAGCCCCGGTCCCGAACTCCTCTCCCTCACCTGGCCCTGACAGGCAGTAGAGGGCAGTAGGGTCCGGGCAGAGAGGCTGCTGCGGAGAGAGGGAAAGCAATGAATGAATGGAGAGACAGATGGGATCCGTTTTTCCTGCTGTCAGGGCAGGCGGAGGGCTGGCGACACACGGCACTGTGCTCAGGGACAGCTGGTGACAGCTGTGCTGGGGGATGGAGAAGTAAAGACCTCTGCAGACCTGGACCCAAATACTAGACCCAGACCTCAGACCCAGAACGCAGACTCCAGCCCCAGACTCCAAACACAACCCTATCCCACAAATCCAGACCCAGACCTAGACTCCGTCCCCAGACAGCAAACCCAGCCAAGGCTCCCAAACCCATCTCACGGCGTCAAGTCCCTAGTCCTGGCCCCCAAGTCCAGACCCAGACCTAGATTCTAGACCCGACCCCGATCCCAAAACCAAACCCATAGCACCCGCCCTCAGCTCCCCGGTATTGCCCACAGCACTGCTGCTGTGCCATTGCAGAGGACGGGGCTGTGGCTGCATGAGCCGAGCACACACTTCCCACACAGGGGCGAGGGGAGGCCCTTGCAGCCCGGCCGGAGGGCTGGGGCAGGAGCCAGGGATACGATCACGGCTCTATCGGACCCTGGGCTGCACGGCTGGCTCTGAGCACCGCGGTCAGGATTAGGATTTGTGCTGGGCACCACCTCAAGGCTGGGCACCATTGCTGTGATCCCCGTCAGGGCTCATGCCAGACCGGGGGCCGTTCCCAGCGCCGAGGGGCTCCGGGCTGCCCTAAGCCACCCCCCAGCCTAGGCCCCGCTGAGCTGGCTCTGCGCATGCGCCAGCCCAGAAGAAGGCACGACCCGCAGCACGCACTGGGGACGGTGGCGAGCCCGCGCTCCCATTGGCTCACACAACCATCAGTCAAGCCACTAGGGCAACTCCCATTGGCTCGGACTGGGAGGGCGGGAAGACTAAAGCAGAGCTCGCGCTCTCCGTTCTCCGGGTCGAGCCCTCGCCGTGTGACGGTTTACACATGCGCGCAGCAGGGGGCGGGAAAGGGCGCCCCGCGCTGCGCGGCAGCTCGCGCCCTAATTGGCTACTAGACACGCGCGCGCACTGCTCGCGCCCTCATTGGTTGTCGGGCGCGCGCGTGTCGCCGCTCGCACCCCCATTGGCCGCTGAGGCGCGCATGCGCACTGCCATCTGTAATCAGACGTGCAGCGAAGCTCGGCGGGACGTGAGGCTCGCGGCGGAGCCCTGAGGGCGCGGCCGGCCGCACAAGCCGGTTCCGGCCTCTTGGTGTGCCGACCCCCGACGTGCTGCTGTCTCCGAGCCGGTCCTGCCGAGTCTCGCTGCAGCAGCCACTCCGCTCCGCGCGGTGGCGCCGCCGTCAGGACCTCCTTGTTGCCGATCACGTGACGTGCGCTGCTGCGCACGTGACCGGTGTGCGGCGCATGCGCGGTGCAGCGGGGGCGGTGCAGGCGGGCGGCGCTGAGGGCGGAGGCGGCGGCGGCCGGAGCGGGGCCGGGCCGGCGCGAAATGGCGGACAGGTTCTCTCGCTTCAACGAGGACAGGGACTTCCAGGTACTTCACTCGCGCCGCTCCGCGCGGCCGCGGCCCCTCAGGCCGGGCTCCGCAGCCGTCTCACCTTCCGTCTCCCCCCCCCAACCGGGGCTTTGTATGCAGGCCCGGCGCCGCGGAGCGGTACAGAGGGGAACGCGTGGGGCCGGGGCCCGCTGTCAAGATGACCCGCGGCAGGGGAGAGCGGCCCGGGCACGGGGGGCAGCGGGCGGCGTGTTATGAGGCGGCGGCGAGGGGCCGACCCCGCGGAGGGACCGGTGAGGGACCGGTGAGGTTTCAACCCTCCACCAGTGATGGGACCGACCCCCCCTATGAGGAGTTGGGCCCCTCCCAGATGAGGGAGCCAGCCCCACGATGAGGGTATCACCGACCATCCGGTGAGGGCTCGGATCACTTTCCCCAAGACCCGTCCGAACATCTGCCAGCGACCCCTTTTTCTGTGGGAAACGTCTCTTCCTTTTCACACTCGACCCCCCCGCCAAAACATCAGTATTTCGATGTAATTAACGTCAGTGATGCTGTTTGAAAGGGGGTTTAAATAAACAATGGGAAAATTAACGTTGACTCATTAAGCTCGAACAATGATATGTTGTTCTCTGACTTCAGCCCGGGAGAGTCTCGGGGTTAGAAAGGAAAACAAAAGGAGCGAGGATAACGCTGCTCGAGGAGAGCTGTGGATGAGCTGTTCTGTCGGTCCTTGTTTCAGGAGCTTGGCGTTGGAATGGTGCTGTTCATCCTCATTCGGGCCTTTCACCCAGAGATCTGGGAGGGTTTTTATAATGTGGAGCTTGCGTAATTCTGCTTAATCTGGCATTAAGGTGCAGTCTTGGAAGCAGTCAGAACACCCAGGAGTGACTAATTTGTGTTGCTTCTGGATGTTACAAGGGGTGCATGCTTGAAAAATTGTTACTAAACTGTGCTAGTAACACACAAGAAAATAAATACCAGCGTGGTTGTGTGCAATGCTGGCATCGCCTGCTCTGAGGATGGAGGTTTGGCTCCTGCCACAGCCCCAAACTCGTTTGCATCCTTCATTTCCTTCAATGAGGAAATGAATAATTAACACTGAAATAGTCTGATTTGGCTTTGAAGTTTGTGTTTTAGGAAGTGGAGCCAGCCAGATCTTGGGCTTGAAAACACATTTTTCATAATTCTTTGGTGAGGGAGAGATGGGGAACC
The DNA here is from genome assembly GCA_013397375.1 of Toxostoma redivivum. Taxonomy (NCBI): domain Eukaryota; kingdom Metazoa; phylum Chordata; class Aves; order Passeriformes; family Mimidae; genus Toxostoma; species Toxostoma redivivum. Next base: position 124,415 of record VXBI01000142.1, on the reverse strand, counting down.
TAAACCAAGTCAGGTACTGTAGCTGTGCCCAGGGAATGGGTGAGCTCTGCAGTCATGTCTACATTTGCTTTAGGTTGTCCTTGTTCCTGTCCCAATGTGGGAAAACCCCACGGCAAGAAAAATAATTGTGGTAGCAAAACCTGTTAGTGTGTCGTGGCTCTGGGCACACAGGGGGAATGTGTGGTGATGACAGGGAGGAGACTCAGCTCCATTACCTGATCCCAAGATCTTGGAAGCTGCTGAGTGTGCCTAGGGACAATAACTCAAATCACAACCCTGTGTCCCTTTGACTTTAAAAAAGGGCACTGTTCTAAATTGGGATTTATCTGTGGTAAATAGCAGGCTTTCCTTGTCTTTCCCAGAGACTATAGTGAAAAATAAAAAGATATGGTTTGGTTTTATGGAAGAGCCACTGCTCTGTTCTTCCCTGCCTGAAAATATGCCAGGGAAAAGAGAGACATTTTATTTTATGTTAAAGCTTCCTGTGAGGGAAAAGTGGAATCGGTCCCCTGGGAAGAGCAGTTTGGAGCTGGTTGAGGCTGCGGAGGACTGAAGGTGAAAACATTGAGCTGTGGAAGAGATGATCCGAGGGGGACTGGGACAAGGTCACACTGAATTTTGGAAGCTCAAGGGCCTGTGCACCTACTTTTGACAGCTGGGCAATCTAACAGTTTTTCTAAAGTACGTTGGTGGAGGTAAGCTTTTTGATGAAGAAGAAAGAAAAATAAGGTTCAAAGTCACTTTCAGAGAAGATTTGAATTTTCTTGTCTGTTTTGAGATGGAGATTGTTTGAGCTGTACCAGGGGTGTGGAATACAGGAAATGCTTGATGTGCTGGGTATTTGCAGGGCTGCTGTGGCCATAAGTAAAAATACACCTACCTGTGCCTCTGTAGAAAATCCTGGTCTGCAAATATAGCAAAACCAGGAGTGTTTCTGTTGGTGTTAGGGATATCCTTTTCACACTGTTGTAGTTCTTTGGCAGGTGGAATTTCTGTCCTTGGAGCAGGTGTGTCTCTGGATGTGATCCCATGTCCCTTCCAGGCTGGTGAGTCCCAGGGTGCGTGGCCAGAGGGAGATAGGCTCTAAAATTACACAGCTTGATCAGGGATGAATGCAATGTGGGAAGGGAGGCTGTGGAGGGCTCTCGGATTTTGTTCTGGGGTGGTCTCCTTGTGGTCTCTTAAGTGAAAGGATGTGTAGCAGTTTGGAGAGAGGGACAGAAACAAAAGGTCGGCAGTGAAGAGTATAGGTCAAAGGAACCTTTTAGCTGTTTGGAAGAAAGGCAAATATCTTGGGATTAGTGATATGGCTAATGGAAAAGTCACTGGATTGAAAAAAAGCATTTCAGAGTTCTCATTATTATCAGCTGCCTTTCTGGAGAGAAGCTGGAGAAGAGTCTGGGTTGGGAGGATCAGTTTGGCAAGAGTGCAAGTTGAGCACTGTAGGCAGGGGAGAGCTGGCAGTGCAGGGTTAGCAGAGGTGATCCTTGGGTTTCTGAGCTTCTGATATGCTGGAGAAAAGTGGATTAAAGGTGAGAGCTGCTGGGAGCTGTTCTTCCCTCCCCTGTGCCTGACTGAAGAAAGATCAGTGCCATCAGGGGAGGCAGGCATGGAAACATACAGCGCTGCAGGAAAATCAGGAAGGACAGACCTAAATCAGCTGGGAAAGAGAAGATATCCATGGTCTGAAGTGCATGGAAAGGTGCTGAGGGGAGAAGAGTTGTTGGGCAGAGGGATGAGCTGAGACCTGGAGATACGAGAGGGAGTGAGGGATCTTCCCATAGCTGCAGGCACAGTGATGTGGTGGGCATGAAGAGAGCTGCAGAGGGAGTGATGCTTTTCCAAGGGAGTTATAGGGAGCCCTGTGGAAAAGAATGGCTTGTGTAAGAATGAGAAAGTCATACATCCCTGAGGATGAAGATCATGGTGTGGAGAGAGAGGAGAAAGATTGTATACACTGAAATTGTTATGACTCCTCTCTGTGTCAGTGGAAGGAACCTTGAAGCTGAGGGTGATTTGGAAATTGAAATTGCCAGAGGAGCAGGAATGGCACTGGAGGATATCACTGCAGTGAGCTGATTAGGCAGCCCTTGGGTTTTTCCTCATAGGATTGTTGTGCTGTTGCTGTGCTCTGTAGCTTTAGAAGCCACACTAAAGGCTTAGATCCTCCTCCCTTTTTGCTTTAAGCTCTGAAACCTTAGCGAAACTTGGAAAGCCCCTGGTTTTGAGTGTATTTTGCAGGTGCTGAAACCTGAGGGCAGCTGCATAGAAAGGCCTTGAGCTGTGCTCTGCTTGTCATGGGGATCTTTCCCTTAGCCGGCCAGCACCAGGCTTCATTTGGGAGCCTTGGACAGGGAAATGGATTAGTGGAGAAGGCCCTGACCTTCCTTGTCTCGCCTCTCTTCTAGGCTCTGCAATGGTAAGTGAAGTCTTGGGTGGCTCTTCCAAATAAATCTCAACCTTTTTCCATTTTCCGTCCAAGAGAGGTTATTTTTGGGTTTCTGACAAGCTTAGTTCTTGGGGTGAAGTACTGGGGATCTTGTCTGTGACAGGCTCTGTCACTTGTCTGTGCTGCTGTCCCCTAGACTGATGGGCTTCCCTGGCAGAGATAAATGGGAACAACCATAACTTTGAGGAATTCTGAACAACAGCTGTAAATGCTGCTAATGATGTAGGAGTGTTAATAAAAGCTGTATGAACATATGAAACTGCTGCAATAAGTAAATATATATTTTTAGTGCTATTTTTGTGTTTGCAATGATTTTATTCTTCAGATCAGATATGCAAGCTCAAAGAATAAGTATTGTAGATGTCTCTTGCTGAAATCCAGTGAAGCTCCCACTTACTCCCAGATGTTGAGAAATGTTTTCTTACTGAATTTTTCTCCTTTTCATTGTTGAAGCAGAAATATTACCAGCCATATGTGTCAATGTGTACAATAATTTCCTCTTCCTACGTACATTGCACTTACTGGCATCATTAGCCAGACGGAACACAGGCTGTTCTGTCTCTTGGTTTTTTGGAGTTGTGTAGTCTGTGCAATGGAATAACACTTCCACCCAGCAGGAAGAACCATGCCTGGTTTTCCCTGCTGGGTGGAAGTGTGACCAGTCTGAATCTCAGCTCGGGTTTTCCTGCTAATTCCAAGAAGATAGGTGGTTTTTTTTCTTTCCCTCCACAAAGGATTTGAAGAGCTAAGCCAGCACATTGCTGTGCTTCTGGCCCTGCCTGCTTCCAGCAGGTTGAGCTGAGCACTGCTGGCAGGGGGATTTTATGCTTTTTAATTGGCAGAATGTCAGGGATAAGTTCTGTTCCCAAGCAGCTTAGGCAGCGCTTTACTGGACAGCTGGGCCAGCAGTGAGGATGTTTAGAATCCATCCTTAATGAGTGTGGCCATGGCTGCAGCTTCACTTCTCTTCCCAGGTGCTGCCTAAGGGAAGTGCATTTGATTTTCGTGTCCTTCAGCAGGCCCAGCTGCTCGGGGTGATGTGGCACTGGGAGCTGATGTCTGCGTTCTGCACTGCAGAGAGATAAAGAGGGTCATTTTCTCTGCCTGCCTTTACTAATTGGGGAAAGAAAAACTTAATGTGGGGGAATGAGGATTGGAATCTCTGCAAAATCTGTTACTCTGAGCTTTCAGCTGATCCAAGATCCTGGGGTGTGAGTTTGCCTTTGGCGGGAGTAGCTGCAAGCAGTTGGGAGACAGCCTGTGCCTTTTCCATGGAGTATTTTCTAACTGAAGAATTAATCTGAGATTTTAGAAGATCTGTTAGAATTGTTTAGAGATCTTAACTTAATCATTCGATTATGGTTATATTTCTGGTGTGGGCCCAGCACAGGAAGAATGCAGCTCTTACCTCCTTGGCAGGATGTTCTGACCTCTCAGTTGAGCAGAGCAGGAGCAGCAGAACTGTGACTGATTTTTTTTTTTAACTTCCCTGTGTGAGCAAGGAGCGGGGGAAAGGCTGGGGAAAAATGTGTTCTAAAGTAGATCAAGTAGTTTTGGTTCTAGTTTTAGAACATCACAGTAGGGTCTGAACTTTGTGGATTTTGGGGACTCGTGGTGAGATAATTTTATATAGACCTTTCCAGTCTTGGTTGTGCCTTCCCTCAGTCTGTGTTGTGACTTCTCTCCTACAGTGATGTTCTCCATTGCAAGGCTGAGTGAATGGGAAACACTTTATCCTTCAGTCCCACAAGCTATGGTTGAGCTACCTCAGCTTCTTCTGAGTCACCCTAAGACAAAACGCACCCCTCTAACCAGGCTTCTGCCACCTGCTGTGTGGGAATGTGGAGCTCATCTGATAAAAAGCACTGCTGTAGTTGTAGGGCAGCACTTCCTCAGTTGACAGAAGCTTTTCTCCTACCACATGGTTTTAAACCTGTAGTAATTCTTGCTACTTTCTCCCTTCAGACACCTCTGTGGGCAGTTAATTTGAGTTTTTGGCCATTCACAGTTTTGAAGCCAGAAGCTAATATTAGGATGCTGGCTTTAAATATCCAGAAATCACTTAGGTTTCAATTCCCATTGTTTGACCAAGTCCTGAGTCCAGGAGTTTGTGTTTGGCTGCAGTATTTCTCCCTTGAAGACAACTGGTGATGGGGAACATTTTCCTTTGTAGATTGTTCTGGTAGTTTAGCCATTGAAAGCTGCATTTTCCTTAATTTTCCTTCTAGATTTTCTTTATTTTCAGCTTTGACCTGAGCTTTATGTCCTTCTCTGCTTATGCCAAAGCACACATTGCTACTCTGTGTCCTCTTACTGAAGGTGTATACATATTTCTGCTCAATTTTAGCTTCTTCTGAGAGCCTTAATGGCTCTGAATTCTGTTACTGTTCTCCCTTTGTGTTGTTACAGCTTTCTGCATCCTAAATTGTCCACACTTGTGATTGGAAAACTTGCTCAGAGGAATTGAGAGCAGACTCCTCCTAGCTGGTATAACTACTGAGATAAGCATCTTTTTTACTGGGAGATGAACATCTATTTACTGTTTTTCTCATGTTTGCTGTTCCTTTTTTGCACACCCTTGGACTGTATTTTTATCCTTTCTGCTACCATGTTGCATGAGGAGGTTTTAAGTGGGATTTCTCAGCCTGCTGGGTGCAGCCCTGTTCTGTGCTGTGTTTGTACAGGGCTCTGTGAAAGCAGACGTGGTGTTAGGGAGTTGAAGCCACTCTTACACGGGTCAGGTTGCTCTGTACAAACACGTCCTCACTGTTGCTACCTCTTTGTTGGGCTGCCTGATCTGCAAACTGAGCTGGCAGGTGCTCTGTTTCCTCTGGTCATTGGTAACAGTATTGAATGGAGTTTGAATCCTGATAATGTGCTCCTGAGGGAGATTTTCTTGAAGATTTTGGTTTAGAAACAATTCTTTATCAAGTCAGACGCTGCAGTAAGAAAGGCAGATAATATTATGGAAGCTTGGAAGTTCATAGTGGGAAATAGATTACACCCTGAATATTACATGATTAGCACCCTGTCCTACCAGAGTGGTTTCTCTTTGCCTTGTTCTGTCTGCTGTGGTAACACACAGGAGGGAACGGGTGGCATCTAGAGGGACCTGGACAGGCTGGAGAGGTTGGTCAGCGTGAACCTCATGAAGCTCAGCAAGGGCAAGTGCATGGTCCTGCACCAAGTACAAATCCATGCTGAGGGAGAATGGATGGAAATGAGAAGTTCAGTGACTCAGCTGTGTGTGCTGGCAGCCCAGGAACCAACCATGGTCAGCAGGTGAGGGGGGAATTCTGCCCTGCTCAGGTGAGACCCCACCTGCAGAGCTGCCTCCAGCCCTGGGGTCCCAGCACAGGAAGGACCTGGAGCTGCTGGAGCCAGGCCAGAGGAGGCCACAGAAATGCTCTGAGGGCTGGAGGCCCCTCTGCTCTGGAGCTAGGCTGGGTGAGCTAGGGGTGTTCATCTGGAGAAGAGGAGGCTCCAGGGAGACCTCAGAGCCCCTTCCAGGGCCTAAGGGGGCTCCTGGAGAGGGACTTTGGACAAGGGATGGAGGGACAGGACAAGGGGAAATGTCTTTCCATTGACAAAGAGGTTAGGTGGGATATTGGGAAAGAATTCCTCCCTGAGATGATGGTGAGGGTGCCCAGAGAAGCTGAGGCTGCGCTATCTCTGGAAGTGTCCAAGGCCAGGTGGAGCAGCCTGGGATTGTGGAAGGTGTGCTGTCCATCCCCTGCAGGGAATGGAAAAAGATAATCTTGAAGGTCCTTCTCCACCCAACCCCTTCCATGATTCTTTGGTTCTTTGAAGGTCCTGGTTAGCCATGCAAATGTAGGTGCTGGAAGCTGCAGCAGCTTCTGCATCAAGGCACATTAGAAATGGCCAAGAGAAAATTGGGTGAGTGAGGCCAGTGCTGGCTCTTGGGTAGAGATTGCTGAAGGACTGCAGAGCATCCCTCATGTGCTGGAACAGATCCACAGCTGGTGTTGGTGCAGCAGAAGGAATCTGAAAGACATGTAATTGTTCTTGTATGGTGCCAAAGAGTGCAAAGCAGAGACCTGCCTCTGGCTCCCACTCCTTGTGTGGTACAAGCTGTTTATCTCTGAAGTGTAGAACATGTTTTTATTTGGACAGCTCTAAGTGAGTATTTATATGCACGTTTTCCTGGTTTAAACCTCTTGACCTGTGACTAGTCTTAAGTGTGTTCTACTGAGTGGGTTTTCAGTGTTTTTGGACTTAGCAGGAAGAATTTTGTCAAAATTAATTTTTAGTTTGGTAAACAAAAGGTGCCATCAGCTTCTCAATGTGCATTTCCAAGGTGCTTCTTTCAAACCGTGCCAATTTAAATTCATCTCTGAGTCTCAAGTGATTGCTTTTGTTGTATTGACTTGAGAGGATTTTCCTGTTAAGTACTCTCGGAATAATTGATGTGTGTGTCTGCTGAAAATTAGGTTTTGCCGCAGCTTTCACAAGATGTTGACTGTAAATATTCAGCTGTTTCTGGGGGTGTGCAGACGTGCCATGTCCGTACTTCCCACTTGTATTGCAGGGAAAGGTCTGGGAAAGAGATTCTTAACATGTGGAGGTTGGTAAGAACACGTTTGGGAATGCTTCCCTTCTGTGTTGCTAGGAAGGAATCTGTCACTTTTTTTGTGTCTTTACAGACACTACAGGGAATAACAGGAAAAAGGATGATTTTGTTCTGGGAAGCATTAACAAAGGCTTTTCAGGTGCCAATACAAAGTTGCTTTTGTATTGCTTTTTATAGCTTTAAGAACCCATGTGGCCTTTAAAATTATCCAAGAAAGCTTCCAGGATTGGATGGAGCCATCTCCTAGGTGCATATTGGTCTTAAAAATATATTTTTTTCTGGATGCATAATGAATATTCAAAGAACACTGTAAGCTACGCTTTCCTGGAGTTGTTTTTGAGTTCTTTGGATGGATTTCTAAGCATCAACATGGTTGTCTGCATCAATTACGTTTTGGAGCACTTCCATGGTATAGAGTCATCAGGCCCTGCCGAGCTGCAAAGGGCAGCATGAATTACTGCTGTGATCTGCAGTCAGCGTGCACAGGGAGGTGTGCATCTTGCAGAGGTATTAGAAACCCGTTATATTTTGATTGTGTGTAATAAACACAACCATCAGTCATGAGGAGCTGCATTTGGGTTTAAACACCTTCCTTCCCCCACTGGTCTTGGCTGAAACTGGCTGTGAGGTCAGTGGTGATGTTGGTGATAGGGCCCCAGAAATAACTCAGAGCACTGGCAGAGCATGACACTTGTACCTCTTGTATCTCATCCATGCCTGGAATGAGTTTTTATCCTGCCTGTCCCACATGTGCCACTGCAGCTGCAGGTGGTGGGTGTCTCATCCTCGGGCCATGTGCAGAGAAGTGAAACCAGCATGTCTGGAAACAGCTGCTTGAGCTGGAAAGGTTTGTCAAAAGAGAATTAAATACAAAATGAGATGTGTCAATTGTGGTTTGCTGAAATTCCTGGTCTTTGGGTCAGGCAGGAGGCTGGTGCTCCATCAGGGCTTAAGGCGATTCCTGAGCCTCTTGGCTACTGTGCTGGACAGGCAGCATTCACCCAGGTGTCCTGGATGTGGGATGTTTGCAAGAGTGCTGGGAGCCAGCTTTGGGATAAGTGGATTGATGTGAGGGTGCTTTATTGGTCTAAAGATTTTGTAATAGCTCCATCTCCTTTAAAAAAGAAAATGTCAATTTTAACAGGATATATGGTTCTGGAATCAGAGGGTTTTTTCCCTGCTCCGTGGGGGTGCAGTGTGCGTGCAGGGAGGGAGGATTTGGCAAGATGGCATTTGCTCCCTTGTGCTCAGATGCTGCTCCAGTTCCCTGTGCTCAGACCTTGCATGTGTGCTGACCCGTCCCGGGAGGGCTGCAGGAAATGTCAGCTGTGCTTCCCAGCCGCAGGAGCAAAACATTGCGGGATCTGCAGCTCACACGGCCTGCCCTGGCTTTATCCACGCTAGAAAATGGCCCTTTTTGGGAGGACTCATTTCTCTTTTTGAATATTCCTGCGTCTCAGCTGCTGTTCTCAACCTAATGCCTGCAGGGCTTTTGGGAGTGGGGAGTGGGCTTGGTTAAATGCTTTTAAGTGATACTTGTGGGTAACAACCCTGGATTTTATGGCTTGACGTAATATTTTTGGAGTTTTAAGATTTATTGATTGACTTGATGGATAAATAGAATATGAAGAAGTGGTGCTGATTTGCTTTAGTGTTTTAAAATTCTATTTTCTAAGGTAAATGCAATATAAATGTGATTTTTTGAGTCTTATTCTGGTACTCTCCTAGTGTAAAACTAATTTTTTAATATCTAAGGAGCACACTACACTCTTTTCAAGTGCAGTTAAGCAGTCATGATCATGCTGTGCTCTTTTCCAGAGCATTTAAGAAATAATAACAGTGAGTATAGTAAGGTTTTTCTGCAAATTTGCTTTCTTTAGATTGTTATTGGCGTGGTCTCATGAAGCAGCGTTTCTCAGCGCCTTCCTGAGCCAGTCATGAAATGCAGTAGGGACGTAAATAGATTGTTACTGCTGTGATGTCTCAGCAGCTGCATTCTGCCCATTCCCTCCCTAGCTGCTTTAATGCTCCCAGGCAGAGCTGCAGGGTTTTATGCCAGAATCTTTTCCTATTTTGTTCTGTTCGCAGCGCTGAAGGTGTTGTCCTTATGGTTGGAGCAGGCTGTTTTCCAATCCTAGGCTCTTGCTACCTGCCTTGTGTTGGGCTTGTAAATCACCTTATCCTCTCTGGAGTTAATAACACCAGGGTGGTGTGCCGGGGCTCTGCTGGAGCAGGAGCCCTGGGACAGCTGAGTGGAGGCGTCCTGAAAGGATCCGCCGCGCTCCGGCTCCATTGTCCTGCTCCTTTGTGTCCTGCTCCATGTCCCCAGCTCTGGCCCAGCTGCTGGGATGCAGGCTGCTACATTTTCTTTGGGTATAATACATGGATAACTTAGGGCTGTTCATCAAAGAAACCACTCATTCCCATCAGGAATGGGCACTGTATGGAATGTGTTCTGCATGCTTCGTACATCTTCATATGCTCTATGCTTGGCAGATTGCACAGAGCAGTCCAGTAATTAATATCCAGGGAGTTCTGATGGGCCTAAAGCGGTTGAAGTGACTCATCCTCGTTGTGTCATTGTGTTGGTGGTGCTTTAGGTGACTTAGAAGTGCGGTGCTCATGACCCAGCTCTGGTTTTGGATACACCCTTTGGGGTGTGAGAGGGAAGGAGAGAGCATATTTTCTTCTGTTTGTCATTGTTAAGATGCTGTTAAAGGATTCCCCCTCTCAGTGGTTTCTGTCTATCTGTCCTACGTAGTTCACCTTCCTGAAGAGGTGCTTCATGTAGAGACAGTGATGTTGCCACTAAGGATTTTGGGATGAAAGTGTAATTAAGTTGTGGTTTTTTTTTGTTTGTTTGTTTGTTTGTTTTTTTTTTAATGATGCTGACTGGGTTTAGTTTCACTACCACAATGTTTGGGACCTTGTAAGTAGGAAAGAAGCAGCAATACTCTTCCCCTGAGCTAACAGCTTGAATTGTCCCAGGAAATGCAGTAACTCCACTGGGTATGGTCTGGGATAAAATGGCAATGTTGGGCCAGGGCTCCGAAGTATTTAGAGTCCAAAAAAGGCAGAACAAAAATTGAAATGCTGCATGGAGGCAGCTTTTGTTGGTTGATCTTTCAAATGCCATATTCAGTGTGTGAGGGCTCTAAGAAGGTTTGGTCAAAAGCTTTGAGCAAAGATCAAACAATGGGAAAGTGGAGGAGAGAGCAGAGAGCATGTTACTGTGAGTAGCCAGAGTGCATAGAGAGCCAATGTTTAGATGATATTACACAAAAATTACAGGGCACAAACATGTTGGCTCCTGGAGATGAATGCACAAGGAAGCCAAGTGGTGTGTGTGGTGTGTAACGAGGAGTGTTTGCATGCTGGAGGCTTGTCCTTGCTTCTCATGAAATAGGAAAATATATTGAATTTCACTGTGGTTATAGGGAAGCACCAGTGTTGGAGCACTCAATGTAGCACAAAGTGAGAGCAATAAATGCTGCTTAAGTGGAAGCCTCTCATCTTACTTGCTCTGCTGTTCCAGGGTGGATGGAGTAGTGTCTGTGAGAAAGGGACAGTGCAACGTATCTTGTTTCACAAAGCAGAAGTGAAAGACCCTGATACAAGCAGCTGTAAAATGGAGCGGCAGAGGATGAGGGGGAGGAGGATGCTGCTGTCAGTCCCAAAATCATTGTCCACAGGAGCAGCTGGAAGCTTTGCCATTAGCTCCTAGGGCTGGGAATTTACTGCACCTCTGTTACAGTCATACAGGAAGAAGGTTCGGGAATGGGTTTTGAGTAGTCCTGGATTTAATGCAGCTATTATTTCATGTCCTAGTATCTGTGGGGTTGAATCCAAGGAATTGAATCCTTCTTTTCACATAAAAGTTTCCTCTGAAGTGGGAAGCATCCCTCAAGTCTGCAGAAGACACACTTCAAAATCGTACTGAAACGTGGTCAGTGCTTGGTGTTTGTGTTTGCCAGAAATGTGTTCTCAACAGAATCCAGCATTTAGGGTTTAGTTGATTGTTGGATTTAAGTGTTAAAGTATTTTATGTTCTTCTGATTCATTGTCTTAAGGTACAGCAAAACAAAAGTGTTTTATGGATCCATTTGATGCTCCAGGTTGTAGGATTGGTAAATAGGGAAACAGGTGAAATTCCCCCCAACTTGTTCCTTAGCCAGTTCCAGGGATGAAGAAGCAAAGGGACTGTGTTGCCTCCAAAAGGCCTGCCATCACCGTGAAGGCAAGCAGCATTGTTGTGGCCATAGCCATAGAACCATTTTTCTCTTACCTGATTAAACATCACTGGCCTGAACCCCCATAAATCCAACCTCACAATAACCATTGGATTGTCTGCTTGCCTTTTTCCAGGATAAGCTGCTTTATGGTGGAATTTTCCCTTTATCATTTATTCTAAATATTGATTAAAAAAAGAACAGTCTATGCGATGAGTATTGATTTCAGCTCCGTTTGGACACTTTGTTATTTTGAAGCCTTGAATTTCCAAGCCTGGAACACCCTCTGGACCCAGGAGCAGGCTGGCAGCATTCCCAAGGGGCCTGTTCACTGTGCTCCGTGGCCTTTTTATGCCCAGGACTTCCAGCTGACAGGCAGCACCTGCCTCTCTGGGAAGCTCCAGTTTTAGTATTGCAGCTGTTTGGTCCAGGAACAAGTAGTTATCAAGTACATAATAAACCCCAAAGAATATGAATATATAAAATAACCCCCAAAATACATGGAGTGGGTAGTGGTGGGATCACCAGAACTTAGAGACAAAGGCTTTGTTTGCTCTCTGATTCTCTGGCCCTGGCACAGGGAGTGCTCAGCATTTTTACATAGTTTCAGGGAGGAGATGTTGTTTTAAGCACCAAAAAAGTGACTTGTGAAGCCTCAGAGCAGCAAGGCATGCTGCCCTCGAACTGGGATTGACCCTTGCCTTGATAAAAACAGCTTTCAGTGCCTTGGCAGGCAGCCCACCAGAGGAGCTGGGGAGTGGGGAGGAGTATTTAGCTGCTCCAGGTAGGTAATTTAGTGGTGTGTGCTGAGCTCCCTACAGGCAGCGGGTGAAAGGAGGTGCAGGGACATGTCTGGGTTTGTGCTGTTGGTTAACTGAACAATATGTGGGTTTAATGTTTTAATAGATGAAGTTTAGCAATGTGTTTTTGCCAGTGTTGGCAGCATGTGCACTCCTGACTGCTCTGGTTCTCTTGTGCACTAATTTTTGGGAGGCTGGGCTGTCCCTGAACCACTGAGGCAGGTTTTTGGTGTGTTTTGGTGTGGGCTGCTGGATTCCTCACACACAAAGGCTGTGCATCCACACCACACTGTCTCTGAGCGTTGTTAGCCATCCAAGCAGCTCCGTGACTGTGCATAGTAAGTTTGCCTTCAGCTTGCTCCTTGAAGGCTGTCCAAAAAAAAAAAAAGAGTGGGAGTGGATTGCTGCCTTCAGATTAAACCCCAAATTCACTCTGGAGAGGCCATGGGAAAGACAGTGCCTGGGAGCAGAGGATGGCCAGGGTGAATTTACCACCAGGGCCTGCAGATGGTGGATGGGCTGGAAGTTGAGGCACCAGCATCAAAGCACCTTCTCTTGGCAGCAAGTTTTAGTCAAGATGTTCCCTTGAAGATTTGCATTGCTGCATAGGAACACTCCTTCCAGAGGATTTTTGGAGGCTGGTGCCTGGCTTGTTATATTCCAACCGTCAGTCTGTTACAACTGCAGTTTGTTCTTTCATGTGCTGGCTTCCATTAAAATTCTTGCAGAAGGAAAAGTTGGTATTGGTGGAAGGAGGAGGGTGACAACATGTTTCTCTTGGCAGCAGTGCTGTGTGTTCCTGTTCCAAGGGATTGTGTAGCTGGGATGCAAATAGAACCTGCCAGGGGTTTGGTGTGCACAGAGCAGCTAGAGGTTCCAGTGGCACTGCAGGGTCTGAGGGGGTGTGGGGGGTGACAGCCAAGGCTTGGCACCTCCTGGAGTTCCTTTGACACTGAGCATGGCCTGGGAATGTAGGAGAGCCCACTGAAACCACCCCTTTCAATGGCTTTTGGACTCATCCCAGCAGCAGGAATCTCACTTCTTTTGCTTCTGAGTTTGCAGCTGGAAAGTCTGAGTGTTTCCTTTCCAGGTCTGTGCTAGTGATGGTGCATCATGGATCTATTGAACAACCAAAAATGGTTTACCATGTTTGAAATCTCAGGAATTTGAGGTTTCAGAAACCTCAAATTATGGCAGAGCTGCAGTAGATGTTTTTTTTTTTTTTTTTCCTGAAATGGCCCTTCACTGGTGTGCTTCAGCCTCAGCACTTGTTCTGGAGAATGGAGATTGCCATTGCCTTCCTAGCTCAGGAACCTGGATGCTCAGTATCCATCCAAAAACACGGGAGGATGCAATTTTTCCAAGGAGGATGGTGGCCAGCTGGCAGGGGGACTGCTTGGGGTCAGGACTAAAGGGTTTGTGGTGTGTTGAGGGATCACTTCTATGGACAGATCATGGTTCAGATTTGTGGGAAGGACTGCTCCACACCATGGACGAGCACTGTGGGCACAGGGACAGGTTTCCTTTGGTACCACTGTGGGGTTTTGTTGGCTTGAGGTGTGTGAAATCACATGTATCCCTCAAGCAAATCCCTGGTGCTGGGAAAGCCTTCTAGTGGTGGGGACATCCATGCCTGCTGCTCCTTGTTGTGTGTGGTTTCCATGCTGGCACTGGTGTGTATGCTCAGGGTTTTCATAGACTTTCTAAGGGAAAACATCCAGAAGTATTGTCATTGTAAATGTTTGGTATTTTGCCAACTTCAATAGTTAATGACTGTCGTCAAATTGACTTAGTTTTTAGGGGTATTTTGTCTTACAGCAGATACACTAAATGGAGTCTGTATTTAATAAGTTCGTTTGTTAGCAAAATGATATGAAATATAACACTGTAACCAAACCTGTCTGGACAGGTGTTGGAAGTGTGTGCTGTGCTGTGGAGCTGACCCTGGTTTTCTCTTGCAGGGCAATCACTTTGATCAGTATGAAGAGGGGCACCTGGAGATAGAGCAGGCATCTCTAGACAAGCCCATCGAATCGGTAAGGCCCCCCCCGATCTGCATCATTCCCCTGGAATTAGGCCGTGCTCGGATGGTCCTTGATGTGAATGCAGTCAAATCTGATAGCAGGGGCACCTTGTTGGCCATCAGGGGTAATTGGAGGTAAACTGCATGCTGACCTTAAGTGGGCCTGGGATTTAGTCTTGAAGAGGTCCTAATTAAAACCTGAAATTTGAGTTCAACATGATATTTCAGGAATTATTTAAAATAATACATTCATTCATAGATATTTATTTTAAGTTTTTATATTTTTCTTTGAAGAATCAGTTTAATTTAAATGTGAATCTGATGGAATAGTATATTAAAATACATTTTGATCCTTTTTAGTTTATATTTTTGGAAAAGTACTGGTGTGTTTAAAGTGTTAGAATGACACCTGGCAGTATGGAAAGAGGGATCAGTGTTAGTCCAGCAGTCCTTCCCCAAGGAGCTGAAACTGCCCTGAGCCTTTCTCTAAAGTTGCTTTACCTTAAGTGTGAAGACTCCCGCTGTAAGAGGGGGCAAAGTAGGTTTTGTTCAGTTTTAAATTTTTAAGCTTTTTGGAGCTTTTTAATTTTTCTCTTTGCAAAGCACCTTCTGCTGGTTTTAGGCACAACAGCTTGTTCAGCCTAAACTGGACCCATGTTTGGCATTTATCTTTAGCTAAATTTCATTTGAAGTTTCCTTCACAAACAAGAAAACTTGTAGTGAATAATCAAGGGACACTTACTGGTGTTCTGATTAAGTCTAGATTTTTGTTAAGAAAGTACTTGTCAGGTGTTGCTTTTGCCTATTAATTGAAGTTCTGTTGAGGTGTCTCCACCTTAGTCAGCCCCTAGAAGTACCAGTGTTAGCCAAAGCCCACTATTTATTTTTGTTGGTGTGTAGGTTGGTGTTGTGTGTGTTTGTGTGCGTGTTAGATGTTTACCAAAAATTTACACAACTTGGGGTGTTCGACATTTTTCTTCCGCAGCAGTTGGCCCATATTAGCTAAGCAGCCATGATCTGGTTTGTATTGCACGGTCTGCCTTTTTTAATTTCTTCTCTAGGGTTTCCTTTCCCCTTCTTATTTCTGTTCTTCTGGTCCAGTGAACACTGCATATAGTACCTACTGTCTTAATGTGCTGGCATGATGCTAGATTTAGGCATGGCAGTAATTGATGACGCATGAGATAATGCTGCAGAGATGGGAATTGGTATTCACTGTTCTCCTGAATACTTCAGTCTTACCTTGGGACATGGAGATTGGAATTAAAATACCAAGCTTGATGGAAATGTAATGGGAAATACATGTTGGTAGCCTACTCCGGGCCACACTGGAAATTAACATTTCAAAATAATTCAAATGCTGCTTACAGACTAGACTGCTTACCTGATTTCCAAAAGTGCTTACTCAAACAGAGGCTAGAAGAGGTCGCAGATTACATCTCCAGTGTTCCAGAGGGAACTATGCCTATGGAAGTGTGTAAAGCATGAGCAGATACCGTGGACCCACATGGGCTCACTGTGCAGCTCTCATCATCCACAGGAGCAATGCTTTGTGCAGTTTGATTAATGCTGAACTGCAGCAGAAAAAATAAATTAAAGTATGGCTTTAATATTTTATTCATGTATGTCTTTCACCATCCAAATGTCAGGACATTTTTAATCTTTACATCTCCTTGGTAGGTACAGTTCAACCTAATGAAAACAGTTGGATGAAGAGGACAAGAGAATAGAATGGCTTATTTTGGGAGGAGAAAGAGTTAAAACCTCAAATTGTTCTTTAAAATCAAGTTTGTTCCACTCTTCTTTTTTTCTGAAATAAGAGCCATTAAGGTTGGAAAAGCCCTCTAAGCTCATTGAGTCCAACCAATCCCGCAGCACTGCCAAGGCCACCCCTAACCCATGTCCCAAATGCCACATCCCCATGGCCTGTGAACCTTTCCAGGGATGGTGACTTGAGCACTTTCCAGGGCAGCTGTGCCAGTGTCCCTGCCAGGATTTTAAAGCTGTGGCTGCTGCACAGGGTAGGATTTTGGGTTCCTGAACAAGCATAGTGTCAGAAACTGCAGTCAGAGACAAACTGGTCACTTCTGAGGTTTCACATGGTCTTTGTAAAAATATGTTGTTGATTATTAAAATTCCCCATTTGGGAAGCAGGAATTACTTTGTTGTGTTTCCTGACACCTGTGGAGGTGATTTTTGCTTCCACACTACTAATGATCAGTGTGCTCTTCAAATTGGCAAATTATACACATTGCCAAGAAGGGACAGTGGGGCACCTCTCCTGCAAGATATTTCACTAGGAAAAGGGTGTTCATTCTGCTTTTTTGGCTTTTTTTTCCTTCTGTTTTATGCTGTTTGCTCACCCAGAACCAAAGTTGAGAGGGAAGGAGGAAAGGCAAATCTGTGTTTTAGAACTACCACACATCTAAGTATTTTCAATATTAACAAAATGGGTTTTAATCCTTGACAAGTTCTCTGTTAGCAATCCAACTGGCCTTTTCCAAAGAATCTGCTCAGAGTCATGAGTGAGCCTGTGCTTCATGGTATGGAAGCAGTTTGGATGATGAACATCCTGTATTTAAAACTGTGGTCGATCAAAGCCCTTCCCAGTTAAAATGTCATTCTTCAGAGTGAAGAGTGGATTAAGTATATTCTCATAAATGTGCTCCTTGCAGCTTCCCACATCTTAGTGACAGGAAGGTGTTTCAAAGCCTGCAGGTGTTTGGAGATGGGGGTAGGGTTTCCTGTGCCATGTCCCTGTGACAGGCCCCACTGATGTGACATCCATCTCTGCAGCATTATCTGTTGAGAGGTGCTGACTGTACTGCTACAGCATGCAACTCAAAGGTGGCTGGAAAAATAGGTTTGGGAGTCTACAGATCATTACAATTGTTGAAATGTGTCCTCAGTTAGCCTACTGGTGGTGGTGTTCCTGTGGAAATCCTGCTGTGTACAGCTTGTTAAGGCCAAAGATGTCTGGACTGAAACATGCGACTCTAACCAGAGTACATTTATGGAAAACAGAGCTGCCAGGAGCTAGGGATGGACGTGGCCTGAACGAGTGCCAGCTGTTTTCCATTACTAAATTGAAGAAAGTATTTCATATCAATGGACTCTTCAGAGCTACAAATACTGATATTTTCCCCCCCACAACATTTTTTCTTGTTGTGCTTTGGAAGATGCTGCATTTACACTGGCTGTTCATGTCAGTGCAATCACTGGTGTCCTTAAAAAATCAGAGCACTTCACCCTTTTTTCTAAATTTGAGAAGCTGCATGCATTTGTTTTGGGGCATTTTGAGTGCACTGAGTTCAGGTACTTCAATGGGAAGTCACAAATTATTGCAGCTTTCATAGAATCCAGATTTTCTTCACGTTAATTCCTTATCTCTACTTGTTTATTGAGTCTCTTTGCTGTGAATTCCTGGTTTTCCTCATCCCAGCAGTGCAGATGGAGTAGGAGACAGCGCTAGACCCTTAGAGCCCCCAAGGAGCAGCCCTGGCCCCGTGCAGGCAGTGTCAGGGGTCAACCCACGCCGTCACCACTGCAGGTTGGAGGCCAGACTGGGAATCACCCACTTATCCTGGAGCTTGTTAGTTTGTCCTTGTCCTAACTAACAAATGTCCTTTCCCCCTCTCTCTAATGCTGCTCGGTGCCACGAGGAGCGCCTGGAGCCCCCCGTGTCAGGCTGCAGCCAGTGGTGCTTGGACACCAGGGGCTGTCGCAGCCTGGCTGAGCGGAGCCAGGGCTGTGGCACTGGAAATCTGTACGGATCTGTGGACTCCACTAGTTCCAAAGTGTCATTTGATGAGGCTGCTGATTTGACATTTAGCAGCAGCCATATGTGGACAGCGCTATAAATAATGTGCTTCTGGAAGCTGAATGGTGTAGCATTACTATTTGGCTTTTCTCTCTGGTCTTCATTGTGTCATCTGTAGTGAGCTCTAGGTTTTGTTTTGGGAATCTTTTCAACCTCTTGTTTGCATGGGTTCACCCAGTAGCATCTGATCCTTGCTTATAGATTCCTCCATACACAGTCAGCACAGCTTACAATCCACTCAAGAGAGGAATGGTTCCTGCCCATGCCAGGATGAGCGATGGGATCGTGGGGATCTCATGGAAAACCTGTGCTAGGCAAAACTGGTGGTGTGGATTACATCTCACAGGCATCATCAAAACCTTGGGCTTCTCTACCCATCTCTTAATTGTAAGCCTTTTTTTTTTTTTTTTTAAATTGGCCAGGACCTTTATCAGAAATTTGTGCTGGGGATATCCTGCTCAGGAATCACTGATCCCTATGGAAAGCAAGCAAGGGCATCTTGTCAGGGCACAGGATGGGGAACTGGGGAGGGCAGTTAGAGCTGGTGGAGCCCAGTCACTTGGGATGAAGTTTTTCCAAAGCCACTTACCCAGCTCTGTGAAGGTATGGTGGACCCAAGGCCTTGCGTTTCCTACACATTTGGAGAAGTTCTGCTTTGTCATTAGAGCAGAGCTCTCCATCAGTGCTACCCAGCTCCAGAGCTGGCGTTGTCCCACCCAGAGCCCTTCTTCCTTCTCTCCTTCATGGAGCATCCCACAGCCTGTGCCCACATGGTCCAGGACAGCTCCCTTGCTCACCCAAACACTTTTTGGGAGACTTACTTTGGCTGCCTCAATAAATTTTATTGTGGCTGTAACACAAGGAGCTCCCAAATGGCAGAGAAAGAAAGTGAGGAGACTCTTGCCAGCCCTCTGCTGAGAAATGAGGGGTGTCCTCCTAGGGCTGTGGTGTTTCTGTGTATCACTGCAGCTCTTCTGTGGGAAAACTGCTTCAGTGTGAACATAGTCTGTTCAAAAGGAATGACAGCTCTTGACATGGGCAGGAAGCTTGCTGTGAAAAGCCCCATCTTTTCTATGTGAAAGTAGCTGTACTTTTACAGAACTTTCACTTAAAATGCACTTTAAAAAAAAAAAAGCTGTCTGCTGTTGCAACATTTGTTGTCCCATGTCACATTTTGGTTTCACTATCCCTGGCTACTTCCTAGGCTCTGCAGACTGGCTCTCACGTGGGATCAAGATAGCCTGGCCTTCCATAATTTAATTTTTAGGGCAGCATTTGCACTGAAGAGCAGTTCTGTCAGTCTGCCTCCGTGAAAAGTCTGGGTTAGCCATTGGAAAAGGAAGGAGGAGCTGAACATGGCCAGAAAGGAGCAAAGTGATGGCCAGGTCCCACTCAAATGTTAATTTTAAATCATTGGAGTTGTTCTCCTTGTCCAGTGCAACAGAAGATGCTCCATTTCAATTGAGTAGGATCTAAAATTAGGGAGTAGTTCCACTGCATAAACAAACAAATAGAAAAGTTTGGGGTGGGGGAGACAACTCCTTCCTGGGAACTGAGACAGGGCTATGTTCAGGCATCATTCCAATTTATGTCAAACAACTTGGGACCATCCTCTTGAGTGGGTCTGTAAAAGTGGTGCTAATGTGTATAACCTTTCTAAATTTTTCTTTTTCCCTTTAACATTTGTTTCCCCCTTCACTGTCAGTCACAACACACCGCTCTTGAATCTCCCAGCTGGTCTTGACTTGTTGAATTTATTTTATGCTTTCACTCTTCTTTAATAAATACATTACTTGCAAGCAGTGAATTGAAAACAAAGCAAAAGAAAAAAACTACCATTAGTGATTGGACAGTTTCTTACTTTGTGTTACATTTAACTGTTCTTTTGACAGCCCAGTTTTTAAAGCCAGGTTCGTATGGAAATGCTTTCACTCCACTTGCACTGCTTTTGGAATAGCGTTCTGCTTCATCTGTCTTTATTTTAGTGCATTCATAACACACACAGTCAGCACAATGTCTCATCTCCACTTGGCCAAGACTGCAGAGTACTCCTTGTCCTTTGGATATTTTTTTTCTTTTTGGAAAACGCAGCCATTTTTTGTCAGCACCGGCTTTCAGATTCAATGCTCCTTTGTCAGGGTAGGGCAATTAGTGCCGTATCTCAGACACATCCCAAGCTGCAGCCCCTCTCTGCCAGGATGGGGCACTCTATGGCCATTGGGATTGG
Source organism: Toxostoma redivivum (assembly GCA_013397375.1). Classification (NCBI taxonomy): domain Eukaryota; kingdom Metazoa; phylum Chordata; class Aves; order Passeriformes; family Mimidae; genus Toxostoma; species Toxostoma redivivum. Next base: position 104,276 of record VXBI01000142.1, on the reverse strand, counting down.
CCTGCCCAGGTGTGCCTGCAGGTAAGTTTTCCTCTCTTCCCAACAGACAGCCTTCTCCATGGTGCTTGTGGTGGGGATCCATCCTTGTTTTTTGGTTTTTTTTTTGTTTGTTTTTTTTTTTTTTTTGCATTTAACCTTTTGTACCCAGAAGTTTCCTTATGCCTCCCCCATGTAGTCCTAATTATGTCCTGCAGCAGAGCTGGTAGTGTGGGGAAATGCACATTATTCATTGGGAAATACAGGAATACAAAATATCTGACTTTACTAGGATATCAGAAAAAAAAAAAAAAAACAAAATTTGTGCATGATAACATCTTTTTGAGGAAAAATGTATCCATGCAGCCAATATCTTTGGGAAGGTTGTGCCTTTCAAGCTGATTTACCAAAGTTGTGCAAATCCTATGGTCATTTTCTTCACTGTGGAGTGACAAAACCTACTCTGGTTTCTGTTGATGACTGTTATTTAATTAAAGAAACTTGCAGCATATAGATAGAATTATTTTTTAGGATTCCATGTACCACTCACTGTTCTGGAGTCACATCCTGTTATAATTCAGGGTATTTCTGTGATGCCTTGGATTGTGGTTTGCCTGATGATAATTAGTAATCAACAAGTTCATATCTGATTTTGATTTTTATTTTTTGTGATTAGAAGATGAACATAGTCCCAGCCAAGAGTCCTTCTCTGAGGAGCTGGTCACTGCTTGTAACTGGGTGAACTGGTCACTAAGGGCGAGCTGGCAGACTGAGATGGTTCCAGGGGGCTGTGAATGCTCTGCTCTTTGTCTGGGGGCAGAAACCTTGCATAAAACACAACAATTTCCACACTGAGCCCTGCTCAGCCCCATTGCCAAAAGCTGACACTTAATTGCTGCGTCAGTACTTTTCCAGTTATTCCAAAATAGCTTTTTTTTTAGGAAGATGAGACATTATGCTTATTGTTTCCCCTACATGCACTAATGGTTCCTTGCTGTTAACTTACTGCTAGGCCTGTTTCATTCTAACATCTTAGTATTTTTGTTAGTTTACATGTGAAATGCATCACCCAGTCTGTGCTTGAGCTCATTTTATTTAATTGATTTTTTTTTTTTTTTTTACTAACCTCACTGTTTTTTCAGTTTAATATTGGCTGCATGCTAGTTTATATATATATACATATATAAAAAAAACCCAATCAAGTCTAGCCTGGATTTTGCTCTGATTGTGTTTTGGTTTCTAGTGGTGGGGCAGTCTTGCACTTACAACTTACTCAGTATTATAAAAGCCTGACACACAAACAAAATGACTAAACACATTGTAGATTTTCTTTACAAAAAAAATCTTAAGTGGTGCTGTCTAGGTGATGGATATGATTGTATAAATAGTTTGATTTTATGCTTTTTACTGGTCAATTTTTATTGGTACACTTTATTTTCTCCCACATTGCTTTTTATTTTTATTATTTTTTAATTTCTTTTAAACGTGATGCACAAAAGTTGCCCAGCACACCATCAGAAAGTGACCGTCCCCAATACCCATCCCCCTGGAAAAATTCTAGCCAGCAATTTTTGACATTTGTCTTTCCCTTTATTGGGCATATATTGCCTTTTCAGTAGCATTTTTTTGCATGCATATATATGTAGAAAAATCTCTTGCTCATCACATGTTTAAATGTCAGCGGGAAGGGAAGAATATATTATTGGAATATTTTTGGTTTGTTTTCTCTGTTCTGTCTGTCAGGATAATATTGGACATCGCTTACTCCAGAAACATGGGTGGAAGCTGGGCCAGGGATTGGGAAAGTCGCTGCAGGGTAAGTCCAGTCCCTCGTGTCTGAAACCTTCACCTCCCACCTCAGTCTTTAACAAAATTATTTCTGCTTTTTGTTCCTAGATTAGATTTTCTTTGCATTATTAATATATCCAAACGAATGCACTGTTGAGTTTCGTATTTGGCAGTTTGGAAGCTGCTGCCTCACTTGTTGGTACAGGTTAGAGCTGTGTGTGTGGTGGATGTGTGAGAGTCAACGTGGAGGGAGGAGGATTCACTTCCCACACTGACAGGGAGTGGTGCAGCTTCCAATTGTGCTGATGTTTTGGTATTAAAAGAATTAAAGATTTGAGGCAGTTGCCATGATCTGTCAGTGCTCACCGGGGTCAGAAGCCATTAGAAGGCCAGGAAAGGGCCCACTGAAGATGGAAAGTGGTGGCAGAGGTTCTCTGGATGGGAGAGGCTCACTCCTGGTTTCTCCACAGGACTGTGACAGGTTGGCCTTATTCCCAGCAGTTTGTCAGGGATTAGCAAATCTCGCTAGGACACCAAAGTGCTGGTTAACCCAGCACACACCAAACCTTGCTGTGTTAAGCCTAAGTTCTTCCTGTGACACTAAACCCCATTCCTGTAGAAAGCTGTGGAAGCATTTGAAGCTCAGGTGTGCCCCGAGCCCCTCAATAACTCAGTCGTGTTCCCGTGCCTGTAGTCTGAAGACCTGGGAGCTTGTAATCCATCTTCCACGAGTGAGCCTGTTAGAGATGGGCTGTCTGTGCTGTGGAGGACTGTGCAGAGGTAATGAGTTCTCCAGACTCTGGGAATGCTTATTAATCCCTTGGACTAAGGCTCTCTAACCTCTCAGGCAGGACTGCCTTCCTGGTTAATGCTTCTGGCTTCCTCTAACATGGTTTCATTGGGGTTCTCTGGTTGATGCATGGTGTTCTCCAGTCCTCTCGTGTCCCTGCTTGGGCCGTACCTCAGGTGGGGTTGTAGCTGTCACCTCGGGGCCTTTCCTTTGGCATATGGGATGTGCATCACGGGGTGGAACTCAGTGTGGTCTCTCTTTTGGGTGTCCTGTATTGCTCTGTGTGTCACTAGTGTGGAAACCCAGAGACTTGAAAGAAGGAAAAGCCTTGTCTCAGCCCTGGGTGGATCCCAAGGCACAGCCCAAGGGCCTGGGGTGCTGCAGGCTCAGATGTGATGGAGTGAGCATGGATTATGGGACTAGATCTGGAGTTGGGACAGGGGGTGGTGGTGTCACCATGTCCCATGGGCCTAGCAGGAATTTGCACTTTGAGTCTTGTTCTGATTTGGATGTTCCCATTGTGCTTCTCGCTGCACTGGAGCTATTCTGGATCTCTCACATGTCATTGGAGCTCTGCTGATTGGGACCGTATGGAAGCTACAGGCAAATCGTGGATGTGGGCTCTGAAGGCTTTCCTGTGCCTCCTGCATGGTCACAGGAACACAGGAGTGAAAATAACCCACCCAGTTTAACCCAGTGTGGTGCTGAAGCCTTCCTAGTATAGGCTTTGGAGCACGTGCAGGAATTTCAGCCCTCTTGGAAGGGAGACGTGCCCTGTCCACCTGCCAGCCAGGTTCTCCAGAGGTCTGGGCAGGCAGAGGATGTGGAAGGGAGGCTGCTGCTGCTCCAACTTTCCTCTTCTGAGTTCTCAGCAACCAGAGCCTGTGCCTGTTGCCTGTGGCATTGGTGATGATTGTGTTGGGAGTGTTTAATTCATTATCCAGTGACCTTTCTGCATGAATCTTAGACTGGGCCAAAAATCCAAATATAAAATGTCAGGGAGGAAACATTCACATCCAATTTTAATCTTATTCTTGGAGTTTGAAGAGTGAAATCATTTGATGTGCATGAGAAGGGAGGAGCAGAACAGAAGTTCTTCCCCTCTTCCACACTCCCTTGTTCAGGAAGGACAGGAGAGGTTTCTAAAGAGATGTAGATGTGTTGCTGTTAAACTCTTCTTGCTTGACACTGCTTGAACTAAAGATCTTACACAGCCTGTGGTGATGAGGTGCAGCAGAACCCCTTTAAGCAGCCTTGAGCTGTGGGTGTGGTGTCTGACCTCCTGCAGAAGGTCCTTACATCAAACTCTTAAAAATTTTGAGTTGCTTGTGCGGAATTGATACTGCATTCAGCTGCTTTCTGTGCACTTTAACTTGAAAGGAAGTGGATGAGTTCAGTGTGCTGAGTTTTGTGATGTCACTTTTAATCCTAGATGTTCATCTGAGCTGGGGCTCCCTCTTTAGTTCTCTTGAATCCCAGAGTAATGCTGTGTTACATCTGCCAGGCAGAAATGTTTCTTTCTTGTAGTCTTGTGGTATTGTTCAGCAAGAACCTCACACTTCAGGACTTTACCCTTCATCCTGACTACCCACTGGGGGATGGAATCCAGTGATGAGAGTGCTGAGCTGTCTCTGGGTGCTACCTGCAACAGCCTAAAATCTACATTTGCCAGTTGCTGGTGATAAAAATCTGCTGGTGTGGTGAAAAGTGACTCATTGTCAGGAAAATTCCTGAGAAGGTGTTTTGTACCCCCTGGGCAGCTGCCTTGTGGTGGAAATCTTGTTTCTGAGAAGAGCTGAACCCTTGGGTAGGGAAGCACGAAGCACAAGCTCTGAGTGACTGTGGCTGTCACCGGCTGTGTTCTGGCTGAAACATCTGCACCTTTCACTGAATTTGAGATGTGTGCTGAGTGGAGCATCAGGCAGGGACAGTGCTGTCGAGTCTGACCATGCCAGTGCTGGAGTCCTGGTTCAGAGATACTCATAAGGCATTCAGCAGAGTCATCTTTCAGCTCATCTCTTTCCCTGATGCTTTTCATTATTTTCTCCCACAAACAACTTGTGTTATATTTGGAAATGGTGCTTCAGCTTGCTAACAGCCAGTGAATATCAAAGAGCAGGAGAAGGGGTTGCCAGTTGACAGGGATGTTTTTTAATTTGGAAAATATGGCTTAGGGAGCCACTTTTCTGTAGAGATGTGTGATGGTTGCACTCTGACAAGTGAGAAAATGGTGATTGTAGCCTGTTTTATCTTTTGGAAAACACCTGTATTTGATAATCTAGAGATTTGTGGTCTCCTGAAAAAGTGAAACTAGCAAAAGATCAGTTAAAAGCATTGCCTGACCTTCGTGTGAAGTCCTGTGCTAAATGAGCCTAAGGATTGTGAATAAATCAGGAGTTACGTAAGTCGGGGGGGAATGAGAGGGCTGAGGGAAATCCGAATTCAACCACACTCTAATGATTTCTCTTGGAATGAGTATTTCCCGTTAAGTAGTATTATGAAAAGCCAGGAGACTGATGTGCAGAAGTGGGATAATTTGAATTGTACATTTGAAAATATTTTTATAAGCTCTTTGCCTTTTCCCTGTCAATTTTTTTGACAAGTCTTGTTTGAAAAAAATAATTGTGCTGAAAACTTCTGGATTTTTTTTTCTTTTGGACTTGTGTGTTTAATATGAAGTAATAGTACTCTAGAGGTATATCTGCAAGACTAAAACCAGTAGTTTAATCTCATTTAATTAGGCCAGGGGAAACTGAGTAGGTTATCCTGCTGCTTCCTGGGTCATAGCAGGGTCTGGGGAGGATGTGCAGCTCTGCAGGGAGGGTTTGGAGAGGGCAGGAGGAAGGTTTGATGTTTACTGGCCATATGGAGGGGACTCTGAGGAAGGATTGACCGGCTCTGGTGGACAGGTCCAGGTCATCCTTAGCCAGTCTGGGTTACAACTGTAATTATTCAAGACAGATTTACCTCTCTAAAGTTCTTTCTTGTAAACATTTATGCCTGGTTATAGCCCTGACACTTTAAAAACAGCCCCACCACCTACTGTATAAAGCAGCAACAAGTTCCTCTGCATCACAAGCTGTGTCCTGTATGATTAATTTGATATTTTAAAGGCATTGATTTACTGCACATTCGCACAGTATTCCCAAGACCAAGATTATCCTGATCTTTTGTGGTATCTCTGAGAGGTGAATCCCAGTGTAGTACTTTGCTATGGCAACAGAGATCACACGATTTGTCATGGCAGAGCTGCTCCTCAGTGTCTCAGTTGTGAATCAAACAGCTCAGGTAATGTAGGGGCTCAGTGTAGCTCTGGGATTCCTGTGTTTGCTCCTCAAGGGCTGAGGCATCTCATTCTGGGCTTGGTTATTGTGATGAAAATGCTCAGAGTGAAAACAAAAGGAGTTTCAAGGTGGGTGGTTGCTGGTCTGTGCTGGGACTTGGATTATCTCCAGTACTCAGGAAATAGAAGCAGCAGGTGGCTCTGTTTAGGGCAGGGACGGCCCTTTTGGGGCAGGTCCTTGCAGTGGCAGGAACTTACACTGTAGACTTTGGTCCTGAAGAAATGCCTTCTGTCCCCTGCTTCCTCTGCCTTTTTAGTAATAACTTCCTTCATGTTTGCTTAGGGGATTTAGCCAAGTTTTGGCATTATTTCAGTGTAACTGTTCTAGAAAAGCTGTTTCCACCTCCCTGGGGGGCAGCTCTGCTGATGTAATGCTGCAAGGAGAGGGCAGGGCCATGCCTGTGTCTCAGGAGCTCTTGGCAATGCCATGCAGAGCTGGGAACCCTTCCTGCATCCTTGTTCCCTTCCACTCAGACTGAAAGCAATACACCTGCACAGACTGTCAGGGCAGTGCTGTTCCTGCTGACCAAGGTGTGCCTCACACTGATCGTATAAATCATCCTGGTGATACAGGGAGCAGCAGTTAATAAAAAGTGCTTTGGGTTTATTTTATCCTTTCATGAGTACATCCAGCTAGGTAGCAGAGTCAGGTATAGCAAATTTGTTAGCAAATGCTAAAATCCGGTTCCTCCATCAAGCTGTATTTTTGTTGCATGGTTTTCAATTAAAAGAAAAAGCATAAGTGGATTTGTGCTCTGACTTGCAGATTCTGTGCAGATAAATTTAGTCAGCACTTCCCCCCTCAGCATCACTATGGTGCCGTTCTTCTTTGGCACATTCCTCCCCAAATCTGTTCAGAAAAGGAAAACATTCCCTCTTGGTCCAAGGGCTGAGCAGGGTGGAGGAGCAGAAGTGTCTGACAAGTGCTGGAAGCTGCTCAGAGCTGCAGGTGAAGCCGTGATCCCGTGGCTCAGGCAGGAAATATCCTTTGCTGGCAGCCCCTGGGGTGATCCCTGGCTGTGGGATGGAGCTGGATCTGAGTCCAAGGCAGTGCCAGGTGACTGCGCACGCTGCCATTGCTGGATTTTTCTTGGGCTGTGGGGGGCAATAAACAGAGCTTTGAACACTTGAGCAACTGAGATCAGTCACAAAAGTGATCACTTGGCAGCTGCACTTGGAGAAATGAGCTCAGGGTTTGAATTCCAAGGTCTTGAATCCTGGCACTGTCACCCGCTCACCAAATGGCTTCAACTCAGATATTAATGTGTTTTCCATTTGTTGGCTCCTCTGATCTCGTGGAGGCAGACAGTGGATGTGTGTCAGGCGTGTGAACATGAAACAATGAGCATCTGAGGGACTGAGGAGTGTCAGATTTCTTTCTGGGTTTTGGAGCTTTTTAATAAATACAGGAAAACACAGGAGAGACAGATAAAAATGCTTAACAGTGCCTTTATTCATTAGGTATGGGTTGGTTTGGCAGTCTTGAGACTGCCCAAGAAATAGCTGTGATCACTCTCTTATCCTCTTGTATCTTTCACATGTCCTCACAGGAACCTCAATCCTGGCATGGAGGAACATTTCCATGCTTGTGTTTGCAACACAAATCACGCCAGTGGTTCTATTATTTAATTGATCATGTGAACTTAGCTTGAGAAACCTGGCTGCTGTAGCTGCTGTCAACATACCCATCTTTCACTGCTGTGTTAAAACCCAGCAGACCACCGACTGAAAGGGAGGTTTGCTCAGTGCTTCAGTGTCCTTTGGGGGGAAGCCCAAACAAGTTGCCTTGCTAGCTTTTGGAGGTGCAAGATACTTCCCTTGATGAGAGGTGGTGAGTTTGTGTTGCTGGAGTGGGTGTAGCCAGTGAAATCTGAAATCACTGTGCTTTCAGTGCCACGTGTTTGTTGTGACAGACACCTTTGCCTGGCTTGGGACAAGGCCTTCTCATTCTTTGTGCTGGTGCAACGGAAGAGCAGTTTTATTAAACTGGGAGAGAGGAGTGTGGGGAAGGGAGAGGCCGAAGCCATGCACAGCCTGCCTTGCTCCTCAGTGCTGCCCTGAATCAGACCAGACCCTTCAGCCCTGTCCACTTACCAAGATGAACACAGACAGCAATTCTTACCTTGAATTCCTATCCTAAATCAACCAGGAATTGTGTTCTTGCTCAAACACCTTCTGTGTTGCTCTTTAATCCATTGTCCACATTTGGGGTAGAGATGTTTTTTCACCCCAGACTCCACTATGTTCTTTCCCCTGCAGAAGTTCAAGGAGCTCTGCTTGGTGCCTCAGTGCCAAACCTCAGCTTGTTTTTCTGCAAGTGGCACCCTTGTGTGTCTGCGAAGTTTTGAGCTCCCATTGGGAGCTCCATGTGATTGGGGTGTTTATAACTTGACTTTTGTAATTTCTCCCTTGCTTAGTAAGGATTAAATTCACAGAGCAGTGTCTGTGTTCTTGGAAAACACTTTCTCCTCTCTGGAACTTTGTCACCAAGGATGATGGACCTTTGTTTGAGTCTCTTGATTGTTTTGACCCCTTCCAGAAACCTGGCATAAACAGGATGAGCTCACAAATCTAATTCCCAAAGGGAGCCAGGATTAAAGTTTGCCTTTGTTTGTTCATTTGCTTCTTGCAGCAACTGGAATGAGTTTGATAATGTGGTGTCATTTTTAGCCAGTGAGGAGCACCTCAGACTTGTGCACCAGTGAAAACGAGTGGATTTTCTCCCCCTCCCCTTTTGATGTACTGAATGAGGGGGCTGATTTTTCAACAGGACAGCTCTTGGTTTCTCACAGACTCTTAAGAGACCACTAACCCTGGTCCCCAGGTGTCACATCTACACAGCTTTTAAATTCCTCCAGGGATGAGGACTCCACTACTGGAGGGAGTTGCTGGGCAGCCTCTGCCTAGGCTGGACAACCCCTCCCAAGAAAAAATTTCCCCTTTATCCAACCTAAACCTTTCCTAGCACAATTTGAGGCTGTTCCCTCTTGTCCTGTCACTTGTTCCCTGGAAGCAGAACCCAGTCCCCCCCATGCTGTATGGAAACAGTCCCAGGAGTGTTTCAAAATCCTCATATTTGAAGATGCAACTCGTTCATGAGCACAGGGACTCCTTCCTATCTCCTTCTTCTCAGAGAGTGCAGCTGATGGTAATCCCTGTCCCTGTGGATCCATTCCTTCAGGTGTTGGTTGCTGACTCCAGGCCCCTGTTTCCCTTCCAGAGCCTGCAGTGGGGTTTGTATGACTGAACAAACCAACCCTTATCCACCAGAGCAACCCAGTGCTGTGGTCATGAAACTGCCCTGCATGGAGCTGAGTGACAGTTCCTTTCCAGGAGCAGCTAAAAGCCCCTGGAAGGTTGTGTCTTACCGTGGGTTTCAGTTGCAGCATAAAGATAACAAATAAGAAGAAATTCTCCATGTCCAGCAAGATCAGATTCTGTTGTCCATGTCCTCTGGAGATGCTGAGTTTATTAAATTCTCCTCCGGTGACAAGTGTGATATCAATCAGTACTCTAGGAGTGGATCCTACAAAGCTTGTACCTGCGGGGAATTTCTATGAAGATGTCAGCAAAACAAGCAGGATTATGGTTGTTGTGTTACTTCTGTGGTGCTTACACACTGCGCATAAGGGACACACTGAGAGAGATTTGATTGAATTATGTTAACACAGAGTTTTTTGGGGTACTTTTTTTTCATCATTATATCTGAATGTCTCTTTTATGGAGAAATTTACATGTTGGGATAGGACAAAGAGTAGACGTTATAAATTAAAAAAAGGATCAATTTACATTAGATATTGGGGGAAACTCTTCCCTGTGAGGGTGGGGCCCTGGCACAGGGTGCTCAGTCAAAGGCTAGACTGGATGTGGTTTGGAGCAGCCTGGGATAGTGGAAGGTGTCCCTGTTCCATGGAGGAACTGGTTTTTAAGTTCCCTCCCAACCCCGACCATTCTGGGATTTTATTGCCATGATGCTTTGTTTGGAGGGAGGAGTTCCTCTGAATCTGCAACTCTGATGAAAACTGTTTTCTGTTTTGACTTGTTAAAAACAGGATAAAACATGGGCTGGTGTTGATAACGCTGGTGTTTTCAGGCAGGATCAGAGGCAGCTCCAGCTGGGATATTCCCATTCCAGAGGGCAGAGCAGCATCCATGCCATGTCCAGAGTCAGAGCATGGTCCTGAACCCACGCTCCATGTGCAGTGTGACCTGTGTCTGATACCAAAGCACTGAAGCTTTAGGATGAATTTTCCCAAGATTTATTAATTTATAGCACTGGGGGGGAAGTATTTGTTCATATCCAATAATTTTATGCAGTTAAAAAGGAGGGAATCTGGAGAAGCCTGCCTGGCCTCGTGCTCCCTGCCACTGCAGGATCCTGGGAAGGGGTAGCTGTCAGAGTTAGTTTGGGTCTGAGCAGTTTTTCACAAGCTGGGAGAAAGGTTTTCCCATTTCTTGGGGAGAGGAAAGCAAAACAAGTACAGTCAGTCACTTTGGGAATCTCATTGCACTTCTGAGTCTAGAGAATCATTAATAACCTAATTTACTTTGAGATTGGGTTTTCTAAGGTGTGACTCTCGTGTGACCAGTTTTATTTTTTCCATCCTGCTGGGGGTTTCTGCTCTGTCTTCTTCACTAGATTTTCCCTGTATGTGGGAGTGTTTTTATGCAATAACCCTCTCTGCCTTGGGGTCTGCAGCCTGTGCAGTGACCAGTCTGTGAAGGAGTTTGTGACCTGCCTCAAAAATAAAATAAATGTTGCAGGGTGCAGGGGGCTGGGACAGGGACACAGCAGGATTTAACCTGGGAATAAGCTGTCTGTGTGGCACTGCTTGCAGCCCTGCTGAGTGGCAGAAAGTGTGGGAATTCTGGGCCTTGGAAGCTTACATTCCCTTCAAAGCATGCTGGTGTACAGGAAAAGCTCAGCAGGGACCCCAAACTGGGAGGCTCCCAATGTCCAAGCCATGTTTACCTGCTGGGAAAGATCCCATTGTCATGGCCAGCTGTAGGATAAACTTTCCTCAAGGAAGTTCCTTCAAAGGAGAAGTAATGAGCTGAGCTTGGAGAGACCCATTTCCCCCTTTGGCTGCTCCCCACCTCGCAGCCAGCAAGTGGGGGGTGGCCCTGAGCCTGTCCTTATCCCTTCACCATCATAGCTTTGCTTGGACACAGGGTGAGGCCATCCCAGTGCCCAGCAGCATATCCTGCTGCCCCAGCTGGCTCCAGGGGGATCCATGTGTGGTTGGCACTGCTGCCATAGCTGTGCTACATGTCGCCTGTCACTTGGATGTCACACACAAGGTTCCATTCATAATGACATGATGGTTCAGTTTAAAACAGAGGCATCGCTTTTCACATGGAATATTCTCCTCTTACCTGCAAGCAGAGCTCCTTTTGGCCCCAAATATTTGTTACTTCCTTAAGATCCTGATTTGTTTCCTTTTTAAATTGCCTGCTTATCTGTGCTTCAGTGCCTCCTTGGAGCGGGGCTGTCACCAGGAGCTCTCCCAACACCCAGCAGGAGTCAGAGCTGCTCCAGTGGCTCCCTGGTTCTGCAGGGCAGAGCTCGGTCATGGGGTGGAGGGGTGAGCAAGAAGCCTCCTGTTATTTTTTTTTAACCCATCCTCCCTGCCAAACGGCCTATTTTCTGCCCCCAGTGGTTTCTGCCTAACAAATGGTGTTTCTTTTTTACAGCGTTATGATCCTGGACTTGTTGTGGTGATGGTAAACTTAGCAGTGGTAATTTTTTATTTTCAGACTGAATTACTCCTTTTGTCATCAGTGCACCAATGTTAGGCTTACTTTCTCTGTTGTAGCCATCATCCTTCTGCTTGGTCTTTCATTTTCCTTTCCTTTCCTTTCTTTATGCACACTTGTCTGATCCTTGTTCATTAAAGGGTATTGCTAAGAAGGGATGTTTCTGTTTGTGTTAGAACTGCCAAAATCAGTTTAAACATAAATTTTTAATACTGTCCAAACTTGATTTTTTTTTCCCCCCAACACGATGGGCACTAGCACTTGCTACTGCAATTTCCAAATAGATTTTGAATTTTAAAAAAACCAACCCAAAAAACTTTGACTGCCTTAGAAGGCAAAAGTACTGATGCATTGTTTGTATACAGGGGTTTACCAGGGCAATGAGGCTGCATCGAAAGATCTCAATTGCTGGAGAAATAAAACAAAAATGAACCAAAAATACCCAAAACCAAATCAAACCAAACAAAAAAAAAATTGAAAAAAATTTGCGTAATAAATTGTTGGCACTTGGTGCCAGCCATTCCATTTGGGTTCACCACTTACCAGTAAATCCCTGGCTGAGACGTTATGAAAGTGATACTGCACCTAGGAAGTCATTTTTATAACCTGTCTTTAATTTGGTCCTTTTGCTAAAAATTGCAGTCACTGCTTACTGTATTATACCACTGGGCATAAGAGAAACCTTGTCAAAGATGAGCATTAAATATCCAAAGGAAAGCTCAATTCAGACCTTTTCAGATCAATGTGATCACTACTTTTGGAACTGATGGATACCTGCCCGTCAAATTCCTGGACATATCAACAAAACCATTAAGCAATTAATTAAATTGATTTGTTTCTGAATAAAACCACATGTCTGTACTTTAAGCTTCAAAAGCCCCTCTGGGGCTGTGTTTTTGGCAGTAATTATGGCTGATGTTGGCAAAAAGTTCACACCTGTCCAGGTTTTCTGAGGCAGTTTTAAAGACTTTAACCTTTTGTACATGTGGATGGCAGTGGAATATTTCAGCATGATGCCAACCTGTCTGTCTTTTAGCCCAAAGGTATAATACCTGTGTATGTGTGTATAACAAAAGAGTTGTTTACACCAAACCAGCAATAATAAGGGAAGTAAACATTTTGTTTTTTCACTCAAGGTTTGCACTGGAGAAGGTAAGTACTTTGTCAGTGGGTTACATCACAACCACCAGTGCCAGTTGTGATGTAAAAATCAAAATAATGATAATTGAAAATTTAAAAAAAAAAAAAAAAGCTGTGGTAGTAAAGTGCTTGTCTGCCCCATTTTGCTTTGTTTGGCTGGTTATGAGTGGATTAAAGATATGTTTAAAAAAAAATCTCCAGCATAGTTTGATTAGTTCAAAGTCAATTTTCTTCGCAACCAGTCCTTTTCACAGCTTACAGGTGACACGGCAGGGCCAGAGCATCGCTCCGGGGCTGCGGGAGCAGGGACCGCCCCCTGGCCTACAACGGCTGCTTGGGATGGGGGAAGTTTGACTTCTGTGCCATCCTTCTCAGCATTCCTTACTCTTGGGGAGGCAAACGCTGGTGGGAGGGAGGCTTCCACATCCCTTACAGGGAAGTTCTAATCGATTATTATCATCACAGTGAAATGTGATTAGCAGCTTCTTCATTTTTATGGGAGGATGAGGAGCCTGATGTGGAAGCCTTGAGGAGAAGGCTCAAGTCCTGTTATCAGCCCTGCCCCAGGGCTTGTCATAGAGGGAACATTAACCAATGAAGCTTTTACATGAGCAGTTAATGTTCAGAAAATGCATTTCTCATCCTGGGTGCCATTCAGAGCTGGGTGCAGGGTTGGCTGTAAGCTGTGAGAATGGCTCGTGTTTGGTTCACTGTAGCTTTCTGGTCTCTGCACTCCAAGGCAAGATCTCTAACCACCCAAACCCAATGTGTACAGTGAGCTGTGGTTCTGGGCTGCTCCTGACCCCTCTCTGTGTGTTCCTCTTCCAGGGAGGACAGATCCCATCCCTATCGTTGTCAAGTACGATGTCATGGGCATGGGCCGGATGGAGATGGAGGTGAGCTCCCCTCACCCCTGCGGGGCTTCTGGGGAATGGGTGCCAAAGGCATTTGAAAGTGAGAGTTTGTGCATCCAAGGTAAAGAACAACTTGCTCTTGAAGCAGTGCAGTAAGAAAACACTTGTTTGCAAAATGCATCCTCTGTTTATCCATGTGAGCCTCAGTTCTGGGGTCTGGATGCTCCCCAAAATCTCTGGGCTCTGAGATTTCCCCTCCCCAAAGCTGCCATGGGCCTGCCAAGGCCCTCCACATCAGAGGGATTAATGACCTGTTTTACACTTGGGGTAACAAAACAGGGAAAGCAAAGTACAATTTGCATAGATTCTGTTTCAGTTAAACTTGTTTAGTTGTGCTTTCTGGTAGATTGGACAGTGCAATGTATTTATGGGCCAAATGGCATTTTTTTCTCTTATTTTTTTTTTAAAACAGCTCGACTACGCCGAGGATGCCACAGAGCGGAGGCGAGTGCTGGAAGTGGAGAAGGAAGACACCGAGGAGCTGAGGCAGAAGTACAAGGTACAGAGAGAGGGGCATCAACATCACAGTGTCTGTGGGCTGGTTGAGAAAAGATCTGTTCTGATGGGGCTGAGTTCTCTTCATTCTGCTGCAGTGATAGTGGTAGAAGTTCACTGTTCTTGGGTTTGGTCATTGTGGGGATGATTTCTATTTTAACACACTGGTTATTCACTTCCTGGTATGAACTGTCCTGGTTGTTTAGCTGCTGAAGAGCCCCAGGACAGCAGTGGGGCTTTCTCTGTGTGCTTTGCTCCTGTTCTAGAAGGAACAGTCTTGGGCTGAGTAGGACATTTCCTTCCCTGCACCCAGGGGTGCCAGATTTTTGAGTAAGCCTGCCATGTGAGGTAAAACCTGCAGGTGGTAGAGGGGCAGTTACCAGCTGGGAGGGGAGGAGCTCTTGTGTTGTACTGAGTGAGGAGTGAGCAGTACATTGTGATGCTATTGCATTAATCCTGCTTGCTTTGGAAAGGTAGGACATGGCTCCAGTTTGGAGAAATCAATGGGCTGGAGCTCTTTGGAAGAATTGTTCAGGCAGCATTTAAAAAAAGGACAAATTCTGTATTTCTGTGGGATTTACAAAACCTGTGGGCTTATTTTGTAAGCCAAGGGCTGATAAAAATGAGCTGTGGTGTTGGGATTGAGCGTGACGTGCAGGAGCATTCTTGGATTAGCTGTAACCGGGTTCTCTGTGGAGTCATGGTCTCTGCTCATCCTTTAATCCAGTCTTCTGCTTCCCAGCCCCTGCAGTCCATCAGCTCTTAGGAAAGCCTGCTTATTCAATTGTCCGGAGATTTGGGGAGTACCAGGGTTGAGGAAGAGCCCAAGACATCCAAATGAAGTGTCAGTCTTGCATAAATTTTAATTTTGAGAAATAATGGGAAAGTAGTTTCACTGCTGTTAAAATTAAACATAACCTCGGCAAATCTAAAATTCCATTTCCCCAGCTGAACAGTTAATTCTTCAGGCAGTTTGTTCAGCTATGAAAATTTATAGCCTCCTCCCCTCTTTTTTTTGTTCTTGAGACCTTGACTTGCTTGGTAAGTGAACTGCAGGTGTTTGGGTACCCAGAGGGGCTGTGGACTCCCCGTCCCTGGGAAGGTTGTGTGGGGCTTGGAGCAGCCTGGTGTAGTGGGAGGTGTCCCTGCCCATCTCAGGGAGTGGGGCTGGGTGAGCTTTAAGGTCCCTCCCTGCCCAAACCATTTTGTGATCATGGAGTTCTTGGGGTTTACCATTATCTTTCCAAACGCAGCCCAACGTGTGTTGCTCTGAGACTGCTCTCTTCCTGCCCTCATCCAGCACAGGTTTTTTCAGGAGCTCTGGAGCAGTAGCAGTCTCTCCCAGCTCCAGTGGGTTTTTATTAGCTCAGTTCATCCTTAGCCCCTTGCATTTTGGTATTAATGTGTGAAAAATCTCTGCAGCTGTTACTTTTTTGCTGCTCCACAGGAGCCCATTATGTAACTGCCAATGGCAGTGCATCCTGATCAGCCATTCAGGGAGCCTCAGAGGAATTTCTGATAACTCTGCAGCCAAGAAATGTTTTTTCAATTCCCTTCTTTTGTATAGGTTCTGATCACTCAAATGGCTGGATTTCATTGTTTAGCCACAGGATGCTTGCTCAAAAAATCCTACACATGGCACAGGAAGCTTGTCTGGGATTCAGAGGAGCTTTAAACGTCCGTGTTCTGTGGAGCTCACGCTGCTCTGTTTTCCTTTCTTGTCTTCCTGGGGACCTGCTTCAGGCTCAAAACTCCAGATTTGTTGATTTTTTTTTTTTATTTTATTTTTTTTTCTTAACAAGGGCATCTGGTAATAGATGGAGGCAGGAAGTTGCTTCCTTTTTTATGTAGAAGTGAACAGTGCTTTAAATTGAAAACAATCCCAAACATGACCCCTAACATTTTTTATTAGATATTTTTTTTCCTCACCTCAGGTGTTGAAATTTTTTATATAAATTTTATATCATATAAAACACACTCAGTAATGTTATTTTAATGCCATTTTGATGTGGTAACCCATATTGCCTTGAACGAGATCTGAAATTCAAAAGAAAAATCTTTCAGAGTTTTCTGTATTAAATGTTTGCTGCCTGCTCATGCTGAGGAAGGAAGCTTCCCGTATGAAGTTTGTACTGAAGATGGAAAGAAAGATCCTTAAGTGCTTTTTCTCTAATGTTAGGTTGTTTTTTTATATAATTTCTCTTTATTCCAGTTGAAATGCCTGTGGACAGTGGTTATATGGGGAGTGCTGCAGTGAGTACAGTGAGCTTTGTGATGCAGCATTTGTAGCTGATTTTGAGTAAAAGCTTCCACCTCCTCAGGGTAAACCTCCTCCAGAGAGCTCATGAAGAGTGGTGATGTTTTATTAATTCTGCTGGTAGGGTTGTAATTGATAGAGCCTGGCAAGAGGGAACAGCTGCTTAGCCCTGAGGTTCCTGTGTCCCAGCACCAGGTGCGTCTCAGAGCCCCCCAGATCTGCAGCAGCCCTGGGGACAGCACAGGCTCCTTCCACACCTGGATTTCCAGCCAGTGCAGCCACCTGAGGGACTGGGATTTCCCCAGTCCCAGAGCTTGGTGCATATTCAAAACCTGTTGCAAGAGAGGGAAGGATGTGGCTGTTGACAGATGAGACACCTCATCTCTGCCTGGAGGTTTGATTTTCTACCCTCTCAGCACCCTAAGGCTGTCTCCCTCCCCTGTCCATCAAATGCAGCTCCTTGTGCCCACTGCAGTGTGGGCACTGTGCTGAGCCCAGCCTGAGGGACAGTTCTGCTCCTGGGAATATTTCACTGGAGTGGATTGGGCTCAGCAGGCTCTGAAGGGTAATTCCCAGCCAGAGCCATGTTCCTCCTTCCTGAATTCAGGCAGCCAAACCAAGATCAAGCAGACATCTCGTAGCACTCAAAATGTAGAGCAGTGTCAGCTTTAGAGTTGTAGGGTTCTGTTCCAAAGGCAGGGATCCTCCTAGGTTTGATGCCAGTGTGTCTCTCTGGGTTAGCTCAAGGCTTTGAACCTCTCCATGGAGCACAGAGAATCCAGGAGGCTCCCCTGAGGCAGAGCTGCCTTTCCCCATCAGCACTGCAGGCCTTGCTTTAAGCAGTCTCCTTTTAGTGATACTTCTGCTATGACCAGGGGGTGTTGAGTCCTTGTGGACTCAGTGCAGAATATTCTGTGATTCTGGGTAACAAATAGAGCTGAGGTCAACGTTGTGAAGTTCTGGAATCCCACTTGTGAATTTGCAAAGGCTGCTCAGCTTAGTAAGCTGGGTTCAGAAAAGCCAAGTACTGGGACTTGCATTTGGGTCACAGCAACCCCAGGGGATGTTCCAGGTAGGGGTAAAGTGACAGGAAAGCTGGACAGGACCTGGAGGTGCTGGTCAGCAGCAGCTGGACATGAACCCAGGTGTGCCCAGGTGGGCAAGGACTGTCCCAGGACTGAGGTGTCAGCAGGACCAGGGCAGTGACTGTCCCCTGAGCTGGCACTGCTGAAGGACCTCAAGTGCTGTGTCCATTTCTGGGTGCCTCATGATAAGAAGGACACTGAAGGGCTGGAGCGTACCCAGGGAAGGGAATGGAGCTGGGAAGGGGCTGGAGCCCCAGGAGGGGCTGAGGGAGCTGGGAAGGGGCTCAGCTGGAGAAAAGGAGGCTCAGGGGGAACTTCTGGCTCTGCACAACTCCCTGACAGGAGGGGCAGTGAGGGGGCGTCGGGCTCTGGGGCCAGGGACAGGGACAGGGACAGGAGGAGAGGGAACGGCCCCAGGCTGGGCCAGGGGAGGCTCAGGTTGGAAATTCGGAAGAATTTCCTGGAAAGGGTGGTCAGGCCTTGGCAGGGGCTGCCCAGGGAGGTTTGGAGTGCCCATCCCTGGAGGTGTCCAAGGAAGGCCTGGACATGGCACTGAGTCTCTGGGATGGGAACAAGGTGAGCATTGGGCACGAGTTGGACTCAGTGATCTTGGAGGTGTTTTCCAGCCTCAGTGATCCTGTAATAAATATAATCAGTGTGCACTAAGTTTTTATTAAGCACTGTTTTCCCTTAAAAGGACTAACCCATCATCTTCCAGCCTGTTCTACAGGACACCTAACAGAAGCATTTTTTGGTCAATTTTTCAGGATTATGTTGATAAAGAAAAGGCCATTGCCAAGGCTTTGGAAGACCTCAGAGCAAACTTCTACTGTGAACTCTGTGACAAGCAGTATCAGAAGCACCAAGAGTTTGACAACCACATCAACTCTTATGACCATGCTCACAAGCAGGTAATCAATTGTATACAGCACAGTTCATCAGTTTGATGTTCACTGTGGTGGTCTTGTTTGTGGTTAATACTTAGAGTTTCCTGGTGTATCTGTTTTCCTTACTGATCCAGGAATAGGTGTTTTATGTCGCTGGGTAAGATTTTTATGCCCATCGTTCATTTAAGAACGCAAAACAAGAAAAGATCCCCAAGCTCTGCTCCATGGTTGGCATCAAGGAGCCCCTGAAAGACCCAGGGTCAGGAATGTGCTGGTTTTAAACTGAGGAGAGTGCATGTGGGGGTGGATGGCTCCCAGCTTGCTTTTAGCATTAGTAGAGCTTTGGGAGTGATGATTCCCCATGTGTCAGCATTTCACTACCTGAGTCTGTCTTCTGTGGAGTTACTGAAAACAGACTAGGAAATAATGGGCTGTGTCAAAGCCATCCTAAGAAAGGAGCACTTCCCAAATTCTGTAATTCTCAGGAGAAGGTGGGTTCAGTCTCTGTGGAGCTGGCTTTTTTTCCCAAGGTAGGGATGTACTGTTACTGTAGTGTCTGCAGTGTGCTTCATGCTGCACAGTAAGTAATGGAAGTTCTTGTGTTAGCCTGATCTGTTTGACCATTTAAGCTGCTAAATGAGATGTAACTGCACAGCAGATAGCAGTGTTGGGCTCCTCCAGGGCTGGAAGGGCTCAGAGGAGGGCTTTGACGTTCCTAGTCATAAATTCTAACAACACAATCATCAAAAGCCTGGTAACTCGAGGAGGATGTGCTGTAGAGCTTGCAAAATTGCAGTGAAAACATCTTAAAAAAAAGAATGTGGCTTTAGAGGATGTTTTTGTGTGTATGTATTAACTGCAGGATATGACAGAGAATCTGCTCTGAACTAAGGGAGTCTTGCCAGGAATTTTCATGGCAGTTGGGCTCTGTAAAGAAGAGTGGTTTGGTAGAATCAAGAGCAGAAATTCATTTATTCCCTTGGTTATTGGGCAGAGGGGTGGTTTTGGCCGAGCTTAGTGGTGATACCTTAGAGCAGAGAACTTCTTTGGAAGGTCTCCATCAGTTTGGCTGAAACCCGAGTGCAGTGACCTGCTTTTATCTGGGAGGTGGCAGGACCTGTTTGTGTCACATTCTTGGTGTGCTGGTGCCGTGGGATTCCGTGAACTGCCCCAGCCCTCTGTGACTGATGGGGCACTGAGCGAGCCTGGCCAGGCACAGAGTTCCTCCTGCAGCTGGAGATGCTGTGCAAGAGGAAACCAACCTGTAGAAAGCGATAAAAGGAGTCATCAGCTGGGGTGGCCTGAGAGAAAAATGTCTTGTGCACACACAGGGTGGGGTCATCTCATCAGGAGAAAGAATTTGGAGGTTGCTTGGTACTGCTGATTATTTTGAGAGGAATTACATTCTTGGATAATTCCATCCATTGCAGTCACTTCAGGCAGGCTTTGGAGAAAATGAGCTTCCAAACTCTGGCTGCATCACCCAGCATTAATTTCTAGTTACAGAGGGATTTAAACAAAGAAGCAATCATGCTTTGCTTAGGGAAAAAATTGCTTGTCCAGCTTTGTCGGGCTGAAATGTGTGTGACCCTGCTGGGTCAGCGTTCAGGGAGTGAACTTGAAACCCCTGAGACAGAATGAGGGAGAATTTGCATAAGTAACATTATCTCACTGCTGTGCTCCCTCCTGCTCCAGGGGGGCTCATCTCCAGCAGTCCAATCGAAATTTTAAAATAGTTAAAAAAAAGAAAAAAGCTGTGCTTTTGATATGTTGCACATTGATGTTTTATAGTTTGATTCTTTGGACAAGAAAGTGAGATTGCAGAAAGGTGAGCCTGAAGTTTTTGAGGAAAAACATGAACTTTTCCTAAAAGTAGGCCATCAGTTGGCTTTCTTGGAAAGAAAGGCCATTATAGTATCTTAGTTACAGCAACCCAGCTTGGTATAAATCATCTGCAAGATTTAGTTGTCTCAGTGGTAATTTTTGAGACAACAGAGCTAATTTTTGCCTTTTTCTTGGCTCAGTTTCCACAGCATTTTTGCTTTCAAGTATTTTTAGTTCCACATCCCCCTGACGTTGAAGTGTTTGGTTATCCCTCTGTGGCTCAGCAAGCACTAGGCTGTCCCTGTAAATAGATGTTCCATCCTCAGATCCCTTTCCACTCCCGAGTTATAAAGACACTGTCTTGTATTCCAGGAAGGAACTCAGGATTATTGCCCAACAGGGATGATAGGTAAGTGTATTGATCCCAACCGGATGAATTTTGGACCCACCAAAATTGTGTCAACACCAAACAATTAAAGGGGAGGTTTATTCTCTTTATTTCCTGCCTGTCCTGGTTTCACAGACCATTTGGCTACATCTGAATCAATCTCATCACCAAGTTTCTCCAAAAGGCAGCAAAGGCAACCTGGGAAAAGATCCTTGCATTTGTTCTCCCCATTGGCATGTTTTAGCCATTGTGTTGGAGATGTGCAGTGTTGTTCTGGAGCTGTTTTAATTAGGTTGATACTTGAGATGAGAAGTGCAGCTGTCTTAAGGACTAGTCACCCTCTGGTCAGCACATGGCCTGTCCCTCTCAGGGGACTGAAAGCAGCTGGAATGGGTGCAGATGGCCCTGCAGGAGGGACAATGAGCTCAGTTCTCTCACACACCCTTCAGTGAGCAACTGGAAAAGGCTGCATCTCATAACTTCTTGTACAGCTGCTGGTGTCTTCAATGGTGTTTTTTTGGCTGTAGGAGCATTCTGTGAAGGGCCCCACTCTTGATGGTGCCCAGTCCTGACAGTCAACAGAGTAATAATTAATGATAATTAACGGATGAAAGGTGGCAAATGTAGAAAGAAAATTCCTGCAGCTAAGAAGGAGCTTAAGTGGTGAAGATGGACCCAGTGTATATCTCTGGAAGTGTTCAGGGCCAGGTTGGAGCAACCTGGGATAGTGCAGGGTGTCCCTGCCCATGGCAGGGGGTGGAACAAGGTAATCTTTAGGATCTTTTCTAAGCCAAACTAGTCTGTGATTCTGTGATATTTGTGCTGCCTTCCTCCAGATCCAAAATGTCCTGATCCTTGGGAGCTCCCACAGTCCTAGAACACTCTGGACTCAGTGAGAATGTGTCCTTAAGGCACTGCACCTGTGAGGGCTCCTTATTTGGTTTGGGGTTTAAGATATTAGGTCCATTAAGATAAAGAGCTCGTGTTAGATTTGTGTGAAGAAGAGTGCAAGCCCCTTATCGGGGTTGTGCCCAGTCTGTGTGTTCCTATCAAATAAACCTGGATGTGCAGGGCCCAGCACCTGGAGCAGCCTGCAAGTTATGGTTGGAATTACCTTGTGTGTCAGTTATGTAGCATTTACAGTCAGCTTTTACTGTGGGGGCTTTGTAACAATCCAAGAACTTGGAGGATCTCCCACCATCACCTGGTTCTGCTCATGTGGCTGTTGAGGGCTCAAGCTGTTTACTGAGACACTGACCCAACAGAATGAAAACATTCCCCTTCTGCATTCCCTGTGAAAAACAAACATATTCCTGAGTGAACCTGTGCCAGGTTCCCTGGGAAAACACAAACCAACATTTAAATGCAGGCTTTTATGTAGCTGTTTTTTTTCCCCTAAGTGTGTGGTGTTTTGGAGGTGTAGGTGATTAATTCTGCCTAGATTCTCTTTGTGAAAGGACAAAGGGAGTGTATTCCGTAAAGAAGTTCTTTGGGAAAGAGGGTGGGACTCAGAACTGAAAGTATAGATGAGCAGTTCTCTTTGTGCCCTAATTAGCTGCATCTTTGCTTCTCATGCCAAGGGGGAGGGATCTGTTCAAGCACAATAAAATTATCAAGACAGTCACTGCTGGAGTTGAGGAATACTCTGAATGCAAACCCTGAACTTTGTGTTTTGGGGAGACTTGGGATTTCTAAAACCTTGGGCCTCCAAGCACAACTCGAATGGAAAAGACTGAGGAGGGAATCTCTGAGGTACTTGTGTTACATGGGAGGTTCTTCTGCTCCAGAATTGCTTTGCCCTCAGAAAACCCACCAGTAAACAATAGAGGGGCTACAAGAGAACTGGAGAGGGACTTTGGACAAGGGCATGGGGTGATAAAACAAACCTGAATGGATTTAACTGAAAAGGGAGTAGGTTTGGGTTAGAGATGATGAGGAAATTCTCCCCAGTGGGGGTGGCGAGGCCCTGGCACAAGCTGCCTAGAGAAGCTGTGGCTACCCCTGGATCCCTGAAAGTGCCCAAGGTCCGGTTGGACAGGGCTTGCAGCACTCCGGGATAGTGGAAAGTGTCCCTGCCCGTGGCAGTGGGTGGGAGCTTTAAGGTCGTTTCCAACCCAACCCGTTCTATATTTTTCTTAACCCAGCTAAGAAAAATATTGATTCCTTCCAGGGAGGAAATTAAGATGAAATAAAAACAGCATTTGCAGGCCATTTCTCCTCTGTTCCTTTCACTTAATTTATAAGCATGCAAAGAATGTTGATGACCAACAATAAGCCAGGCTTGTGTTCTCACTTCAATAAAATGATCAAGGTTGCCATCCTTTGAGCTTGTGTTTAATGGTGTCATTCACTCCCAGAAGCTTTTGGGGCAAAGAATCGAGCACACATCAAAAGTTCAGAAAGCCAGAAATCTGCTGGCACAGAATGAAAAGTACATTATTATTATTTTATTTAATGTGGGTTGGCAGAGAGACAAGAGAACAATGGCAAGGGGGGAGGGGGCTCTAATGCCATGGGAGCTGCCTCCTGCCTTGAGGCCCAGAGGTGGATCTGCTCTGACCCATCCCAGTATGAGGTTTGTCATGAAAGTCTCATATCTTAAGGTCTGGTGACAGTGCTTTTGTCTTGTGAGGATTTCTGCTCTGCACTTTCAGGCAAAGGACATCTCTCAGTGGGCCTCAGTTCAGTGATGCTGTGTGGCTTTGTCACCTTAAATGGAGAAAATCCATTTTCTGCTGGTCCTGAGCCTGTAAAGCTCTGACCCTAGCTTGGGTACTGGAGAGGTCTTGCCTGTACTGTCTCATCAGCCAGATCTGGGGTGTGCTGAGTTTTTTCATGGCCCTGAGACTGCCAGAGCTCCAGGATTGCTTGGACAACACTCCCAGGGGTGCACAGGGTGGGATTGTTGGCGTGTCTGTGCAGGGCCAGGGCTTGAATTGGATGATCCTTGGGAGTTCCTTCCTACTTAGGACATTCTGTGATGATCCAGTGGTTTCCCTGTTGCAACAGTTCCTGACTCCTGCTCGCCCCCCTGGATTTCCCCACTTTGCTGTGCCTGGGATGGGCTCTCAGGAGCTTTTCAGCAGTGCTGTAGTGCAACTGGTTTAAGTTCATTTGTGAGAATTGGAGGGTACTGGTGGTGTTTGCCAGTTTGGCCCCTCCTGAGCCATGCAGCACTGTGGCCTCTTTGTGCTGCAGTCCAGAGGTAGCTGCAGATTTGATACCAAACCTGCTCTTCAGGATCTCCATTTGCACTCCAGTGGAAATGCAGAGACGAGTTTGGAGTTTTGTTAGAAACAAGGCTGGAAACTTAAAATACAATTCTTTGTTCCAAAGCTGAGGGGGGTGGCAGCTATTAATAAGCCCCAGGAAGGCTGGAGGTAGTGAACTACTGCCTACAGCATGTGGAAATTTGCAGAATTTTTATGTAAGTGCTCCTGATTTGTGTCATGACTGGTCACTGCAGTGTGGCCCTTCTGACAGCTGAAGTAATAAAGCAGCAGAATATTCCTTGGCTTTGTGGTCCCCGTGATCCTGCATTTTGAAAGGATGTTGCTGCTTAGATAAACTGCTGCCTCTGAAAACACAGTGCCCATGGAGGAAAAAATGCCCCTTAATTTTGAAATCCAGTAGTAGTATGAAGCATGTATTTAATACAGGTTTGGTGGCTCTAATCCTGTTGAAAAAGTCATTATCTTGCTAAGCACAAAAAAGGGAGGATTCACCCCAAAAGTATGAGTTACTAGGGCTCCCAGTGGAGGAGAGAAGCTCCCTGAGAATGGTTGAGTGGCTGTGTTAAATCCTTGTTGGAATTTCTCTGTGGTGCTGGGGGAAGGGGCAGTTCCATGCCACTCCAGCCTCCCCTCACACCCATACATAGAGTGTGGTCCAAAAAGTCATTTAAAGGTTTTTGGGGGATTAGAATAAAGAACACCCTCCTCAGGATTAGATGGAAATTTCTTTAGTGTAAGCTGAGTTTAAATATCTGTTTAGTTCAAATGATTTCCTGGGCAGGCTGAGACCTGCAAGTGTGTGAGCAGCATTTCAATGCTCCACATGCTCCCTTCACCCAGTGAAATGGTACTTCAGGCTTTGGATTGCTCCTTCCCAGTCAGGACTGGGGAGCAGGGTGGGCATGGCTGTAGTGAACTGGTTATCCACTCTCTGAGGGTATGAATCACTGGATTCAGTGATATATTTGATTAAATGAGGGGAGAGTTACAGGTTATTTTGAAAAGTTCTGGGTATTTTTCATTCCTGCAGCAGGTAGTTCTTACAGATGAGCAGTGTGGGTTCCTGTTTTCCCCCCTTTCCCTCCCCCAGGATGCATTTAGGGAAGATAATGCAGTCCAGCCAGGTCTCTTGCAAAGCTGGAGTAATTTCTGATGATAGGTGCGTTGGTTTAGGTCAGTCAAAGAAGCTGAGCTATGTTCTGTTCCGTATTTTACATTTCCATGGAGCTGGCACAGTGCATTTGTGAGCTTTTCTATCCTGTACTTCCCCAGCAAGACTTCCTCCTGACTCCTGTGTGATAAAAAGAAACTCAGCCTTGAGATCTCTTGGTGCTTTGAAAACCAGACCAACTCTTCCCCAATTCTAGAAGTACCAAATTCTCAGTATTCTTGACACCAGGGCCAGTGGTTTGTCAGCCTAAAGGGCCCAGGTTTGGGTGCAGCTGGGAGTTGCTGGGGTGCATATTCCAGAGTTACAGTACTTTGGGGTAGTTAATTTGCTTCACATCTCTAAATTTTAAGTGTTGAGAGTGGGAGGTTTGGGGGAGCAGAGACACGCAAAGGTCAACATTTAATAATGGGCATTTAATTCTGTCTGCATTCAAATTGCCATGTACTGGAGGCAGGAGAGCCTGGGGGCAGCTGCATCGGTCCCAACAGCTCTGAGCCCAAGCCGTGTCCTGGAGGATGATCAGAACCATGCCTGGGGGCACAGGGGGCTCTGAGTGAACCATGGCACCTTCCTCTTGAGAGGGAAAGGTCACAGTTCATGTCTGGTGTAAATAGCTGGGTCATACTTTTTTCCAAATGGATGAGTGATCTCGATACTTGGCATCAGCCCCCATTAAATAGTTTTGTCAGCTGTTGGTGGCTGTACCTTCCCAGAGCATTTCAGACACACTTTCAAAATCAGCATGAAAAGCTGATAGCATTGCCCAGTCCATCTATTTTATTTTTTTTCCTTCCTCTTGGAAAAAAATTTACTCTTCAACATTTAACATACATCACAAAACCCTTGAGCCCTTTACTTGTCCTGGTGAAAGTAGCTCTGCTGTTCCAGGTGGGATCATTGCTGTGTCTGTGCGTGTCCGTGTGTGTCCCCCTGCTCCAGACCCCGGCTCGGTCCCATGGCTCTGCTGGCTCTGCTCCTGCTCCATAGAATAGCTAGCACACTCCCCCACAGCTCTCTAGTAATGCTTGCTTGGTTGTTTTTTTTTCTCTCTTCCACTCTTGTTATATTTTTACTTTCTTTTTTTTCTTTGTGATGTGACGTTTTCAGCTGATGTATTGAAAGCAAACCCTTCTAATTTGGGAGTCCAGATCACAAGAGTGAGTTTCTTTCTACTGGTGTCTGTAGTTGTATCTTTTTTGTGTGTCCTCCCCTCTGATTTTGGTAACAATCAAACACATTTAGTAAATACAATTAGGTAAGAGAATCCTCTGTCTTGTCCAATCTCTCCCCCTTTTTCACAAAGCAATGTTCTCTTTACATTGGGCCAGCTTAATTCCCCTAATTTGAGCTTTGGGTTGGTTTCCAGATCCACTGTTTCTGTGCGTGGCAGTCTGACGCTGCTCCAGGAAAGAGGCAGAGTCAGCCAGCCAGAAGTATTTAGAATTCACCAGTGATTTGTACGTCCTGTACAAGAATTGTTCCAAAGTGACTCTTGCTCTGAGTCCCGGTAGTCTCCCAGGCCCTGCATGAAATGCCTGAAAAACATGAAATTTTTTCCAAAAGCTGAGAACAGGATGCGTTCAGGAACTGGGCCCTTTGAAAGGGTTTTGAATTGTGTACTAAAAAAGAACAATGAGTCCCTTTAGGATGGTAGAGGTCTGTCTTTGTTGCTTTCTGTTACTTAAACTTCTGTAGAGCGCTCTAAAAAAATGTTGTGAATATCCACATATATTCCAAGAAAAACTAGCAGCCTCTTTTCCTAGTGCTCTGAGACAAGGACTTTCCAAAATGTTCTAAAGTCTTGGATGTTTATTTTCTGTTAGAATTGGCTATCTAGACTTCCTCAGTGATATTAGGATGTTTGAAATTCCTTGGGATTGGGTTTGCTCCCTCATTATAAGATTTCTGGGGAACTTGGTGCTTCTGCCCCCCAAAGTATTCAACCCCAAGAGACCCTCCTGCCTTTAGAGCAGTTTGTTTCTTGACCCTCTCAGAACTGCTGTCAGGAAAACAAGTAACTGGTTGTGGTGTATGTTGTATTCTGGATTTGCTTACAAAATCATTTGCATGGGATTTTTGGCTTCTTCTCCAATGTAATGGTACATTGCTTTTGTCAGATGTCATTCCTGGATAACTCTGGCACCAGCTAATCCCTCCTGTCCTTTGGCCCGTGCTCTTGATTCATGTCATGCACTGTTTGTCAAGTACATCTGCACCCTGCAAAAATAGCAAAGTAAACAATCCTTCTTCTTTTCCCCTTTTCCTTCCAGAATTTGCTTGTTGCTTCGAAATCAGCTTTGTTGTCCATGCTAAAGAAAACCAGTAGTGTTGATTGGAAAGGGGTATACACAGAACTTGAAGTCATAGCCAAAAGTGACCACAGTTGTCTTTTCCTTCAGCTGCTGGGAGGATGGCAGTGTACTCCGTGGGGTTTGTTGAGCTAAGATGCTGTTGCTCCATCCTGGCTCAATAAATGTCCCAGGGGAGGGGCTTGACACTGCAATTTCCAATGCTACAGCAAAGAGCTGCTCTTGGATAAACCACAAACAGCTTTGATCTGATCCGTCCCTGCTTTCTTTTGCCTCAGAGGTTGAAAGATCTCAAGCAAAGGGAATTTGCTCGCAATGTCTCATCGAGATCCCGGAAAGATGAGAGGAAGCAGGAGAAAGCCCTGCGGCGCCTGCACGAGCTGGCTGAGCAGAGGAGGCAGCCTGAGTGGTGAGTCTGGGTGGTCCCCAGCACCCCTGGAGCCCAGGGGGCTGCAGCCCTGGGCTGGGCTGGCATTCCTGCTCTGGGATACTGCACAGGCTTTGAGGGCAAAGCTTCACACTGGTGTTTGGGGCTGATGCTGTGTTTTTGGTAGGAGTGAATTCACTAAACTGATCATGCAGAGCATCCCCAAATTGCTTTATCCAACAATACATTTTCTTCAGTAATTTAATATTATTAAAAACTTTGAGTGGCTGTATAATGATATTTTAATGCATGTGTCTGGGTGCAAGAGCACTTGAGCTGTGTAAGATTGTCTCCACTGAGGGATGGATCTTCCTGCAGAGGGCCAGGGACACCAGTCAGCTGTGTTTTCTCTCTCCCCTGTTCCAGTGCTCCTGGAAGTGGGCCCATGTTCAGGACCACCACAGTGGCTGTGGACGAGGAAGGAGGTGGAGACGACGATGATTCCGCGGCCAACAGCGGCTCCTTCGTCCAGACGAGCTCTGGCCAGGCCACAGAGATGACCACGGACAGAGGCTTCCTGAACACTGGACAAGGCACTGTGGTGCCAGGCCAGACGCCTGCCCAGGGGGCACAGGCCGTCAGCTTTGGCATCAAGAGCTCTCTGGGAACTCCACTGCAGAAGATCGGGGTGTCCTTTTCCTTCGCCAAGAAGACCCCAGTGAAGCTGGAGACCATTGCTTCTGTTTTCAAGGACCACGTGGATGAGTCCAGTTCTGCAGATGGGGCAAAAGGTGATGAGAAGGGGTCCTCGGAGGCTGGCAGCCTGCACAAGTCTGGGGAGGGTGAAGGCACCAATAATTCTGATGGCAAGGCAGATGATGATGACCAGCACGACAAGGACAGCGGGGCTCTGGCCAGTACCTTATCCAAACTGAAGAAGATGAGGCGAGAAGATGGACCAACAGCCGTGGAACCAGAGTATTACCACTACATCCCCCCAGCCCACTGTAAAGTGAAGCCCAACTTTCAATTCCTACTTTTCATGAAGGCTACTGAGCAAACGGAAGCAGAAAATGTGAACAAAAAAAACACACGCGAAGTGAAAAAGGGGAGTCCCCCCAAACGCAAACCTAGTAAGCACACAGAAAAGGCTGGTGAGAGCACAGGTCAGCAGAAGGAGCAGAGTACTACTGAAAGTGCAGCTCAGCAGGGCAAAACAGAACAAAAAGACATCCCAGAGAATGAAAATACACAGGAGAACAAGCACCTTCCAGAGAACAATCCCCCCGGGCCAGACACTGCTAAAGAAGCTCCTCCTCCTGCCTCAGGCTGCAGAGATGGCTCTGAGGGACCAAAGCATCCCATGGGACCTTTTTTCCCTGTTCTGAGTAAGGATGAGAGCACGACACTGCAGTGGCCTTCAGAGCTGCTCATCTTTACCAAAGCTGAGCCCTCTGTGTCCTACAGCTGCAACCCCCTGTACTTCGACTTCAAGCTCTCCCGTAACAAAGATGCAAAAGGGAAAGGGGCAGAGAAATCCAAGGATCCAGGGGGGCTTTGTAAAGATAACACTCAGAGCACAGAACCTAGTGACGTGAGCAAAGCCAAGGAGGCTGAAAGTGTAGGGAACAGTTCTGCTCAAAAAATGGAAAACAAATCCCAGAGCAAGCAGGAGTCCAGTCTGGGAAGCATAGGTAAGGGAGAGGGGGAGGACAGCAGTAAGAATATAACAGGTAAGAGTAAATCTGGAAGGTCCCATAAACACAAAAAGAAAAAGAAGCACAAAAAGTCCAGCAGACATAGACGCAAACACAAGGAGGAAGCTGAGGAGAAGGCCCGGAAAGCTGAGCTGGGGGAAGAGAAACCCAAGAAACGGAAAAGGCACAGGCACAAAAAAGGTAAATCCTCCCTTTCGACGGAGTCAGACCGGGCACCGAAACCTGAACTGTCCGAAGACTGCAGCCATTTCCCAAAGAAAAAGCGATGCTCCCAGGAGTCCCAGAGGAAATCTCTGTCTGCTGAGGAGGGAAGCAGTGGTAAAAAAGAGGATGGGGGTAACTCCTGCCAAGAGCACGGCAGCAAAAGACACAAGGCTGAGCTGCAGCAGGTGCCTGGTGCAAGGAGACGCTGCCTGGCTCTGTCCCAGGCCCGCAGCGGCCACCGGAGCCGCCAGAGCAGTGGCGACTATGACAGCGACGAGGGCTCCCCCGGCAAGCACTGCCGGCAGAAATCCCCGTCGCAGTACAGCGATGACTACGACTCGGGCAGCGAGCACTCGCGCAGCCGCTCTCGCTCGGGCCACCGGCACTCCTCGCACAGGTCCTACTCCAGCAGCTCGGACGCGTCCTCGGGGCACAGCCGCTACAGCCGCCACAGGAGCTACTCGGACGACAGCTACAGCGACTACAGTGACCGCTCCCGCTGCCACTCCAAGCGCTCCCAGGACTCAGAGGATGACTCCGACTACAACAGCTCAAACCACCGCTCAAAGCGGCGCAAATACTCCTCATCGGAAGACGACTACAGCTCGAGCAGGAGCCGGTCCAGGAGTCGGAGCAGGAGCCGAACCCACCCTCGAGACAGGTCGAGATCGAGGAGCCGGGGCAGGAGCCGCAGCAGCAGCTGCAGCCGCAGTCGGAGCAAGAGGAGGAGCCGCAGCGTGACGGGCCGCAGCTGGAAGCGCAGCCGCAGCTACAGCCGGGACCGCAGCCGCAGCACCCGCAGCCACTCGCAGAGGTCCCTGTCACGAAAGGGTTCACGGGGCCACGAGAGCCCTGAGGAGAGAAGGTCTGGCAGAAGGGACTTCATCAGGTCCAAGATCTATCGCTCCCAGTCTCCTCACTATTTCCGGACAGGCCGAGGTGAAGGGTCTCTGCTGAAGAAGGAGGATTGCAAAGGAGAGGATCTGAAAGGATCTGGCTCCCTGTCCCAGAACAGCAGCGGCTCTGGCACAGGGCGAGCCTCAGAAGGGGACTGCAGTCCTGAGGAGAGGAACTCTGTCACCGCAAAGCTGCTCCTAGAAAAGGTGCAGTCCAGGAAGGTTGAGAAGAAGCCCTGTGTCACTGATGAGATGCTGTCAGGGGCAAACAAGGTGGGTATAAAGCTCAAAGATCCTCCCCAGGGCTACTTTGGCCCCAAACTGCCTCCTTCCTTAGGCAACAAACCAGTTCTGCCCTTAATTGGGAAGTTGCCAACCATTCGGAAACCAAACTCCAAAAGATATGAGGAGTCTGGCTTGGAGAGGGGCGAGGAGCAGGAACTATCAGATGCTGAGGATGGTTCCCAAGGCATGGAGGAAGGTCAGCTGGCTGGCCAGTCTCTCCTGGAAGATGTGGTGATGGTAATTCAGGACAAACCTCTGGATGAGCAGAAACGTGATGAAACCTCTGTGGAGATGCCATCCCTTCCCTTGGACACACCTGCGCTCCCTGAGTGCTTTGGCTCTGGAGATCTGGTCATGCCACACAACTTCCTCTCGGATCCAAACGATGGTGATGGGCTGGAGCCTATGGACGGGAGCAACCAGCCAGTCCCAGTGGAAACCAGTATGATGCCTTTAGTTCCAGATGTTGAGCGCTTTCCTGGCTATGTGCCTCAGAGCGGGGAGCCGAGCATGGAAGGAGATCGGGATGGGGGAGAAGATTCCTCTCTAGCCCCGCTGGAGAGCCAGCCCATCACCTTCACCCCCGAGGAAATGGAGAAGTACAGCAAGCTGCAGCAGGCCGCCCAGCAGCACATCCAGCAGCAGCTGTTAGCCAAGCAAGTCAAGGCCTTCCCTGCCTCGGCCGCCCTGGCACCGGCTGCGCCCGCGCTCCAGCCCATCCACATCCAGCAGCCAGCAGCAGCATCGGCCACATCCATCACAACAGTGCAGCACGCCATCCTGCAGCACCATGCCGCTGCCGCCGCCGCCGCCATTGGCATCCACCCCCACCCGCACCCGCAGCCCCTCGCTCAGGTCCACCACATCCCCCAGCCACACCTGACACCCATTTCCTTGTCCCACCTGACCCACTCGATTATTCCAGGGCACCCCGCCACATTCCTGGCCAGTCACCCCATCCACATCATTCCAGCGTCTGCCATCCACCCAGGCCCCTTCACCTTCCACCCTGTCCCTCATGCTCTCTACCCGACCCTCCTGGCTCCTAGGCCTGCAGCCGCCGCCGCCGCCACAGCCCTGCACCTCCACCCCCTGCTGCACCCCATTTTCTCAGGACAGGACTTACAGCATCCACCCAGCCACGGAACATGAAGGACAAAATGAAGGAACCTCAGAGGAAGGAGAACAGTTGGCGTTTTGGGAAGGGGTTGGAGTCAAGCCAGTGGGCAGGTGAGGCCTGAGCATTTCCTTTCAGTCTTGAGCAGCCAAAGAAGCCAGAGGCTCGAGGGTTGGGCTGTTGTTGGCTGTATCCCAGCAATGTCTCGCTCTGACTCCGTGCACACAGCAGCACCACTCCGGAAGAACCATTTCACCTTTAGAACAGCGAGACACTTGGAAAGGCTTTTTTCCCCCTTGAATTCTTACATTTGGTCATCTTCCTTCTGCCACCTTGTATATGATAAATGAGATTTCATACACACTAATAGGATCTCTAAAAATCCTTTTATTGAGGTCATCTAATTAAAATAGCATGATTGAATCTGGCTTGTAATCGGCGATGGAACATCAGAAGCTGTCAGCTGCGGAGGGGCTGGAGGCCTTGCTTTTCAGGCATTGCAGGAGGTTCCTTGGCCCCTGTCGCTGCACACGTTGGGTTTTCTTGATGTGAGCAGCAAAGGTGGAAGTAAGATCTTAGTGTAAAGAGGAGGAGGAGCTCTGTGTGTGTGCCCAGAGCTCCCATCCCTCTCCATCCTGCATCCGCGTTCTCCTACGCCAGGACCATGCCTGGATATCCCAGACTGGAGAGAGGTTCTCGGGTCAGGGGTTGGGATTCCAATCTGGGCTTTGACCACTCTTCTCCTGAAAGGGGGAAAAAATCACTCTGAATTCCATCTTCTGTGGTGTTGGGAAAGAGGCACTGGGATAGGAGAGAGAAGGAAAATCCTGTTAGGAATTGAAGCAATACAGAGGACAGGGGAGCGCAGCCAGGATGTAAAGCGTGTTCTTTCCTCTGTAACACTGATGGTTTCCTTATTAATTTATAGGATTTTTTTTTTAATGTAAAGAATTGCACTGAACTCTGTAAACAAAGATGCTGCTTTTTGTAGCTCCTATCAAAGGTTACATTTGTAGTATATCGCAATAATATTTTTTACAGCCAGTTCTTAGTGGTACTTGTTCTGGTGGCTTCTGTGTAAATATGTTTGCTGTAGGTGACCCAAGACACTTGTAAAGGTTCAATTTATAGTTTCAGCTAGATGCAGAACAGCTAAGCATGTATATTTTATCAAGCTCATGTATTTTTGAAGTTTTTATGTACTATAAAATGTAAAAACAAACAAAAAAAATCTTCATTTAGAATTTTGCAGAAGAAAAAAAATCAACAGGTGAGACTTGGGCAAGGTGAGGAGTGTGGGGGTAGCAGTGGCTCTGGCAGGTAATGCTGCATTCCTCCCTGCCATAGGAATGGGCACTGGAGCAGCCTGGGGAGCAGCAGGAATTCAGGGTGCTCCCAGAGTATAGAGAGCCCTTTTTTTTCCGTCTTTCTTTCCTTTTTCCCCGCTTTGGAAGCAGTAATGTGCAGGCCCTGCTGGTGCAGGAGCCTTGGGACTGTTCCCATCCCCCATACAGGGTTACCCCAGCTCAGTCCATAAGGGATTTCCCAGTTCTCCCAACATCACCCAGCTCAGCTTCCCCACCCCAGTGCAGGGGATGAGCGGCTGCTGTCCCCACTCACAGGGCCCTGCAGGTGTCACAGCCCTTGGGCCACCACCACTGCAGGGAGAGATTGCTGAGAAGTTATGGGGCTGCAGTGTCCCCATCCCTTTCCCTGTCCCCTCCTGGAGTGCAGCACCAGGCAGAGTTAAAGGATCAAAACCCCCTGAGCTCCCTCACCATGTAAATGAGAACTTGGAGCAGGTCAGAGTGACAGCAGTCACAAAAAAGGGACTCAATTTCCTGTAAATACCAAACAATTCAGTGTTACTGTCAGAGATGAGCTTCGTAGGGCCCATCCA
Organism: Toxostoma redivivum; assembly: GCA_013397375.1. Taxonomy (NCBI): domain Eukaryota; kingdom Metazoa; phylum Chordata; class Aves; order Passeriformes; family Mimidae; genus Toxostoma; species Toxostoma redivivum. The sequence goes on along the minus strand of VXBI01000142.1, from coordinate 70,432 downwards.
TGCCCCAGCCCCATCAAGCTGTGGGCAGGGATTATTTTTGGACTTCAGGATAGCGCTAAAATAATTAACCTGTCATTACTTAATGAGCATAAACAGACTGTATTTAACTTTGTCACATAAGATATATATATAAATATATATATATGCTGTAAAATGAGGGAAAAAACCTTTCTAATAAACCAATGATTTGTGGAAAAAAAAACGTGCTGGTGTGTGGTGGTGGGGAGCTGCTGTGTAGAGCACCAGCCTCTCCTTTTCCTAACCAAAGGCCTGGTTTGATTAAAGGAAAAAAATCCACCTCCGTGCATTCGAGCAGGGTCGGGGTCCAGGATGCCACCTGCCCTTCCCTGGCGGTGGCCCTAGGAGGAGGTGGCTGATGAGAGATGGTGCAGAAGCGCTGAAAGAAACCGGAAATTAAGTAACTGGGCACAAGAAAGAATTACAGTCGCCTTGAGGGGGTCTGGTGTGGGCTCCAGCTGGCTTCAGATGCTGCTGCCAGCTGGGGACGAGACCTCCCGAGGAGGAGCAGCTGCCCGAGTCCGGTGTCCTCCTCTCCCAGGGCACGGAGCTGATTGGCGCTCAGCTAAATCCTTCCCACCTCTCGGAGCTCTGCCACGGCTTTGGGCAAATGCTGCTCTCTTCCAACTGCAGCTGCTCCAGGGCAGGGCTGCGCCGAAACAAACCCCGCTCCGGAGACTGTGTCCCCCGTCAGGGCCCAAGGTGCCGTTTGGCTCCGCAGGGACCCGCTGTGCCCCTCGAGAACCCCCGACTTCCCTGTCCTGCTTCCCACCTGCAGCTTCAGCTCAAGGGAGGAGAAAAGCCCCGTGTGACACGTCTCCCAGGGAGACGCTCTGGGGCTTCTCCCTGCCACCGGCGCTCGATTGGCACGAGGAACCCCCGGAGATCTCGAGCAGCCTGAGAGTCCGTAATTAACAGAGTCTAAATTAATTCTGCAGGTGGATTTAGGGGCCGATGCCGCTGTCCGGGCAGGGCTGAGCCCCCGCGGCTGCCACAGGCCTTCCACGGGGACAGGGACAAGGACACGCCGTGTTCACTTGGCTGTGGCTGTCCCCTCCCTGCGCCCAGTCTCTCGCCAGAGCCATTGCCCTGCACAGCACTGGTGCTGCCTCTCCCCTGGCAGGGTTTTGGGGTGCCCCTGCCCTGGGGAAGAGGACACTGGGAGGGTGATGCCCAGTGCGGGCGAGTTCGGTGCTGTCAGCTCCATCCGGCTGCAGAGGGATATCGGGGGCGATGGAAGGGCCCTGTGCCCTGATGTCCTCCCCTCTCCTCGCCACATTTCCGCTGGTAGGGACTGCCTGCAGCCCGAAATAGCCTCCCCGAGAGTGCCGCGGCCCCGGCGGGCGATAAGCTCAGACTGCTGTGGCCATGTCCCCCTACCCGTCACCGTGTCTCCCGGTGGCATTGCCACCTCCTGTCCCCCGCGCTGTTCCGGCCACATCCGTCTCCCTGCACCTCTCTGGCTCCCTGCAGAAGCGGATGTGCTTCTGTGGGTCGGGGGGGGGCCCTTCCTGTGCTCCCCACTCCTGCTGGCCCTGTCCCCAGCTGCGTCCCCCGAGATAAGCCAGGGATGCCCCGGGACGGGGGCTGTGGCCACATTTTGGGGTGACGATGGGGCTGCTACGGGTGCTGCTGTTCCTCGGGGGGCTGCGCCTGCCCCCCACACTGGGGCTTCTCCAGGATCCCCCCACCATCTACGAGGGACCCGCCGGCAGCTATTTCGGTTTCGCCCTGGATTTCTACATGAGCGAGGGAAGGTAGGGAAGCGCTGGGTGTCGGGGTCGGGCACGGCACACGCCCGCCAACCCTGACACCCGCTCTGCCCCCAGGCCCAGCGTGGCAGTGGGAGCCCCCCGTGCCAACACCTCCCAGCCCGGCGTGGCTCAGCCCGGTGCCGTCTTCCTCTGCTCCTGGCCCCCCGAGAAGACGCCCTGCCACCCCCTCCCCATCGACACTGCGGGTGCGTGGGCGCCGTGGGGCGGGGGGTTGGCAGGGTGGGGGTGCCAGCCCCGCACAATCCCCCTGTCCCGCTCCCCCAGGGAACGAGAGGGAGAGCCAGGGTGCCTTGGAGCTCCACACCTATAAGTCGGACCAGTGGCTGGGAGCGTCCGTCACCAGCTGGGACAGCAAACTGGTGGTGGGTGCATCCGAGGGGGATGTGGGCAGCCGTGGATGGCGACGGGGCGGGCACCCAGCCTGTCCTATCGCCGTACCCAGGTCTGTGCCCCGCTGCAGCACTGGAACGCGATGGAGGGGCAGCAAGAGGCGTTCCGCACCCCGACGGGCACCTGCTTTGTGTGGAGCCCGGGGCAGCGGCGCATGGTCTGGTACTCGCCCTGCCGAGACCAGATCATGGCCAGCACCCACCGCCAGAGGAACTACGGTGAGGGGGGACCGGGGAGCGGGGGGTGCCCCCAACCACGCGTCCGTCTGACCCTGCCCTGTGCCCTCAGTGCACGACAAGCGCTACTGCGAGATCGGCTTCAGCGCCGCTGTCACGCCGGTGAGATGGGACTTGAGGGGCTTGGGGGACTCGAAGGACTCGCAGGGCTCGGGGGACACCTTGGGGGGATCGGGAGGCGGCGCAGCCGGGGTGCCCCTCGGGATGCCCATGGAGTGCTGATAGGGATGCAGAGGGTGTGGCCAGGGTGGTACCTGGGTGTCACGGCGGGGGATGTTGGGGTAGGGATGCTGAGACGGGGGAGTGGGAATTCCGGGAGGAGAGGTCCTAGGAGTGGGGGGAATGTTGGAGTGAGGGTGCCAGGATGGGAGACGCTGGGCTGGAATATGCCAGGATGGGAAATACTGGGGTGGGAGATACTTGTGTGAGGATGCTTGGGGGGGATGCCGGGGTGCCCCGGGGTGGTGCTGAACCAGCTCCTCCCGCAGGACGGGACGCTGGTGCTGGGTGCCCCCGGCGGGTACTATTTCACGGGTGAGTCCTTCCTGCCGGCGTTGCCACCCTGGCTGGTGCTGCCGGGGTACTCCCTTTGGGTGGGTACGGCTGGAGGAGGGCACCCTGGATGGGGTACCCCATAAGTGCTACCGCAGTGGCACTGGCAGCACAGGGCCACAGCCCTGCGTGTGGCAGTGGGTGTCCGTCAGTGCTGGTGCTCCCCGCTGCGGTGTCCCCCAGGGCTTGTGTACTCCGTGGAACTGGACAAGATCCTCAGGCGCTTCCTCGGCACGTCCCTGCTGTGGCTGGGGAGCCCCGGGAGCCCCACGGAGCCGGTGTCCGGGGCCTACGAGGACGGGTACCGGGGTGAGCAGCATGTGCGGGCACCCCGCTCCACTGCCAGCTCCTGCTGGGATACCCCGGGTCACCAAAGTCCATCTCCCTGCAGGGTACTCGGTGGCTGTGGGCGAGTTTGATGGCAACCCCAAAACCAAAGGTAGGGCTAGAGTGTGCAGTGAACAGGGGTTGATGGGCCTGGGGCACCCTAGTGCTCCAGAGTGACCTTGCTTCCCTTCCCGAGGGGGCTGGACAGGTTGTGCCAGGATAGGGGTCTCATCCATCTGTGTGCCCTCATGCCCCCAAGTCGCACCAAGGGTATCCCCATGCCCCCCTCAATGTCCCAATGGGGGCACTCAGGGCTCTCATCCCTCACAGAGTACGTGGTGGGAGTCCCCAACAAGAGCAACACGAGAGGTGAGGTAAGTGCAGCGAGATGCCCAGTGCCGGTGCCTGGCCGAGGGGACACCAGAGGACACCACCATGTGTCACCCCGGGCTGCACCTGGCGTCTGACACTGCCCTGGGCAGGTGGAGATCTTCACTGCGGGGAACACTCTGCGTTTGCTGCGGGGCATCGCCAGCGAGCAGGTACCCCTGTCCTGTGCCACCCCCAGCACCCCCGGTGCTCCACAGCACTCCTGCCCCCATCCCGTAGCACCCCAGCACCTCCCTGCTCCCCCAGCCCCCCCGCCCACGGTGCCACCCTCTACCCGGACCCTTTCAGGTGGCTTCGTACTTCGGGCACACGGTGGCAGTGGCCGATGTCGATGGGGACGGGTGAGAGCAGGGACAGTCGTCCCCTCCTCCTCCATGGGGACACCCAGGGGTGCTGCCCCGTGTTTGGCACACCGCTGGGTGCCCCCAGCCCCCAAACCTGCGGACCCTGACCTGACCCCGCGCCGGGCACAGGCGGGACGACCTGCTGGTGGGCGCACCCCTGTACATGGCCCGGTGCTCCGACGGGCAGCGCAGCGAACTGGGGCGCCTCTACGTCTACCTGGGGCGGGGACAGCAGCCTCTCGCCGGGCCCCCCCAGACCCTGACGGGCATCCACCCCTACGGCCGCTTCGCCGCCGCCATCGCCAGTCTCGGGGACCTGGACAAGGACGGCTTCGGAGGTGACAGCGCGGCGGGGCGGGAAGGAGGATGTGCCGCTCCCCGGTGCCGCGCCTTGGGGAAACTGAGGCAGGAGAACGCGGGTGGGTGCTCACGTTCCTTCTGTCCCCAGACGTGGCCGTGGGAGCCCCGCAGGGGGGCGACAGTGGCAGCGGGCAGGTCTTCATCTTCCGAGGGCAGAGCGAGGGGCTGGCGCCGGTGCCCACCCAGCGCCTCAACAGCCCCTTCCCCGGGCCCGCCGCCTTCGGCTTCGCGCTGCGTGGTGCCACCGACCTGGACGGCAACGGCTACGCGGGTACAACCCTGGCACGACACCGCCCTGCCACCCCGATGTCACCACCCCGACACTGACCCTCTGCTTGTCCCTGCAGATCTGCTCGTGGGAGCTTACGGGGCGGCCAAGGTGGCCGTGTACCAGTGAGTGCCCGTCCCTGCGGTGGCCCGGGGCTCCCTGTTGGGTCCCCTGGCACCTCAACAATGTCCCCGTGCCCCAGGGGACTACCCGTGGTGGTGGCCCAGACCCAGCTGAGTGTCCCCGACGGGCTGAACCCTGAGATCCTGGACTGTGACCTGCCCGACTCCAGTGTCCGTGTCAACTGGTGAGGGGACACTGCCATGGGGATACACACTGCCGTGGGGACACTACTGTGGGGACACTGCCATGGGAACACGATGGTGACATCACCGTGGGAACCATGGGGACACCACCGTGGGCAGAGGACAGGCCCCTGATCCTCTGTTGGTGTTGTCCCCCCGCAGCTTCCACGTGGTGTTCTGTGTCAGCGTGACGGGCCAGCACCTCCCTCAGAGCATCCGTGAGTGCCAGTGTCACTCGGGGGGCACCGCTGTCACACGGGCACTGCTGGGGTGCCACCGCGGGTGTCACCAGTGCCGCCTCCTGTTCCCCACCAGACCTGGAGGCTGAGCTGCAGCTGGACCGGCTGAAGCCCCGGCCGTCGCGGAGGGTCCTGCTGCTGCAGGGACACCAATCGTCCTGGCAGGAGGAGCTGGTGGTGGCACCGGGGACATCCCCTGTGTGCAGCAATCTCACCGCCTACCTGCGGGTACGGGCACAGGGACAGCGCGACAGAGGGCGGGGACAATCCATGGAGGGTGGGGGACAGACATGGGGATGTGGCATCTCCAGCCAGGATGGGGACAGGGTTGGGGACAGGGACTGGGGATAACAGTGTGTCTGTCCCAGGAGGGTGGGTAACAGGGATG
>VXBI01000142.1:6223-39619 GCA_013397375.1 Toxostoma redivivum | reverse complement strand
CCCCCGCACCTGGAGCGGCTCCGCGGCGGCCGCGAACAAGATGGAGCCGGGCGGGGGGCGCGGAGCGGGGCCGGCGGCGGGGAGGGATCGGGATGGGAGCGGGGTGGGAGCGGGGATCGGCCGGGCTCTGCCCCCGGCACCGCCCTCCCTCCCGCCCCGCAGCGCCCCGAGGGCCATCTGCGCCTCCCGAAGTTCTAAAGTGCGTTCCATGCATTCAAAAGTGTCCCAAAATGTCCCACATCACTCCCACTGCACTCCTAAAGAATCCCCTCTTGTCACAAAGTATCTCCTTGTGCTCCAAAGTACCCCCAAAGCGGCTCCGTTCTGTCCCAAAGTGCCTCTGCTTCACCCTCGAAGCATTGTCTTGTCCCCCAAGGTATCCCCTTGTGCCGCCAAATTTCCCCCCGGCATTCCAAACAGTCCCGTTCCTATCCCCAGTTGTGTCCTCGTGTGTCCCAAAGTGTCCCAGTTGAATCCCAAATTGTCCCCATTGTGTACCAAACCACCGTCCCTGCACTCCTCTCCCTTTGTGTCCCAAAAATCCTTGTGCCCCAAAATAACCCCACCGCACCCCAAAGTGTCTCTGTCTTGTCCCAAAGAGTCCCCACTGCAGCCCAGCTTGGCCCCATTGCATCCCCACACATCCCCAACACACCCCAAAGTGCCCTTGCTGTGTCCCCAAGTGTCCCCTCTGTACCCCAGCCATCCCTGTGTTCCAAACTGCTGCCATGTGCTGTCCTTGCCTTGTTTCAAAGCAAGCGACGTGTCCCATGTCCCCACACCTCCTCCTCGTGTCTCTGCCATGCCCTTTATTGTCCCCATTATGTCCCAAAGCACTTCAGTCATGTTCCTTACCATTCTTTCTTGCGTCCCATCCAGTCCTGGTTGCGTCCCAGCTCGTCACCATCATGACCTAAAGTGTCCCCCCCCCAGGAGGTGGCTCTGGGTGATGGCAACTCATGTCCCATGTGCGGCTCTCATCACATCTTACTGTCTGTGGTGACGTTTGTGGTGACACAGTGTTTGATGATGCCAGCCAGAAATGGTGTCCAGGTCACTGCTGTGTCCTGCAGTCTCAGGTCCCCTCATCCTCATGGGGTACAAAGGCCATGTGGTGTCCCCAAGGGTCATGAGAAGCCAAGGAGCCCTGAGCCCCTGCTGTGCCACCCATGTTCCCAGGATGTCCCCATGTCCTGGCAGCAACACCTCACCCTTTGTCTGAATAGGCTCTTTATTTGGGAACAGGGTGGGGGGCTCCAGCCATGGCACTGCCCGGCCTCTCCCTGCCCGCCCGCCGGTGCTACTGTCCAGCAGGCACTGCCAGCCGGACTCTCCCTGCTCCCACCCTGGGAATGCCAGCTCCGTGAGCTGGGCACTGCAGGGCTGCACTGACCATGGGGACCCCACCGAGCCCCACACACCCCCTGGGGCTGGGCCCCCTGGATCCGGCTCCAGTGGGACAGGGTGGCCAAGCAGGACCCACCGGGGTGCCCCTCCCTTGAGCCGGGTCACTGCGCTGCCCTTCATGGAGCCACCACCAAGGTGACACGTGGTCAAGTCCTTCCTGGAGACACTGCTCCATCAAGTCCCTGCTGCTGGGCTTGTCCCCCCATGTGTCCCCAGGGTTTATCCCTCGGGGAAGATGTATCCATAGTGGTTGAGGATGTGCTCCACCACCTGGTTCTGGAAGACCATGTGCATGGCCATGTTGCTCTCCTCGCTGGCTGGCCGCAGCAGCGTGGGACCAAAGACGATGGCGACGCTCTGCACCGACATGCGATTCTCCTCCTTGTGCTCCACCACCCTGCAGGGACAGGGGATGTGTCACCAGCATGGCCCTGACCCTGGAGACTGTCCCCAGAGTCGTGTTCTGCCTTCCTGCACCGGGCTGGGTTTGGGGGAACAAGGGGGTGTCACCTGCAGAGGTGGCGGAAAAGGACCTTCATGGTGTCCTGGTGGGCAGGTGGCAGGGACAGCACCAGGTCCCGGATGCAGCGGCCCCGCAGGGATGGGTCTTGGATCTCTGCCAGAGAGGGAGGGCACAGTGGGGTGCTGGCTCCAGCAGCCATAGCATCCCTGTCCCCACCTCCATTCCCATCCTCATCCCATCCTTGTCCCCATCCTCATTCCATCTCCATCACCACTCCCTGTTCCAGTTCCTGTCTCCATTCCCATCCCTTTTCTATCTCATTCCTGTCCCCAATCCCATCCTTATACCCTTCCCCATCACATCTTGATTCCATCCCAGTTCCCATCCTTGTCCCCATCCCATCCCATCCCATCCCATCCCATCCCATCCCACCATCCCATCCCATCCCATCCCATCCCATCCCGTCCCGTCCTGTCCCTTGTCCCTGACCCTGTCCCTCACTGATGGCAGCGATGAACTTGTCAAAGTGGCTGAAGGGGACAAGTGGCTCCGGCAGCTCCCTCAGGAAGAGCTTCAGTGCCCCAGTGACAACGTGGATGTCCTCCCAGTGCCCGTCATCCAGGTCCAGCTGCTCATCTGGGGGGGGGCAGCATTGCAGGTGTGTCCAGAGCCCCAGGAATGGGTGAGGGGTCCCTGGCTGCCCTGTCCCCAACCCCAGCCCTATCCCTCTGCCCCTGAAGGGGGGTTATACCCCATTGTCCCTCACTGTCATTGGGGGTCACCGTACCGTGCTCCACCTTGTAGCGCAGTTTCTGGATGGTGGCCAGGTTGCCACTGACCCGGTACAGCCCATCAATGTCCAGACCTGGGCAGATGGAGATGGGGGAAAGCTCCCAGTTAAACAATCCACCCTGGGATGGGACGTTAGGCACTCTTGAGGGAACTCCGGGTGCCCATGTGTCCTTGTCCCCTGGAGGATGCCCACAGCCAGGTGGCACATGGTGACAGCGGCCAGTACAGCTGAGTCAGCGCCCATGGAAGCCAGCACCAGGCTTTCAAGGAAAACCTGAACATCCCACATAGGCTGTCCCCGGAGTTGTCCCCATCTCCCCATCCCAGTGCCCCAGGCTGTCCCTGTCCCCAGAGTGGTACCTCTCCTCTCCACAGTCCAGATGCACTGCAGGACGAAGCGTGGCACTGTCCCCCGCTCCCGCTCACACAGTGCCAGCAGCGAGCAGCCAAAAACCTGGTCTAGGAACACAGCAGGGACATGAGCATGACCAGGGGTCACCAGGAGGGTGGCTAGTGGGGGATAGGGTGGGGGACAAAGGGTCTTGTTCCCATAGGAGTGTCCCATCAGGGTGGCTGAAGGTGATGCAACACATCCAAGCCCATCACCAAGATATTGGGTCAAGGTTGGGCTTGGTCACTCAACCCGGTGTCCCAGCTCCATCCCTGGCTGCCCCAGCTCCATCTCTGGCTGTGCCCACTCACCCCCCAGCCTGGAGACATCCCGAGGGATTCAGCCCCATTCCAGCACCCATCCTTGATAGCCCCTATCCCGACATCCCATCCCAGCACCCATCCTGGATTCAGCCTCATCCCAGCATGTAACCTTGATCCAGCCCCATGCCATCACCGCCTCCTCATCCAGCACTCCCCGATCCAGCCCGTTCACACCCACCCTTGATGTAGCCCCTCTCCCGCAGGGATTGCAGCGTCGGCCGCCTCTGCAGGAACTTGCGGAGTTTGTTCCGGACTCTGTTGGTGTCACTCTCGGCGCTGCCTGTCACCTGCCCGGCCGCTGGCGGGGACATGGCACACGTCAGCACCATCCCGAGGGTCCGACCGGGGCGCTCCCGGCTCGTCCGACCCCCGAGGACCTGCGGGGCCGGGGTTCTGCCGGGGCTCCCGTGCCTATCCCGTGTACTCACCTGCCCTCCTCTCCTCGCCGCCCCCCAGCTTCTCCGGAGAGCCGAACTCAGCCCGAATTTCGGCCTGCTCCTCTCCGAGGATGTCGGAGCCCTAAGGAAGGGGAACCGTGAGACGCCGGGGCCGGGCCTCAGGGTGGCCGCGGGGCGGGGCAGGGGGGCCCTGCTCACCCTCCGGCCGATGCTGTCGGCGATGGCCCTGTGCCAGGCGGTGATGATCTGTTCCGAGTCGTGCTGGATGAGGAATTCCGAGCCCTCCCGCGTCCTCAGCTGCCGGAGCAACAGGCAAAGGTCAGGGAAAGGGCACAGGGCTGCCTCAACCACCCGGATTTGGGAACCAGGATGTGGCTGAGCCCGGCGTCAACTCCAGTGACACCAAACGGTGCCGTGTGCCGGGGAGCTGGAGCAGCTGGAGCGGCTCCCCACTGTGCAAAACCCCTCTGGGAGCCAGGATGTCCCTTGGTGACTTCTCCGTGCCCATCAGAACGGGACAGTGACCGGCAGCGCAGTGTCCCTGTACTCCCACCCAGGCACGTCCTCAGTGTCCCCACTTCCATCCCTTGCACTACTGCTGGGATGAACTGGGCAGGTGTGGCATTGCCCTGTGGGTCACGTGTGGACCCTGGGGTGTGACCAGTGTCCCTCCTGCTGTCACCTGCTCACCTCCAGGACATTCTTCTTGCTGGACTTGTCCCTGCCAGCCCAGGTGAGGGTGGCTCCGCGCAGCTCCACTGTGTGCTCAGGGGTAGTCAGGGTGCCAGGGTGCCTCTGTGGGGACAAGGGGATGAGGGTGGCACCTGCCCAGAGGGGACAGGGACAGCGGGATCCTGCTGGGGGGTGTGGGCTGCCCTCCTCCAGAAAAGCAAGGTTGCCAAATGTCCTCTGTGGGACCCCTCTGTCCCTTTCTATGGTCTCTGCAGGACTGGGACATGGAACTGCTGTGGTGGGGTGGCCATGGCCACCAACCTGGGGGCAGCCAGGTCCTAGGGCTGCCATCACCTCAAACGATATTCCCAGCCCTCCCCAGGGATCCCGGGGGGCTACAGCTTTGGGTTCCCTCTCAGTGACACTGCAGGAAGGGAGAGGGTGGCTGCCCCCAAGGAGGGAGAGCATCAGACCCACTGCTTCTCCCCATGCCCTGGGTTTCAGGGTGCTTTGGCCACGGTCCCCCTGCCCCAAGAGCCTCTGCACCCTCAGAGTCCTGAACCCCCGAGGTGAGGCCAGCACTCTACCCCAGCTGTGGGTCCCCTGTCTTCCCCCTCCCCCCACTGTCACTGTCACCACAGGGTGTTGCAAGACACACGGCAACTTCTGCATCCGGTGGCAGCTGCTGGGCACTGTTGGGGGGCGGGGGGAACTGGACCAGGGGGGGTCTGAGGCCAGCTCTGCTTCCTCCTGCTGGCTCCCACCTGCTCCAGGTGCTCCCACACTGGCATCCCTGCAGGGAGGGTGTGTGCTGGGGGGGGGTGAATGGATGTGTCCCAGTGCTGGAGTCCCTGTGCAGGGCACCTGCCCTAGCCTGTGGGTCCTGGTCCCATCCTTCAAGTGTTGATTATCCCCCAAAGCACTGGGGGTCCTGTTTTGTGGGTGCTGGCCCTTTTTCCCTGGATGTTGGCCTCATCCTATGGATGCTGGTCCCATCTTGCAGCTTTGACCCTATCCTGTGCATCCTTGCCCTGTCCTATGGATGCTGGTCCTATCCTGCGGGTGCTGGCCTCATTCTGTGAGAGCTGGCCACAGCTCCCCCCTGCCAAGAGCCTCTGCACCGCCTAGACAGAGCCCTGAACCCCCACCCCAGGTGAAGCCAGCGCCGTGTTCCCTGTGGGTGCTGCCCCTATCCTACACACATTGGCTGCATCCTGTGAGTCCTTGCCCAGTCCCATGGGTTCTGGCCCTGTCCTAGGGGTGCTGGTCCTTTCCCATGAACGCTGGTCCCATCCCATGGGAGCTGCCCTGCCCCAAGGCCAGTGGGGCTCTTACCAAGGCACTGGCAGCTGAGTGCTTGGAGTCCTTGAAGAAAGTGAGGATTCCCCCTTCCAGCACTGTCCAGGAGGAGCTCCAGTTCTTCCTGGGGAGGAGAGCAGGGGTCACACAGTGGGATAGTACAGCCCCTATCCTCTGCTGGACTCCTGTTTCCAGTGGCAGGGGACACTGGGATGTTCCTACCGGAGCCGCTTCCCTCTGTCCACTGTCTTGGTCCGGTTAAGCACCCCGGCTTTTTCAAGGCTTTTGAACTGGAAAGTAAAGGTGGGGGTGTCAAATTTGCCCCTTGCTGTCCCTGGTGCTGGGGTGAGGGCAGGCTGGGTGCCCCCCTTCTCCTCCTTGCTGCCCGGTGCTGGTGACACGGTGCTATGCCAGGCGAAGAGCACACTGTCCTGGCTGGAGCCGCTGCTGGCTCGCTTGTGGCGACCACCCGATGGCACCTGGGCAGGGAAGGGTCAGGTGATGCCCGAGGTGCCCCTGCCAGGAGGGGGCTGTGCTGTGCACCCACAGTACCCCAGAGCCCCTGCACCCCCTGCTCTGTGGGCTTGTGAGCATGTTTATCCCTGGCAGACACCTCTGCCGGCATCTTTGTCTCTGATCCTGTCCCACCCCCATTGCTGTCCTTGTCCATAATCCATCCCTGTCCCCATCCCAGTTCCTATCCCTTTGTTCATCCCTTTTCCATTCCCTGTCCTTTTCCCTGTCCCCATCCCCATCCTCAACCCTGTCCCAATCCCTGCTCCCATCCCTATCCCCTACCGTGTCAGAGGCAAAGTGCTCGGGGTAGAATGTGAGTCCGTCGGGGTGGCTGTGCCCGTACCAGCCCGGGGACGACCCCAGTTCCTCGGGATGCCTTGGGGACAGGCAAAGAGAGGCCCCCTGATCATATGAGCCCATGGGTGAATAGTCCTCCTCAGGATAACACTCCAGCTCATCTGGAGACAGGTCGGGATAATCCGTTTCTGGAGTGGGTGGCTGGAGAGAAGAAACAGTTCAAGATCTTGAGCCCAACCCAGAGATCTGCACCCCTGTGTTGCTCGCCCAGGTAGGGGCTGCCCCATCTCCATCAACTCCACTCCCATCTCTGTCTCCATTCCCATCTCCATCTCAATCCTGTCTCATTTCCATTCCCATTCCTGTTTCCATCTCCATCTCAGTCCCAGTATCCATTCCCATCTCCATGTTCACCTGCACCTTCATCTTCATTCCCATCCCTGTTTCCATCTCCATTCCCCTCCCTTTCTACATCCCTGTATCTGTTCTCATCTCCATCTTCTTCTGTCTTCATCTTCATTCCCCATCTCCATCTTCGTTTCCATATTCATCTCCTTTGCATCTCCCATCCTTTCTCAATCTTTAGCTCTGCCTCCATTTTCATCCCATCCCTGTTTCCATCTGCATTCTCCTTTCCTACATCCCTGTATCCACACCCATGTGCATCTTCATCCGTCTTCATCTCCATTCCCATCTCTCTCCATCTGTTTCCATCTCCATCTCCCTCATCTCCATCTCCCACACTTTTCTCAATTCCAATCTCTGTCTCCATTTTCATCCCATTCTTTTTTCATCTCCATTCCCATCCCTGTCTCTGCCCCCATCCCAAGCCCATCCCCGCGCCTCGCCGGGTGCTCACCCTCTGCTCCATGGGACCATACCACGTCCCCCCAGGGTGCATCTCCTGGGGGCTGCCTGTGTCTCCCGCAGTGGGGGGGTCCCACGACGTCTCACCTGTCACCGAATTATAGAAAAAAGTCTGTCCGCTTCCTTCATCCACGTGCTGTTCCCACTCGGGAAGCTCCGGGCTGTGTGCGAGTGAGGAGGTGGGAGAGGCGGCAGGACTCACTCCATCGGCCGCCTGCCCGAAGGGACAATCCCACGTGGTCTCGCCTGTCACTGGGTTATAATAAAACAAACGTCCACTGTCTGTGTCTGTGTGGGTTTCCCAGTCCGACACGGAGCTGCCAGGCTCCTCTGGGGCCGAGCTGGCAGCGCTGGCCTCTTCCCGCAGCTCCTGGATATTGAGGTAGATGGGATCAGGTGTTTCCTCTGACTCCTTGTGTACCTGGGGGAACACGGATGTGTCATTACTGCAGGTGGGATGGCATTCCTGGGATGTCCCCAGTGTGGTGTCTGAGAGGTCAGTGGGTGAGGTGCTGAGGAGCTGGATCCTGCCCTGGCTGCTGGGCCACCCGCTGCCTGGGGCCCCAAAAGTGTGTGGCAGGAGGTGCCAGTAATGGGGTGTAGGAGGCCAGGAGGTGGAGAGGGACACCCACCGCACCCAGAGTGGGGCAGGGGGCACCCACTTACATAGGGATGAGCACATGGAGGGACATCGAGGTCCCCAGTGCCAGCACCTGTGTCACTGCTGTCTGTGTCACCTGCTGATGGCAGCACCCTCACAACCAGCACCACATCACTGGCACTTGCATGACCCACTGCATGCAGCACCTGCACCACTGGTACCTGTGTCACTGCATCATCAGTACGTGCATCATCAGCACCCTCAACACCTGTGTCCCTGGTACCTGCATCATCCCCTGGATACAGCACCCACACCACTGGCATCATGAACACCTACAACCTCTGCACTGGTATCTGCGGTCCCAACACCTCCAACCTGTTCATCCTCAGCGTCCGACCCCATCGCCCCAGCAACAGCACCCCAAAACTCACACCCATCTCACCCACGCTTGCAGCCCAGCACCCTCATCACCTGCACCCTGGAACTCTTCCAGCACCCATAGCCCCAGCCTCCCACCCAGAGCCGGATGCTGAACCAGACAGTCCTATCACCACATCCCAAAATAGCATACCCAGCACCAGCCTGGCTGACCCCCATCCGTGGGGATGCTTGGGGCAGGGGGATGTGTCCCCTGGGACCAGGAGGGTGCTGCCAGTGGGGAACCCCCTCCTGTCACCCTTTGAACTCCCCAGTTTTACAGCCTGAGTCTCTCACTAATGGCTGTGGGGACAAAGGTCCCAACTCCAGCTCTGCCGGTCACCCTGAGGGAGGTGAGAGTGGGTACACTGTCCTTGGGGACACCCTAGATCAGAGTGGGACAGCAGATCAATGACACCCCTCATCCTCTCCCCATTACCCCATGACTCCCCCACCTCATGACCCCTGGTGAGCAGGGCCAGAAACCACTGAGAGGTCTGCCTTCCTCCTGGGGACAAGAGACATGGGGGTGGCAACGGGGGATCCCTGGCACGGAGCCCCCCCAGCACCTCTCTCTCCCCCAATGGGTCCATCCCTAAGGGTTTCTCACCCCCAGGGGATGGCTGGGTGACCCTCCATCCTTTAGGATGGGCATTGTGGCATCTGCCAGTGCCCATAAACCCTCAGGGAAACTCAGGGGGGAGCCTGGTGAGGGACAACCCCAAAACACCCCCATCCCCCAGCTGGGTTCACCCTTGGGTGCTGCCTACCTTCCCCAAGTGCAGCAGCTGCAATGCCCTGCTCCAGGCCGGCTGTGGGCTCCCCCGCGCCCGGTCACCCATCGCGGTGACACTGGGGCAGCGCTGGGGGCACCAGGGTGGGGACAGCCGTAGGGACACCGTGAGGCTCTGGTAATGCCACTGGCACCCTGAGCCGAGCCCTGCACCCACTGCGCTTCCTGCCGGGGTCGGGGAGCGGAAGAGACGCCAGGGCGGAACTGGCTTCTCTTTGGGGTTGTTGTCACCCGTCACCCACAACCTGCCACTCGTCACCCGCTCCAGCAAAGCCAAGGCCAACCGAGAAGGAATTGCTTCAGGATGATGCTGAGCAGGAATTGCACTGGGATGATCCCCCCAAATTCCGGGTGGCCCATCTGGTGTCACACTGCTCCACCGGAAGCTGATCTGGGGCTGCTGTGTCCCCACACCACCGGGATCATCCCATCCCACGGGTGGGGGGTGCAGATGGTGGCAAGACTGAGGCCACCATGGTCCTGCCATGCCCAGTGCCAGGTGGTTTTGGCACTGGTTGGATTTGGGCAGGGAAGGGGAATGCTCCCATGGTGGCAATAGGGTTGGGGACTATGCTGGGTCACTCCCAGAGGGGGATCGGTGGCTTTGGTTGTGCAAAGGGCACAGCTGGGGACACAAGGTGTAAAATGGGGTGAAAGTGAGGTGAAAATGGGGTGTAAAACACAGCACCCCACCACCAACACCTCATTTCCTCCAGCAACTCCCCCAGGTGGCACAATCCCTCCAGCTCCCCCTTGAAGTGGGGGACATCCGGGCCTGGGGTGCTCCAGGTGCCTGGGGTTACTCCAAAGTGAGGTGCTCAGGGATAAGTGAGGAGGGGACAAGGTCGTGGGACCCATTCCTCTGCCACCACTATCTCACCCCGTGTACCCCAGCTCGCGTTGGTGGCAGGTGAGCAGCCGTGGGGGAGCCCCCCCTTGGGTGCCCCCCTTGGGGAGGTGCAGCCCAGGGGGTGCTGGGCAGACCCCTTTGCTACTTACTGGTGTGGGGTCAGCGTGGGTTTGGGGTGTCCGGGCGCTGGCCTGTGCCGGGGTGCACCCAGCACCCACCTCGGTCAATGGGTGCTGCGCCCAGGTGAGGCTCCCGCCCTGGCAGGGAGGAGCTGCCGCGCTTCCCTGTTAACCCCTTTCTGCCTCCTCTCATCCAGGAATGCTCCTGGAACCTCAGAGGGACACTCCAAAGCCCCTGGGTGACACCGAGCCCCCCGTCCCAGGGACTAGCGGGTTCTGGAGAGTGGGGGGCTGGGAGAGCCCAGGGGTGCCCATGAGAGTGGGGGAACTGAGGCACGGGCCAGGAGGGTGTGTGTGGGGGGTTCCTCTGTGGGGGTCACTCACACCCTCGAAATGGTTAATTCTGGCAAACCCCTATGGTGGGGTCACCTGTAGGTTTGTTAATGGGGTCAGCTCGGTGGGGAGATGTGGGGGGGTCCTAGCAGTGGCTGCGGTGCTGGGGTGTCACCCCACTCTGTGCTGGGGGTCACAGGGTCATGGCGGGGGAACCCAGCCACTGAATCAGCCGAGGATCCCAGGCTCAACACCCCTACCCGCTAACCCACTCTTAGCGCAGCTTTTGGGGACAGCAGTGGGGATGTCACCGTACCTGAGAGGCGGGGCCGGCCCCCGGCCACCTCCTGGCCACGTCCCTGTCCTTGCCGGAGGTGCAGAGGGTCTCGGAGCGGCTCTTCCCGAGCGGCCGAGCGTGTCCTGGGGGATCCTCCCGTGCCCCCATGGCAGTGGCACTGCGTGGTGCTGCTGTCACCCGCGCCAGGTCATCCAGGGAGTGAGAAGGTCTCACAGCCTCTGCGGGATGCCGGGTCAGCCCCGGGAGGACCCGAAAAGAGTTGAGTGATGGCGGTGAGCCCCTCCTGGGCTCCGAGACCCTCTGGAGCACCGAGTCCCTCCTGGGCTCCGAGATCCTCTGGAGCACCGAGTCCCTCCTGGGCACGGAGTCCTTCCTGGGCATCGAGTCCCTGCGGGGCACGGGGCACTCTCCTGCCGGCTCCCCCGGCTCGGCGGCTCCGATGAACCGATACTCGTACGCTGGCGGGGGCTGAGGGACGAGCGTGGCCGGTTCTGTCGCAGCATGTCCCGACGGAGGGGGGTCAAGCGGGGCTGGGGCGGCGATGGGCGGCAGCTCCTTGACGTACTGGGCCGGGATGTAGAAGGGTCGGGCGTCCCCGCTCTTGCGGACGTGCCACCAGTGCGGGTTGGTGCGTTTGAGCAGGACGTAGCGCTCGTTGGGTTTGATGGAGACCAAGGTGCCGTCCTTGGCGCGGTACTCGAAGCCGTACTCCACCAGCACCAGCGCCTCCTCTGCCGGCTCCGCTGCCTCCATGGCCTCCCCGCGCCTCCGCCTGCGGGACACGGGGCAAGCAAAGGCTGAAGGCAGCGCCCAAGACTTCCTGGGCTGAGACCCCCCCAACTCAGCTCCCTCGGGGTCCCCGCTGAGCTGCAGCCCTAGCGGCCGCTCCGCAAACAGCCCGAACCTGCTGGAACAGTCCTGGGGTCACCGCCACCATCCTTCCCACCATGCCCGAGACTCCAAAGCCACTGAGCTCCCGAAGCCCCCCGAGGCCGCGGTCCCCGAGTCCCCAGAGCCCCCCGAGCCCCCCAGCCCCGCTCTCANGCTCCGCGGCGGGCTGGGGTGGGTGCCCGGCCCCCGGCTGCACAAGGGGTGCTGGGGCGCGTTCCCTCCCCGCGGCGGGCGGGACAGGACGGTGGCGGAGGGGACCCGCTGCCGCCCGACGAGGAAACGGCTCCTCGGGAGGTTCCTGCCGCAGGAAGGGCCCAGCCCCGCGGCTCAGCCGGGATCTGTGCTGCTGCCGGATCTGGCACGGCTTCCCTGGGCAGTGGGATGGGGACCTCATTAGGGGGGCCCCGTGGAAGCTGCCCTGACTTAGTTTTTGTCCCCACGCACCCCAGGGAGTTCTGCTGTGTTGGTGGACACATCCCAAGTCCTTCCAGAACGAGTGGTGGCGAAAACAACAATGGGAAAGGCTGACACCAGTGGGGAGTAGCCGGGAAGGAAAATGGGGCAGGGACTCCCCAACCACTTGCCCAAGCGAAACCCTGAAGGATGGAGGATGGGCAAGAGGGATGGGGAATGGGCAGGGAGGATGGAGGGCAGAGGACAAGGGACAGGCAGCATCCCCATTCCCAACCCTCTTCCCACAGACACAGTGTCAGGTTCAAACTGTGATGAGGTCCCACTGCGGAGAAGCAAACTCAGAAATCGCTTCACTTGTTGTTAAATAGACTTTAATTATTCTTGCGTGGAGAGGGGTTAAAGGAAAATAAAATTTCTCCCGAGGATGAGCAGCAGTAAGCAGGGAGGAGCAGGCCGGCTCTCCCCGGAGGCCACGGCTCTGGCTGGGCTCTCTGAGCGGGAGATGCTCGGGCACCCACGGTCCCCCTGGGGCGTGCAGGTCCCTAAAGGCACAAGTGTCACTTTGTCCCCTCCCTGCGTGGGTCCACCACCCAGAGCAGCCCAGCTGTGCAAAACCCCCATGTAAAAAAATACCAGTTTTCAGTATCCTAAAAAACTAGAGCTTTGATCAATGTCAGTTCTCCACACCCTTGACTGGAATTCTGAGATGACACCCTGAAGAGCCGCTGGGTTCCACTGGGAGGGGACATTGGCACCAGGAGGGTGACAGGGAACAGCACCTGGTTAGTGTGAAGGGAGATGGATTTTTCCGGCCCCATTCTTTAGCCCTGGGTGGGCAGAAGGTCCCTCCGTGGGGCAGAAACACCCACCCCACATTGTCCCTATCCTCAGGGCAGGGTCAGGTGCAGGACGAGCTCTCAGGCAGGGAGGGAGGCTCTGCTCTGTCCCTCCCGCCATCCCCATCCCGAGGGCAGTGTCGAGGTTAGTGCCAGGCTACAGGCTGGGCTCTGTGCTGGCCTCCAGCCGCTGCTGGTACCGCTGCCGCCGCTCGCACCGTGGGCACGACAGGGCTCGGGCATGGCAGTCTCGGTGGAAGACGGTTTTGCATTCACTGCACCTGGGAAAAGAAGGAAAAAACCAAACCCGCTGTGTTGATAATGTCAGAGCTAAGACCAAACTTCCCCCACTGAAGCAGGGGACACTTCCCTGTCCCCTGGTGTGTTTTGAGCACTTGCTGAGCAGAGCTGCAGCCCCGGCTCAGTGGAGCCTTAAGCGCAGGAGCAGCAGCTGCTCGGGTGGAACATCCACCCCAGCAGCTCCTCACCTACTCCAGCAGCTCTGAGCGCAGCAGCTTGGCCGGAAGGAGCGTGGTGGGTGCTGCCAGTGTGTGAGAGAGACGGGAGTGAGGTTTGAGCTGAGGTTTGTGCCCTGCTTTCCCAGCACCGAGTGCAGCTTTGAGGGTGTGACAACACCCTGTGACACCAAATCCTGGACATTGACCCTTGTGACACTGATCCCTTGAAAGCAATCTCGTGATACCAACCCCTGTGACAGCATCGCTGCTAGGGACCCTCTGCTTGCCATGACTGAGGTGGGAGATGCCCACCCTGACAGCAGGACCTGCATGTGGCCGGGAGACTGTGGGGACGGTGGAGCTGCAGGGAAGGGACAGGCAGCCAGGAGGGAGCTGCCCCTGAGCAGGTGGCTTCGTGGAAGTGTCAGAGCTCCCTGATCTGCCTCAGCAGCAGCAGGAATCTGACACCCGGCGAAGGACGGCAGTTTGGGCAAGGGTTTCACTGCTCAGTCACTAGAAGAAAAGTCCCTGCTATGAGGGCTGAGGTCAGTTTTTGGGTTGTGAACGCCAACTCGTCAGTGGCAGTAAAATGTGGCTTAGCCACATGCCAGCTGGGCAGAAGGAATTACCTTTACTGTGCAAATACCTGGTGCACAATCCATGTGTGAACAGCACAAAACACCTTAATTCCCTAACGGATGTGTGGGACAGAGGCAGAGAAACAGCTGTCAGTGCCAGGAAAGGGACCACAGCATCATAGCTGGGGCCAAATCCTGCTCTGGAAAGGAGCTGCAAACCATGAAGGACTCGGGACACGGAAAGGCTTGTGCACGGACAGGTAGGATTTGGGATGGAAAAAACGCATTTCCCCGGTGGAACACATCCACATGGCCTCTCTGGATCAGCAGCGGTGGCACCTGCTCCCCATCTGTGGGGGCATTTGGGAAGCCGGGTTTCACCCGGTGTCGTTCTGAGTGAGAAGTGGCATCTCCTGCCTCCACCTCCCCCCCGAGCTGCCGGAGCAGAAGAGGGTCCTGTGCTGGCGGGATCATTGTTTGAGGCGTTGCAGACACATCCTGCAGCGAGTGCCGGTGTGACCCAGCGGCCCCGGGGCAGGCAGTGGGACAGGAAGCTGCGTTTAGCTCCCCGAGCATATCGGCTGAGCCGCTTTCCTACTGCACAACCTCCTCCGTCAGGGCGAGAAAGAAAGACGTCAACAAATTTCAGAGCTCGGCTGCACAGGACACGAGACCTCCGGCCGGCCGCCAGCCAGCTCAGCCCTGCGTGCCAGCACTTTCCAGAGCCCGGCTGCTCTTTTTCCAGGGAAAAACGGTCCCCTGGGGATGTTGCTGTCCTCGATAATGAGCTCAGTGCTGTCCCTGTGGCAGGGAGGGGAGTGAGCAGCGCTGCTCCTCCTCCACGGAAATACTCGCAGCCCTGGAACGCATGGAGCACCCAGGGATCTCAGTATCCTCGGTATTTTCTGCATGTTCTGGGTGTTGCTGCTCACTTTTAGGGGTTGCCAGGCAAAAAGGGGCCATGCAGCCCATAAGCCTGTGAAATCTCTCTGCCAGCATTGTGCTCAATGCCAAAAAGGCTAAGACAGCACAAAAGGAAATGGCCTCAAGTTGACTCAGGGGAGGTTTAGGTTGGATATTATGGAAAATGTCTTCACTGAAAGAGTTGTCCAACTCTGGAAGAGGCTGCCCAGGCACGTGGTGTGGAGTCTCCATCCCTGCAGGGATTTAAAAGTTGTGTGGATGTGGCACCTGGAGACATGGCTCAGTGGTGGCCTTGGCAGTGCTGGGGGAACTGCACTCGATGATCTTACAGGACTTTTCTAACCTGAATGATTCCATGATTCTATGACATAACCATGGAGATGTGGATCTCTCTACCTACAATGGAGCAGGCTCTGGGCTGGAAGGGTTTGACTTCTTCAGCAAACCCTGATGGTGGTGGGGATAAGAGTTCCCCTCTAGCACCATCCCCACCCATCCTGATTCCAACTTCTGTCCAGCTGCTGCACCCCAACCTACAGCTGACCCCAGTGCAGGACAGGTCCCTCTGCCCGTGAGAGATGGAAGCTCTGTGGGCAGGGGAAAACCCCAGTGAGAGCCAGTATCACCTCTCCTGCTGGGAACGTCCTCAGCCCTCTCCCAGCACATCCCATACTGCTGTCCCCCATCCATCTCTGCTCCAAGAGAAGCTGTGGCTGCCCCACCTCTGGAAGTGTCCAAGGCCAGGCTGGACAGGCTTTGGAAGGTGTCCCTTCCCATGGAAGGGGGTAGTACTGGATGGGCTTTAAGGTCCCTCCAACCCAAACCATTTTAGCATTCTATGAAATCTGTGTCCATGTGCCTGTCCTTCCTTCTGTGGCTGTAGAGGGATGTAGGACAGTCCCACTGCTGCTTACCCTTTCCCTCCTGTAGCCCCTGCAAGGGGTCAGACTGACCCTGAGTGGGAGAGGCACTGGCCAGGTGAGCAAGACAGGGAGATGCAGAACCTTCCTCCTCCCTCCAGCCCCTTGGCTGCCCTAGCAACCAGCAAGGCCTTTGAAGGCTGACAGCAAGGTGCTGGTGGCTCTGCATCTTCAGTCTGCAAAGCCACCTCTCTTGGTGACATCTTGGCTCTGTGAGGATGGTCTGCTCCTGCCTCAAACAGCCTGGATTTGGTTTGTAGCATCCTGGAGCTGATGGGTTCCGTGAGGACATGGGCATGAGGATGTAGGCACTATGAGGATGAGTTCCACAATGATTGGGTAACCACTCATGTGGCTCCCATGATGACATGGGCACAATGAGGATGCAGCTCCCATGACGAAATGGGCACCAAAATATGGTTCTCATGGTTGAGGACATGGGAACCACAACGTCATGGGCATCATGAGGATGCACAACCACCTCAGAACCATTTCCAATTCTCCACATGCCTTACATGCCTTAGAAGTGGGATCTGTTCACAGACCCTGAGCAGAACTTAGGGGTTGGTTGGGGCTCCTGGAGTAAGCCCAGCTGTGCCCCTGGGTGTCCTGGCTGCAGTGGAACGGGGCAGGGGTGGCACGCACCTGGTGGTAGTGTCAAACTCGAAGGGGAAGATGATGTCGCTGCTGTTGCAGATCTGGCAGATGAAGCCCCGCTGGGTGCACAGGTCGCAGCTGTAGACGTGGTGGGATGCAAATTGCAGCAGCGACTGCAGGAAGGTCTCGAAGACACCATCAGCGATCTGGGGGACACAGGGGTCAGCGCTCCTGGAGCCCGGCCCTGGCAGGGTTTGCTGTGTCACACCCATGCTTTGAGCTCCACCTGAAGGCAGGGCTGTCCTCCAAACAACCCCCACTCCACATGCCTGGGATGCAATGGGACCCTGGACTGCTGAAAGCAGCACCCACAACCTGCCAGGATGGGGCTCCTGGTTTGGGAATCACTGAAAAACCCAACTGTTGGGAAAGTCCTGCTGAAGGAGCAGCACGTGGCATCCCCACAGACACCCGGGTGCTCTTACCTGGAAAACCCCAACAACTGGGCTGGGGGCTTGGAGCAATCTGGTCTAGTGGGAGGTGGAACTGGATGGCAGAGGGTGGGACTGGGTGATCTTTGGGTTTTCCAACCCAAACCATTCTGTGATTCTATGACCATGCACAGCTCTCACCTGCCTCAGATCAGCCACGCTGTATTTGTGGGGACACTCCAGGAGGTAATGCCTGTGATCAAGCCTGCAAAGAAGCACAGAGAGGAAGGGGGTAGATGGTCTCCACTACACCTCCAACAGCTTTGGAGCAAGGAGGAACCTGGATGAAGCAGCCTCTTGAAGTGAATCACTGCAGAGCCCATTTTCACATCCCAAATCCTGCCACTGGAAATCATGTGAGAGCATTTCAAAGCGAGGGGGAAAAGAAAATAAATATCTCATCTATTTTGCCAGGTGTTTCCTGTCCAGCCAGAAGCTCCTCGGCCAGGAAGGTGTTTCCTGAGTCACAGCTCATTGTGCTGACCCAGCCAACAGATGGATAACTCCTTAGAGCAGATGATATGGAGGGAAAAACCAGCCCGAGCCTTGGCAGCACCGCTCCCTGCTTCCATGGTGAATGAGGAGGGGGACCAGGAGACCACCAGGGCACCAAGAGAGGGGAATGTCACCCCGGGAGGGCTCTCACCGCTTGCTGAGCTCCTTTAGGGCACCACTGCGGCACATGATGAGATAATCCCCCAGCAGCTTCAGCTGCTCCCGGCTGCGCAGGATCCGCCCCATCCTCTCCACGTGCTCATAGAGGCTCTCATTGACCAGCTTCAGATCGATCAGTGGCTGGTTTCGGATCTGTGTGAGGAACTTCAGGGCCTGCTTGCACACCTGGGGCACAGAGAGAGGGGACAGGTGGACACAGACCACAGAGCAGCCCCAGAGCTTGGAGGGAGGTTTGGAGCAGGCACCTGCAGCCCAGGGACCGTCAGGAAGCAGATGCTGGAGTGTTTCCCTGCTCCCTGCGTGGTCCCAGCTCAGGACTCACCCCTCGCTTGGTCAGGTCCCAGTTGTGGATGAGGCGGGAGGGGATCACGGTCTCCTCGTCCTGGTGGCAGCTGTCGCAGTAGTAGAGCCCGGAGAAGGCGCAGAGCTTGGGCCTGGCGAAGGAGAAGCCGATCTGGCGCGAGCAGCCTGCGGGAGCAGGGGGTGAGAGTGGACTGTGCTACCCACAGCCTCTGCCCACCACTGCTGGGATGGGTGAGAAACTTCTGGCAGCATGGCATTGAAAATGAAGTTTTGGGAAAGGGTAGAGACCAGCTAAAGCACCTGTAGGATGTTCAGTGTGAGGCCTCCAGCCCCCTCCTTATGGATTTAAGCCTATGATGGTTCAACAGTTGCTGCTTCACTTTTTCTCCACAAAAAGGAGGCTGAACTATCTGTGAACCTATCATCCATCAAGTTTTGAGTTTGGGTTTTTTAATAGGTAAAGTGAACTCTGGCGACATCCCAGTGGTTTAGGGAAGAACTTAAATCCCACTTGTTGTCCCATCACCTCCACCAGTAGCTTTGCACTATTTTGCCTTCACTCAGCCCTTTCCTTTTCTGCTGCTGTCACAGGGTATGAAAACCTCATCTGTAAGGGATGAGATCAGGATGGATTAACCTCAAAACACCTTTATTATAGCAATGGGGAACCCATCTTGGCTTCACTACCCCATAACATTGCACTCTGGAGTAGCTGGAGCTCATCCCCCCAAAATATTAATGGAGATCACGTGTTGCTTTCTGAATTAATAAGAAAAACCAGCCTTTATTGCTCATTACTCTGCTCATTGCACATTGGGTGTCAGGCTGGGAGGATGTTGAAAGCAGGGCAGGCAGATCCCTAAAGAAAATCTACACAGAAAAACTGGGAATTTGTCTTTTTGGCTCGTGGCTTCCAGCTGTGGGGAAGTGGAAGATGGAGGACAGAGCCTGGAAGGGAAGGCAGAGACCAAATAGACCAGAAAAAAAAAATATATAAAAAAAGGAGAGAGATTAAAAGAAAAAACCCAGCCTGCTGGAGGGTACAAGAAATATAATTGAAGCAGGAGAGAAATCTGAAACTTAATTAACTCAGCAAGGTAAAGAGCAAATTACAGCTCCCATGGAGGTCAGTGGAGGTGCCACCAGAATCTCCCCGCGTGCCGACAGGCGTCAGGAGAAGGATAAATGATTGTTTTGCAAAATCAGCCCGTCACACCCATGGCAATCCCTGCTCCTGTGCTGCCTTACAGGAAAAACTGCTCCAGATTGCACTTTCCCCACAGGCTGGGGCCTCAAAATGCCCAGGAAGAGAGTCCTGAGCTTCCTGATCCACCTAAGGTTGCTTCAACCCCAGTTTCCCACTGTCTGCACCAAAGGCATCTTAAATGGGAGCCCAGTAACATCCCAGTTGGACTAGGCTGGAGTGGGATCAGGACTCAGCATGGGGGGGCTCACCCTGTGCCAATAGGACACCAAAGGTTACCCTGACTGGGGACATGAAGTCCCACCAAGGGGATCTGGTGCTGCTAGGATTCCTGGGAAAACAGAGAAGCTGCAGCTGCCCCATCCCTGCGTGTGTCCAAGACCAGCTTGGACAGAGCTTGGAGCACCCTGGGATAGTAGAAGGTGTCCGTATCCATGGCAGGGAGTGGCACTGGATGGGCTTTAGGGTCCTTCCAACCCAAACAATTCCATAGTTCTGTACCTGCACAGATGAAGCTCTGTGAGTCCAGGCCCTTCTCCATGGGGATGGCCACCAGGTACTGCAACAAGAAGCCATTTTCCTTCACAATGTTCTTCAGGACGACCTGGGAGTGCCCATCCAAGCTGCCCCCCAGGGTCAGCGCCTCCTCGGCGTTCTCCAGGTAGGACATGAGCACCTCTCGGACCAGCTCCCGCCACGAGGCCGCCTCCTCTGCATTCTCAGCCTGCAGCTTCAGCACAGCCTTGGAGGTGATCACCTTAAAGAAGGAGGGTCCCCCCAGGCTCGTATCTGGAAGGATGTCCTGGATGGTCTCTATGCCATAACTGTTGCTTAAAATTTTGTCATTGTTTCTGATTTTAAAGCACTTCAGAGTTTCTAGAGACAGGGAAAAAATAAATGGGACCCAGGTTTTGTCCACATCCATGTACAGAACAGCCTCTTTGATGGCATCCAGCTCTGCTTCTGGAGCTGGAGTCCAGTCCAAGCTGTTCCCGGGCATGTCACTGTACTGGAGAGCACTGGAATCGCCCTGGGCAGGCTGGGCTTCGCTTCCATTCTCGGAATACTCCAGAGTCTCCCAGTCCTCCTCCTCCAGCTGCGGCCGGCACTTGCGCAGTGCCTCACGGATCCTGTCCAGCCAGTCCTCGGCCTCATCCCGGGAAGGGGCTCGGAGGAAGAGCTTTTTCCCCAGGAAAACCAGCTCGAAGCGGCCATCGGAGTGGGTCAGCGCCAGGGACTCACAGCGCAGCAGGGAGTAGGTCTCCACGCAGATCCGGTCCTCGTGGTCCAGGAAGAGCCTCAGCTCCAGTGGGGACAGCTCACAGGAAAACTCCTTCCAAATCCCCATGGCTCCTCGCCGCTCCAGGCTGCCCAGCTTCAGCAGCCCACGGAAAGGGTTGGAAAGACCTGGGGCAAGAGATGGCTCAGTTTAAGTGAGAGAGGGAAAGCTAGTGGGGAGAGAAAAGCCAAGAGGGGCTCAAAGCAAGCACCCAGAGGCATGGCAGGGGTGAGAGCCAGTGCTGATATATGGTCAGCTGGGGCAGGAGCTGACAGGACCTCGATCTCCATCACTGTCCCCCTGCATTTGGGTTTTGAGGCTGGGAACAAGTAAAGGTGTCCCCCAGGGTGGACAGACCAACTCCCACTGAAATGCTTCCCACCAGACCTTCCCTGGGCTCAGCAATGCCTTGGGAAGCTGCTCCACTGCCTTCTGTAGCTCCCAGTGCTGCCCTCAGCTCACACCAGCCAATGGCTCTCTCCAGCAGCTCATCCCCACCTGGAGCAGCCCTCAAGCACAAGGGCAGCAGGAGGTAGCACGTACCCATCTGTCTGCGGTGCACCACGCTGAAGCCCTTCTGCTCCCGCTCTGGGGACATTTTGGGCTTCCCAGTGTCTGAGGATGGCACTGAGAGCCTCTCTAAGTCCAGAGCACTGATGAGCCCCGGGGCTGGCTCCTCGCTGTCCCCCTCTGGCCCGAAGCCGTTGGTGTCAGCCGTGCTCCTGCTGCTCTCTCCCAGGGAAGGTCTGTAGAAATCATCTTCTGAGATCCAGCTCTTCTGTTAAATGAAATATTATGAATTATTAAGCTCATCAAACATCTGTGCCTCTCAAACACACATATCCACAGCAACCCCTCCTCAGGGGCTGCTCCTGCACAGTCCAAATCCCAGGCACTGGTGTGTGGATTTAATGGAAGGTGTCCCTACTCATAGTAGGAGGCTGGAAATGAGATTAATTTTAAGGTTCCTTCCTCCCCAAACCATTCCACGACTGTCTGATTTTCTGGCCATTCTCAGGTGGATGGCTCCCCTGCTCCCTCCAATCAGAGAATGATCCATGGAACTGTGTCAACAGCTGGAAAATACTGGGACTGTATTGTGGTGGGCTAAAAAAGTCCAAAATCCATCTGCTCTCTCCCCCTAAAAACACTGTGGAAGGAGAGCACATTCCCTGCAGTGACCACGGGTCCACGAGTTTTACTGATGGGGGTGAAATTCCAGCCCTGCCATGGAAGGCCACAAGCTGGAGCAGCAACACCAGGAAGAACAGAGATGGAGAGAGGCACAGAGATGTCCAGGGTGAAATAGAGACCTATGGTTACAGCAGGTGGCCTGTGCAGGGAAAAAATAAGGCAGGGAAAGCAAAAGCCTTTGTGTGCATGTACCAGGAGGGGTTGAGATCCATGACCTGAAAAAAATGTGGCTGTAGCTTCTCCAGGAGCTTTTCTGGCTACAAGAATCTCAAAATCATTAAGGGAGAAAAGCCCTTCAAGTCCCACCTGTGCCCAATCCCTACCTTGGCAGCCAGACCAGGGCACGGGGTGCCATGTCCAGGCATTCCTCCACTACCTCCCTGGGCACCCCCTTTCAATGTTTGACCACCCTTTCAGTGAAGAAATTCCTCCTGAAAGGAGCATGATTCTGGGACAAGGTCCCTGAGCAAACACCAGGAGGAAAAAACAACCCAGCTCAGTGCCCTGGCACAAGGGAGCAGCATTCCTAGACCTTTCGGGAGCTGCATCCCAACAGGAACGTCCTTTGAACTCCCCTTCGAAGCCTTACAAGAGCCTTTCATTTTGAATAATAACCAAAGCGACAGCAGAAGAGCTGTCACCACCCTGCGGGGAGGATCACGGGTGGTGGCTCTTGCATTACTCCTAGGGCAGGAACGCAGGTTGAGTCACGGAGAGCAGGGGGAATTTCCTGTTGACACAGTATGTTATACATAGATTAGGTCAAACTGGCTCTGGGCCACGAGGAAGCAGCGGAAATGGGATAAGCGGGAGGGAACTGAGAGGAGCAGAGAGCAAAAGGAGAAATGGTCTGGGGGGTGTGAGGTATATCCTACCCTCACCAGCATGGGAAGGATGGGAATCAGCATGGAAACAATGGCAACCAGGATGGAACAGTCAGTAACAAATTAGACAGAGGACAGGGCTGTTCAAAGAATTTCCTAAAAGCAGAAGCCAGTGGATGTGGATCAGCTCCTGGTAGCAGCAGGGGAAATCCGCTGCTGCTCAACACCAGCACCCGGGAATGCCATCCCACTCTGGGAACAGATGTGCTGCAGGAGGATTTTCCCACTGGGAAACCAATTTGTTTCCTGTCCAGTCAACCCTTTTCCCTCCTCTTATGTGGATCAAAAATGAAAAGTCCCCATGAGAACCTCAACTCTGGGGCTGTTTTATCACTTGCACACAGCCCACAGTCAGATTTGCATGAGAGCTCACCCCTCTCCAGATATCCCTAACAAACCCAAAACTTCCTGCTGCAGCTGCTTCTGAGAGGGATGACTGATAGGCCAGGCAGAGCTACAAAAGCTTTGGTGCCTCTTTTACCAGGGAATAGAGACTTTGATCTAGTTTCTCCTGAAGCAGCTGCGTGGCCACAGCTCCATGGGATGGGAATCATCACAGATAACCAAGTGGGAACAGCATGAAAGATGGGAGTTTGGAGAAATCTATACATTGAAGTGTCCAAGGCCAGGTTGGATGGGGCTTGGAGCAACCTGGTCTAGCAGAAGGTGTCCCTGCCAATGGCAGGGGCTGGAACTAGATGAACTTTAAGGTCCCTTCCAACCAAAACCATTCTGGGATTCCCTGATTCTAGAAAAGCAGTGCCTATTGGAGCTGTCCTCAGTTTTATTTCCATTTACCACTGAGTACAAACCCAAGGAGATGGGAAGGGAGGGAGCTGTAGCACCTACCGGACACCCCAGCAGGGGGGAGAGCAGGTGCTGGGCTGTGGGGCTGTGGACAGCCTGGCTCCCCTCACTGCCACTGCTCTCTGCTCTGCCTGGACCATCCCGAGGGGCCAGAATTCCAGACGTGCTGCCAGAATCTCCATCCCCACGGCCAGAGGGTGTGGGATCTCTTGTCCAAGAAGAGATGTCAGTGCTGGGGAGAGGCTCCTGGTGCGTTCCATGGGTCGGTGCCGGGCGGGCGGGCAATACCGGAGGAGGCCGGGGGGAGCAGCCCAGCACGCTGGGGAGCAGCTGTCCCTCTGGAGTGTCCGGGCTTGGCCTGGCTTTGCTGAACTCAGACAACACCCTTGAAATGGAAAAGTGATTGGTTTGAAGGCAGCTCAATAACCAAAACCTATAACTGAACCCCCTCCTCCCCTCCATTATTGCAAACTGAACCATGCAAAAAGGGTTCAGTGTCACTGCTGGCCTCTGTGAGATGGTAGCATGGTGTGGCTGGAAAATCCCAGTGATGCCAACAGAAAAATGTGGGATTTGTGCCCCACAGAGCACTTCCAGCCCCACAGCACAGAGCAGGACCCTGCCTGTGAAGGGAGGATTTCCCAATTATTCCCATTAATGGGGTTTAATTTGGTGGATGGAGGGACAGCACTGGGTGCTCCCCACAGCCCCAGCCCCATATACAGCTCCTGGATGTGAATCTAGCTTTGGGCTATATGCCAAATTCCAACTGTTTTCATTAATGAGCAATTAACAGTGGATTCTGGCCAGAGGATTGGCTGTTCCTGTGGTCCCACTCCGCTGCCAGCCCCAGAATTAAACCAGCCCAAGATTAAAACTCAAAGGAGCCTCCATCACGAATTTAATCCAATCAAGGCAGGTTCTTCCAGGATCATTGGAAGATGCAAAATCCTGGAAGTAAAGAATTATGCCGTTGTAGATGGGGAAGCACAGTCTGCAGCTCCAACCCTTCCTAAAGACTGGGAAGAGGCATCACCCTGAGGCTTGGCTCCCTCAAAGTCACACTCTAAAGGTGACAGGCAAAATATTTACACATTACTCAGAGCTTATATAACTCTGGAAATCTTTGTGCTGGATGCTTGGCAGGAATAAATCACAAGCATGACAAACCAACAACCTTCCTCTCGGAATGATCTGCTGAAGCTGCAAATGACAACCCTTCCCTGTGAACAAACTAATTTCCTTCCCCCTACAGAAAGCCCTGGAGCATCCCCCAGTATATGCCAGGAAGATGTGACATTCCTGAAACCAGGGAGCAGCATTTTCTGACGTTTCTGCCCTGGTAAAGAGGACACACACACACTCTTCAGTGGCCATGAGCTCATTTGCAGTGGCAGCAGGGTCTCAACAAGCCGTGCCGAGCGGTTTGTGAAAAGAACAAAAGCTCCTTCCAGAAAGGAAAATGAGCTTGTTAAAGGCAAACAGGGAGAAAGACTTCCTGCCTATAGAGAGAAAATGACAAGAGCCCAGAGAGTGTCAAAAAT
Source organism: Toxostoma redivivum (assembly GCA_013397375.1). NCBI lineage: Eukaryota > Metazoa > Chordata > Aves > Passeriformes > Mimidae > Toxostoma > Toxostoma redivivum. The sequence goes on along the minus strand of VXBI01000142.1, from coordinate 14,784 downwards.
TCCTTTGGAGATGTGATGTGAAGAGAGACTCACTCCTGCAGGGACCTGTCCAGGTCCTCGGCAGTGGCTGTGCCCAGGTCGGAGTCGCAGGATAGCGGCTCCTCGCCGCGCTCGGGGCTGCGGGCGCAGGGCGCCGGGGGGAGGCTGTCGGAGCCCAGGCTGGATGAGAGCTGGGACGAGCTTGTGGTGTTCAGGCTCAGCGAGGACGATGTGAGCTTGATCTTGCTGCTGGCTTTGCTGATGGGCAGGACGGGGGCTTGGATCTCAATCTCATCAGACCCTGAGGACTGGGAGATGGAGCCCAGTGATGCTTTCCTGCGGGGTTCGGAGGCCGAGGACGTGAGGGGCTCCAGCAGCTCGGACATGGGACACAGACCCGACAGGGACAGTGGGGTGATGGTCCACTCATTCAGAACTGCTGACTTGTAGGAGAGCTCGAAGGTTAAGGATGATAAACCCTGCAAGTAGCAGAGGAGAAACTCGCACTCCTCGGTGTCCAGTAGCAGAGCTGGGGCCTGGTAGTACTCGTGCAGCCGGGTGCGGTCCTGCAGCAGCAGCTTCAGGTAACACTCCATGAGGCCATCGTTCAGTGCCAGCCGCAGCCAGGCCCGGCAGCGCCCCACATCCGTGTTGATAAACATCAGTTGTTCCAGCTCTGAGACAATATTTCTGGGAAAAGAGGAAAAAGAACAGAACAGCAGTGAGCAGCTCTGTTTTGGTCCATCGTGGGGTGCAGGAGGGCCAGAGCCTTCATCAGACACTGCTCAACCTGCTCTGCTACAGGGAGTTCAGGAGCTGGGATAAAACTGGCTGTGGAAAATCTGTCTCCTTCATGGAAAGTGTGATCTTCCATGAAGTGAGATGGCTTCAGAATGGCCCAAACTAAATATATTGGTAAGGACTCCAGGCAGCTCTGTGGTGCCTCTGGCTGCCCCTCCTCTCTCTGACTGGAGGCATCTCCCACCCATTGCTTGCACTGAGCGAGGATGCAGAGGGGAGAATTCCTGCTGCCCTTGTGTATTTTTAGGGTTTGTGCTGGTTGAATCCTCCTTGGTGACAACCACGCGTCTAAATTCTCACTTCAAATTTAAAAGCAGTCAAAACACAGCGAAAACTGTTGTGTGGCAGCCCCAAAAAAACAACCTGGCTGGGGTTGAGCTCAAGTAATCCCAAACTCCTGAATTTAGCTGTTCTTCCCTAAAATCCAACAGCGACACCACACTCCCTGATTCCTCACTGCTCCCAGCTCACTGTACACACCTCAGAAACCAGAGCAAAGGTTTTGTAAGACTTCTGTTCTAATCTGTCTCTCAAGACAGAAGAAAAAAACCTTCAAAGAGCACAAAAATATCCCCCATAGCATGTGAAAGAGTTATTTTCATCTGGGCTTTCATAATTCAGGAGTCGGTGATGGAGCTGGATGAGACTTTCAGAACAATTTGTGTGTGGGCTGTTATTTACTGTGTGTGAACTTGACTTAGGGAGTGGCTTAGAAAACCCCAGTAAACAGTGATCACTCAGGAGAGACCTCCTCAAAGGCTTGCTGGGACATGGGGAAATGGGGCCAACCTATCCCAGCAGATCCAGGCCAGGAGAGAGCCCAGATCCCTGTGCTGTGCATAAACAGCTGCTGCTGGAGACCAGTGTGGTCACTGGGGTTCCACTGGCACACAGAAATAAATGAGAAAGGGGTGTGCCTTCAGTTTTAATCCTCAACTTTTTGGAGACATCAGCTCACCCTCAGTACATGCTGAGCAGAGATGTGGGGGCTCAACCCCTCTTGGCACTGCAGGGGCTTTACTCTGCTACCTCTATCTCCCAGGGTCCTGGGCAGCCCACCAAAGCCCCATGAGAGCATCCTTCCCTGCAGCTGAGGGGACTGAGCACACACATGGGGTAGAGACACATCTGTCCATTGAGCCATCCTCCTTGTCCTCTGAATCTGACGGCACCAAAAGAAGGGATAAACCTGAGCATGTGAATACCTGTCAGCAGCAAGAGCCACTCACCGATGTGTGATGCTCTTCAGCAGGCCCCAAAAGACTGGCTGGGGAAGGGGGCCCCGACCCCCTGATTTCTTCCCTTTCCCCCCAGTCTCTGCCTTGATGTGCTTTGCCTTCAGCCCGTGCACAAACACAGCTTCCAGGGCACTGCAGAGCGTGTTGGCATTGCCATCATCACTGGTGACCACGGTGTCTGAGCTCACATACTGCTTCTGCAGAGACTTGATGGCATTCACCAGCTGCTTCTTGATCAGCTGCAAGACAGGAGGTGCAGGTTTGGATTATAAAAGTGAAAATATTAGGAAGGATTTAATGTAAAAGAGCTCAAAACCAGTAATGCTTATCCACAGTGAAGCACCACATGACTCCTGCCTCATCCTTACCCTTTGGAGCAGCTGAACTGGTCAAACTGGGGACTCACACTCCTGGCATCAGGCTTATTTTGTTATAAAAATAATGATTTATGCAATTTTATCTGGTGCTTCAGAACTGGGGTTGCCTTTAGAGTGTGTGGTGTTTCCTCTGCAGACAGGAAATGGCTTAAGGGAATAGGGAAAAAGGAATAGGTTCTCTCCAGGCGCTCTCTTGGGGGAAACACAAGGATTAAGTGTGGGTGAGAAAGGAGAAACTCAGAGGAGGGAACAGATCCCCTGAGCTCATGCAGGTCAGCCCAAGCAGCATGTGACATGTGACATAGGGCACGTCAGCAGAAATCAAAGTCATCGACCTCAGCGGCTGTGCTGGGTAAACACTCAGGGGACAGGCCCCAAAATAGCGGGGTTTGGAATGACATTGGGGTTCTGCTGCTGCCCTTGGAGAGAATCAATGGGTTCTGAAGCTGGGATGTGGAATCCAGCAGCTTTACTTCCTCTTCCACTAGTTGAAAGCAGCGAGTTTGGTGAATTTAACAATTTCACTCCTGTGAAGATTTTTCATAAAGCAGCTGAGCCTGGATATCTCAACAAATCTTATTTTAAATCAAGGTTGCATTTCTCAGCAGGCACTTGGAAAACACCACAAATTCCTCCTCAAATTCCAATCAAACAAAATCCATGTTTCAGCACCACGGAGCATTCCCAGCAAATGCTGAATGTTCCCTGAGCAGGGCTCTGCAGATTTTGACTCCAGCCTGTGTTGGCTGCACAAACTCATATTAAATTTCCAGCCTGGGATATTTTTTTTCAGCATCTAAATAAGATTCTCAGCAGCTGTAGCTCAAGGACAACAGCCAAGGGAGTGTGTCCCTTATTTGGGGTGCTGTTTTCCAGCCTTCTCAGCTGCTCCCCAGGTCTGCTGCTCCATGGAAGGAGCACTGAGGGCTGAGAAGAATAAAGAGTGCAGATGATTTTATCAGTCACGCACAGATTCATCCATGGGATGAATAAAACACTCGGGTTTAACTGATGATGTTGAACTTAGCTTGCTGAATGTGTTTAGACACCCAAAGTTGGGTGAAGAGACCCTAAACTGAGGGAGACAACACTCCTTCATCCAGGTATCAGAACTGAGCACCTTCCCTGCCCCTCATGAGGTCTTTCAAAGGCCAAGGTGTGATTTAATCCCTTATTTCCTTTAATCCCCCAACCCAGACAAACCATCAAGGATCCCTTTCCAATCCCAATATAAACCTAATCTCTATAAATCCTAATCCCAGATGGCAGCACCCACAAATTCTACCTGTCCCAGCACTGCCTGGAGTTGCACTGGGAGCTGTCTGGGGAGCACTGGGGTGGTCTGGCTCACCTGGATGGCTTCCTTGGGGTCCTCGAGGTGGCTGGAATGCATCTCTGCTGCTGCTGCTCCCCACGCTGCCTTCACATGTCACCTGTGGGACAAGGAGGGCATGGCTGAGCACCCAGGGGTTCCACCCCACTCATCTGCCAGGGGAAGGGCTCCTGGTGCTACCCAAAAGGGATGGATGTTGCCCTGAGGAATTCTGCAGGTGCTCATGGCCAGGACACTGTGGGATGTGATCTGGGAGTGACTGACACGGAAAGGTACCGTGATTCCCAGGGGACCAGGAGAGTTTCACGCAAAATAGAGCACGACCAAGAGAGCAGGAGACAGTGATGAACCCCACTGAAGGGCCTTCAGGTAGCCCCCAGGCTGGGGCAGCTGCCAGGCAGGTCTGGCCAGCAGTGCCACAGGCATGGCCAGGGCTGTGTCACCCAGAATGCCTAAGCCTGGAAAAGGCACCCAAAAACCAAATGTCAGTGGCATTAGGTGGCCTGGACAAGAGGTGTCACCCCTCAGGAGAGCCTGGGGATAGGTGACAGCAGTTCAGCTCTCTGTCACATGCCAGAAGAGTGATGCTGCTCCAAACCCAGCTAGGACAAACCCTATCAGCATAGAAGTGCCTGGGGAGATGGGAAAGAATCATGGAATGCCAGGATGGTTTGGGTTGGAAAGGACCTTAAAGACCTCCCAGTTTAACCCCCTGCCATGGGCAGGGACACCTTCCACTACCCCAGGCTGCTCCAAGCCCATCCAACCTGGCCTTGGACACTTACAGGGACGAAGCAGCCACAGCTTCTCTGGGCACCCTGTGCCAGGGCCTCCTCGCTCTCACAGGAGGAATTTCTTGCCAATATCCAATCTGAATCTCCATTTCTAGTTTAAACCCATTCCTCCTTGTCCTGTCACTGACTGCCCGTGTAAAGTTTTTTAAAAGCCCCTCTAAGTACTGGAAGGCTCCTGGTTCTCCACGAGGTAGATGATCCCCCACATCTCTCCATGCAGAGGGGTGCCAGGGTTGCTCTGCTGCTTTGGTGGGAGACAGAAAAAAACAGTGCCCTCCTGTTATAGAAAACCCTGCAAAAACCTGATCCAAGCAGTCCGGACAGCCTGGCCAGGTCACCTGCCACTGCAGGGATGACAAGGGACCTTTGACTTCTAACTCTTGGCTTCCTGCCCTGCTCCTCCCTCAGAGCCATCTACGAAACCCAGCTGTGCCTAGAGCCTCTGAGCAGAACGCATGGTGTCAGAAAGACATCCATGCACAGCTGGATCACTCTCCAAACACAGCTGGATCCCTCACCCCACAGTTGGATCCCCCATCCCACATGCAGTGCCTGGCATGAAAAGGAGTCCAAGAGCTGCTCCAGCACCTGCTACTGCTCACAGCTTCCTAAGGATATGAGAGGCTGGAGAGAAATTTATTTATAGACTTCAAGAATGGTTTGGTTAAGGACCAGCAAGTCCCATCCTCTACCATGGGCAGGGACACTCTCCACTATCCCAGGCTGCTCCAAGCCCCAACGTCCAACCTGGCCTTGGACACTTCCAGGGATCCAGGGGCAGCCACAGCTGCTCTCACCATCCTCACAGGGAAGAATTACTTCCTAATATCCAATCTAATCCTCTCCTCCATCAGTCTGAAACCATTCCACCTTGTCCTATCAAACGATTCCCTTAAGCTGGAATCACTTGCCATACAAATGGAGGAGAGCCCAGCTGTTGGCTGCAGGGTTAGATCTGCTTCTGGCAGACAACAGGCTTGGAATGCACTGATGTTTCAGATTTTATTTCCAAGCCAACACAATATCCCCAGAGCTTTCTCTGAACAGAGCTGACAGCATCAACCTGCCCCTCTCCTGCCAAACCTGGGCAGAACCATGGTTTGCTGAGCAGCTCCTACATGGCCACAGCCAGTCCTGAAGGCAGCACTGTCCGAATCAGGAGCACTTTAAACCCAGAGTGGCCCAAATCTGCAGTGCCCCAAACCCAGAGCAGCTCAAGTCTGCAGCAGCCCAAATCCAGACATCACAGACCTGGAACACTCCAGACCCAGAGCATCCTGTGCAGGTACCCCAGCACTGGCTCTGCTGAGAGCACAACAAGAACTCCTTGGGGCCAAACCCAGGACAGATGCTCAGTGTTTCTAGGGTTCACAGACGATTTCAGAGAAAATGAAACTGGTTTTGCTGTGGCTTGTCATAAGATTTCCTCTCCGTGTTGCAACACAGAAATGGGGGAGCACAGGAAAGTTAACCTCTGGCTCAGGGGCTGCTGGAGGGGCTGGGAGAGTGAGGGACCCCTGAAATGGCAGCAGTGGTTGACAAGGACTGTGGGGAGCCACACCCATCTCTGCCTTCCACCCAGGAGGTTTCAGCTCCTCAGGGCTAGGCAGCCTCTGCCCCTTTCCCCATCACCTCCTGCTACACCCTGAAGACAAGAGGCACATCTCCCCTGAGACAATGAAGGTGGGAGACCCAAGTATGGGACAGTCAAGGGTGGGAAATCCAAGAGTAAGAGGAGACCCAGGTGTGGGAGAAGACTCAAGGGTGAGAGACGTGAGGGAGATCTGAGAGTGAGACCCGAGTGTGGGAGACTCAAAGAGGGGTACAGGGTGGCATTTCGCAAGCACGGGGAGGAAACACAGGTGTTCCAGCTCCAGGACCTCCCTGGAGTCCTGAGCTGGTCACAGGGAAAGGGGTGACAACAGAGGTTTTTCAAAGACTTCATCTAAGTCATCTAAGACATGGACTAAGTTTTACAAAGTGAGAGTTATTCCCCCAAAACTCTCCTTTGCCAGCATCACCTCTCCCAGAGCCTGCAGGTGGCGAGAGCTGAGGAGGACAACCCACCACCTTCACCACGGGACTCTCCACTCCCACCATGACCAGTCCAACCAGTTTGTTCCAGCGCCACGAATCCACACGGCACCACTTCTGTAGGACAGCATTTTCCTGAATAACGAGTGCAAGGAAGCAGCTCTGAGGAGGATTTCACCAAACAAAATCTTAGGTGAAACACAGAGAAATTGGAACAGCAGCCTTGGTACTGGATCTAGAAAGACCTAGAGGGCCCTGGAGAACTCCCAGGCAGATCCTGGAAAGCCATAGCTGTTCCTTGTGATCTTGGAAGATAAGAGATGGGATGGATGCGCAGACACAAAGACAAGTGCAGCTACAGCAGAGAAAACTTACCAGGTTTCGCAGCAGTCACCACCCTGGAGGCTCCCTGGGTGAAACATGGAAAGGCAAACAGGTGAGGAACAACCCCAGGCAGGGAGTCCGACCTACCCAGGAGAAGAGTCACAGTGCGAGGGCAGAGCTGCTGATTTCCCAAACTGCTGCAAACCAGCCAGATTCTTTGGGAACAGCTGGAATCAAGGCTCATACCAGCAGGGCAGAGCCCCTGTCCCAGAGCCTGGCTCTTTGGTCTCCCAAGAAGCGATGCTCTGTGAATTATAAATAAACAGCAGGTCACTGCCTGTGCTCTGGGATGGAAAACAACAGCCCACAACGGCAGCGTGAGTGGTGACTCAAGGCCTGGACACAGAGCCAGTCATTTTCCAAGCACGAGTGCTGTGCCAGTCACCCTCCACCCTGGGGACATGGGGGCTATGGTGGCACAGTGGGTCCAAGGGCTGCTGTGGGGACAGCCCTCTCCTCCCACACAGCTCCTGCTTTCCACCTAGAGCCAAGTGCAAGCTGGGCTCAGAGACAGCCTAGGAGCAGGAAAGCCAGTGGCATGGCATGGCATGGCATGGCATGGCATGGCATGGCATGAGGACTGGAGGACAAAATGCCTGGGAACAGCTCAGTGAGGATTAGGATGGGACAGAGCCCCAGCAGGACCCTCACAGTCCAACTTTGGCTCCTTCCTTGTGCCCACCCTGAGGCGCTGTGACTCCCATGGCAGGAACACAGGCATGGAGTGAGGAATGGGACCATCACAGCACCCTTGTCCCTATTTGTCACAGCTGACAAACCTGGTGGTGGCTGGAGAAGTGTCACCGCCAATGCACCTGTCCAGCTTCTGCCCTGCGGGAGCCCAGGAGAAGCCAGGGCAGGAAGAGCAGCCACTGAGCTCCCAGCTTCAGTGGTGACACCGTGCTTCCCAAACACTCCAAACTGGCAATTTCCTTCAGCCTATTACCTACTCCTGCACCAGGCTACAATTTGCTGGAGCCGAAGGGAGAGCTGGGGTTGATTTTCTGTGGTGCTGCAGCCGCTGGAGCCACCATGCATGGGCCAAGCAGGTTGTGAAAGCCCCTGCGTGTTGAGGCAAGATGTTCCCAGGTTTCTATTCCCAGTTTTTGTGCTGCTTTGGATTCCCAGCGCTGGAGTTTCCCTGTGGATGTTCCTGGTGCCATCCGGCTGGGTGGGTGGCTCACATCCCTCAGCACGGGGACAGCCGTGGCTGCGAGGAAGGCACGCAGTGAGGAAAGGGCTTTTTAATCTCTGCATTTTACACAGAATTTTACACAAGAAATACCCAGGGCTTGTTTTCAACTGCTCATTTTATGTGAGAAAACGTGATTTATTGAGAATATAACACATGATAAATCAGGGAAAGCTGTAAGTGTCCCACAGGTGCTGGGATCTTCTGGCCGGTGGGAGGAGTAGGCCAAGAGATTTGGGGCGTCAGCGCTGGTGGGAGTGCATTGACCAGATAATCACCCCCAGCGAGGCCCCTTGGAAAGGCATATCTGACCCGCTGTCCCCCCCATGGGGAACACGGAGAGGAGGAATGAGAGGCCCAGGCTGCTGGCTGGACAGCGCAGCCTGTGCTGGGGGCTGGGGGGGTGGTTGTGGGGGCATCCGGTGGCTG
>VXBI01000140.1:153019-236298 GCA_013397375.1 Toxostoma redivivum | reverse complement strand
AAGGCTCAGAGAACTGGGATTGTCTCNGCTGGGGTACCTTTGAAAGGCTCAGAGAACTGGGATTGTCTCTCTGGAGAAGAGAAGGATCCAGGGAGAGCTCAGAGCCCCTTCCAGGGGGCTCCAGGAGAGCTGGAGAGGGACTGGGGACAAGGGATGGAGGGACAGGACACAGGGAATGGCTTCCACTGCCAGAGGGCAGGGCTGGATGGGATATTGGGAAGGAATTGTTCCCTGGGAGGGTGGGCAGGCCCTGGCACAGGGTGCCCAGAGCAGCTGTGGCTGCCCCTGGATCCCTGGAAATGTCCAAGGCCAGGTTGGACACTGGGGCTTGGAGCAGCCTGAGACAGTGGAAGGTGTCCCTGTCCCTGGTGTCCCCCTGGCAGGGGTGGCACTGGATGTCCTGTGAGATTCCTTCTGTCCCAAGCTACTCTGGGATTCCATGATCCTGTGACCTGAGTGCTCTGCTTGTGCCCAGCTCTACCTGGCAGCTCCTAAATCACAATTCCAGAGTTTATGGATCATTTCCTTGCTGAAGAACCAGTTCAATTTTAGGAACACAGGGTTTTTTTCTGCTCCCAGCATGTTAAGGACACGTGGAGGGAGCTGCTCAGCCTAATGAACCCCACAGCAGGGGAAGAAACACAGGAGCCCCCACAAAAAGCAGGAGCAGGGCCTGTGGACAGCTCCAAGTGCCTGGCAATGCTGGATCCAGACAATGCAGCTTTTTTTGGCATTTCCCCGTGGGAAGAGGAGACAGGACTGGCTTGAATGAGGCCATGTGACTCCTAATTACGAGGGAGATTTTTTTGGAGGAGCAGATCTTTCCCTAAGGAAATCCCTCTGGGCAGCAAGGACAGCTGAGCTGAGCTGCCCTTGGCCAGGATGAGCAGCCAGGAGAGCCTGGGTCCCTCTGTGCCCCACGGGAGCTGAGCCCTGCCACAGGCTCGGGATGCAGGGAGCAAAGCACAGATCAGGGAATGGGGGATTCAGTCAGGCTTGTGTGGAGAGAAATAAATACAAAAGGTAAAAAGAATGAATGTTTGCTGTCCTGAAAGTAGGGAAAGAGGAAGGGAGAGCTGGGAATGGTGTGGAGCTTTGGAAAGGATGGAACCCTTCAGTGCAGGCAGGGACTGGAGATATCCAGGGAAGAGCCCAGAGTGGATCCTGCTGATCCAGGCTGTCAGGATGCCTGTGGAAGAGAAGGCACTGCCAGGCATTTCCTTTCTGATTCCCAAAATCTGTCAGCAGCTCTGGAGCCACTGGGGTGCTGAGCACATGGAATTCCAACATGGATGAGCAGGAATGTTGCAGTGGATAAAGGCAGCTCCCTCCAAGGACAGGCTGGACACCACTGGGATCACTGGGCAGGAAACTGGGAAGCATTCCCTGCCCTTCCAGGTGTGATATCTCCTGGAGCAGCAGGGAATGGAGGGCAGGGCAGGATTGGGCTGCTCCTCATGTCAGTGGAATGAACAGCAGGACTGTTGGGATTTGGCAGCTTCCAGGTGGAATCCAAGGCTATGTTCCATGGATGGATTTTAGGAACAGACCACATGAGAGAGCTGAGCACTGAGGGAAGAGGGGCTGGGGAGCCTCTGATTGCAGGGATTGTTACACTTGGAAATTGGGAAGAGAGAGAAGCAGCCAAAGAGTGGGAGAAAACACCAGGGGAACTGAGGTATGAGGAAAAAATTCATATTAGGAAGAAATCCTTCCCTGTGAGGGTGGTGAGCCCCTGAAGGGGATCCAAGAGAGCTGGAGATGGAATTTGGAAAAATGCCTGGAGTGACAGGGTAAGAGGAGATGGCTTCCCACTGCCAGAGGGCAGGGCTGGATGGGATATTGGGAAGGAATTGTTCCCTGGGAGGGTGGGCAGGCCCTGGCACAGGGTGCCCAGAGCAGCTGTGGCTGCCCCTGGATCCCTGGCAGTGTCCAAGGCCAGGTTGGAGCAGCCTGGGACAGCGGGAGGTGTCCCTGCCATGGCAGGGGTGGCACTGGATGGGCTTTATGTCCCTTCCCACCCAAGCTATCAGTGGTGGAGACAGTGGGACAGCTGGGTTTGGATCAGAAGCCAATTTGATTGAGCATTCAAGGTGTTTATATAGGATTTTACTTGTATGGCACTTATAGGGTTCTGGTTTTGGTAACAATTTTCCATTGGTTGCACATTCTCCACAACATCACCTGGTAACCTTATCTCATCACAGAGTTTCACGAGGAGTTTCTTGGTCCCTTCTTGCCCAGGGAGGATTTATCTGTGTCTGTCTATCCCATGTTTCTGCTCAATTAGGCCTAAGATGTCAGGCCCTTCATTAGTTCCTTTGTACTCTCTGTTTTGTTCCCTCTACCAACCCATTCCAGGGTTCTGTGATCAGCCACAATGTCTGAACCCTCAATGAACACCTGGGGATCTGTGTCCAGGTGGGGAAAACCCAGATTCCCTTCCTGAGCACAGAGAAACTGTGGGAAAGCTGAGTTTTCCTGTCAGCTGAGAGTTTCTCCATGTGGTTCAAGGCTGCACCTGAACAAGGCTCCAGGAAATACCAGAGAACTCCCTGGGTGTTGTTTCAGCTCCTGTGAAGTTCAGGATTTACCTGCCAAACCTCTGCTTTAAATCCAGCACTGCATCCTTCCATTAAAGCACTTCCCCAGTTTCTCAGACAAAATAATCCTCAGCAGGGAATGATCTGGGAATGATCAGGTAATGAGGCTTTTTCCTGAGGATCCTGTTCCTCAGCACTTTGTCTTCTCCAGCACTGATTTAGACATAAAATTGTTGTTAAAATATTTGGGATTAACGGTGAAAGCAACTGACAAGGTGGGAGAACACAGAACAGTTTTTTTTTGGTGGTCAGGTGGGAAATCCAGCCAAGGAGGCACTGAAACATGGACCACACATTCTCAAAACCCAGATCCATCTAGATGGACTTACTGGGAAGGGTTTTCCCTCTGGCAGCCAGCCCCAGCAGTGGAGGTGTCTCACTGTGGCATTGCTGTGCCTGCTGGGACACTCAGAGCCTCTGGGAATTTCCATCTCCTGGTGCTCCAAGTTTCCAACCTGAGAGTTCCCAGCTCCTCAGGGCCACAAACTCACCTCAAATCTCAGGCATGGAATGACTTTTTGTATCTGAACCCTTTCCAGAAGAACAGGTTTTGGCTCAGAGGATTTATCCATCATGTCCCAGCCCCAGCCATGCTGAATGAACCCAGTTTATCCTGGGGAGGGATTCAGTCCTGGATTACACAGCCCTGAGCACAGTGGGAGCCCTCGGGTGCAGACCTGGAGCCCCAGGAAGGCTCAGTGGGGTCCCAGGGCTCCTCTGATCCCTGCAGAGAGCAGAAAACCCCCAAAATCATCCAGCCCCACTTTTGGGATCACCTCAGGTCTGGGAATCTGTTTTGTTTTTCTCCCCAAGATGTGTAAAAGTTCTTGTCTGGCAGTTCGTGTGCCTGAGTTGGAATAAATCAGAGCTCTTCAGTTTTCTCGCTCTCAAGGTTGTTTATTCTTTTCTTATCTGGAATATTTTCTCTCATCCCAGCCAGGTCTGTCTTGCAGGGCAGCCATGGCACACTCTCTGCCCCTTCAGGGCCGTGTTATCTTTTTATACTAAAAACTACCTACATGATGTTTACAATTATTTCCCAATTACCATCATCTATGTTAGACAGTGAACTTCTACTCTAAACCAATCCAAAAGTGCCAACTCCACAATAGAAAATGGAGATGAAGAACAAAGAAAGACCAAACACGTGCTTTTTCCTCCATCTTGTGCTCTAAAATTCCCATTCCCAAAAATCCTACAATCTATATTTTCACTTTATGATAACACTACTTAAACTTCTGTGACTTTTAAGTTCTCATCTAAAGCTGGTGATTTGTTCCAAGGGCTATAATCAACCCCACAGATGTTTTGGGATCATCCCAGGGTCTCAGAGCCCCTGACAGGGTCTCAGCAACTCTGGACTCCCAAAGGGATGTCCCAGACTCCGACACTCAGGCAGGAAGGGCTGCTCTGGGAACACCTTTCCCTCCTCTGATGGTACAGAGGGAAAGCAGACAGCTCCAATGAGACATGGAGCTTTCTGCCAGGGGGGATGGATTCAGTTCCTATGGAAAAATCAATCTGTTTATTGCATTTCCCAATGTTTTATGATTCCCCCACCCTCTGCTCTCAGGGTTAGAGGGCTTCTCTGACTTCTCCCTTCATTTCATGGAATTCACTTAAAAAAACATAAATACAAAAAATCAGCATTATCCTTATCCTGATGCTGTGCTGAATTCTTTGCTCTGCTCCACCACCAGTGCAGATGGGCTCCTGTGAGAACACCTTTCCCTCCCTGCTGGAGCCAGGGAATGCAGACAGCTCCAGTGAGATATGGAGCTCTCTGCCAGGGGGGATGGATTCAGTTCCTATGGAAAAATCAATCTCCCTCCGACCTAAGGAGGGGAAATGGAGCATGAAATGTTCACCCCTGGTTGCTGCAGTGATGATTTAGGTGGGGATAGGGATCCCTGAGCCATGACCTCCCTGTGCCTCTCAATGCTGGAGTCACCCTTCCCTCAGCTCTCTCCCTATTTATTGTATTTCCCAATATTTTATGCCGTGGTTCCCTCACTCTCTGCTCTCCGAGTTATGGGGTTTCCACCTCTCCTTTTATTTCTCTGAATTCACTTTAAAGACATAAATATGAAAAATCAACACTATCCTTATCCCAACCCTCTGCCCTTACTCTGCTACACCATCAGTGCCCTCCCTTTTCCATTAACCAGCTTTTCCTGAGACCCAAAATATTCCTGAAAAATCTTGGGAGGTCAAACAGCAGGAAAGGATAAACACCACATTAACTCCCCCACAGGTTACAATGAAAAATTGGGAATTTTAGGGGCATTATAGCAGATCCAAGAGGTTGAGAGGGGCAATGCTCAGCTCTGAGCAGTGGGAAGGCTCAGCAGGGAATTCCAGAGGCACACAAACACCCCCTGGAACACACATCACCTCTAGAAATGTATATATATAGATAGAAATGTATATAGGTATATATCAATATATATAGGGAACAGTGTCACCAGTGCTGGCCCCAGGACATGTCCCTGAGGCCACGGGGATGTTCCAGGTGCTGACACCCCTTGCATGGCACCTTGGAAGGGTCAGTGACCCCTTGGATGGGCAGGGGCTCATTCAGTGCCAGGGGACAGCTGGCCCAGGAGGTTCTTGGAGCTCTCCCCACCCCTTTTCCTGAGTGGGCCCCTCTTGGGGGTGCAGCTGAGATTTTCCTGCCCAAGCCAGCAATTAACACTGAGTCTAATCTTGGCACAAAAGCACATTTTCCTTCCACCCTCAGCTCCCTTCTGTCACTTTTGGAGCCCCTGGCATTCCAGATCCCTTTTCTGTAGTTTAAGGACTTTTTTTTTAGCTGCTCCACTTCCCCCCCAAGCTTTCTGGAAGAGTTGAATTTTTCCCTTTGGTCCTGACAGAATCATGAATCCCTTCTGCCCCAGCCTCTCATCAACCACCTTAAACCAGGCTTTGTGCTGCTTGGAACCTGCTTAACCTTTAATTCCTCCTTTTAAATCCCTTTACCTCATTCCCAGCTCAGCTGAGCTGTGAAAGACAGTGGGAAAGGTGGAAAGGGGCCCTTGGTGTCCTTTGAATTCCTCTCCTGCTCTGCAGAGGGATCCTCTGGAGGGGTTCCTGATGGGAGTCCTTAATGTGCTCAGGCAGAAATGATGAGGGAGCTGCAGGAATTCGTGTGGAAGGGGGAAATCTATTTTTAACCTGAAATCTCTATTCTTGTGTGCTTAAACCAACCCCTGATCATTTATGGTCTTTAAGTGAAGGAGATCAGTCCTGGGGAAAAGAGACAGGAGGAAATTCTGGGAGGGTTGAGGGCTGGAAGGGCAAATCTTCGCGGAGATTTCTGGAAAGAGGGAGCTGGGAAGGGGCTCAGCCTGGAGAAAAGGAGGCTCAGGGGGCCCTTGTGGCTCTGCACAACTCCCTGACAGGAGGGGACAGCCGGGGGGGGGTCGGGCTGTGCTCCAGGGAACAGGGACAGGAGAGGGAACAGCCTCAGGCTGGGCCAGGGGAGGCTCAGGGGGGATTTTGGGAACATTCCTTCATGGAAAGGGTGCTCAGGCACTGGCACAGCTGCCCAGGCAGTGATGGATCATCATCCATGGAAGTGCTCCCAAACCTGTGGATGTGACACTTGGGGACAAGGCTCAGTGCTGGACATGGTGGTGCTGGCTCAAGGGTGGCACTTGATAATCTTCCTGGTCTTTTCCAACCTTAAAAATCCCACAGTCCCACTGATTTCCTATGGGACAGAGAATAACAGATCCCACCTTCTGGGGCAGAGGAAGAGTTCAGGATTTCCCTCTTGGGAAAGGGAAAAGTTGTGCCAGGGGAATTTGAGATTGGCTAGTAGGGAAAACTCCTCCATGGAAAAGGTTCTAACCCTTAACTCCTCTCCTTTTTCCTTGTGCAAAATTTCTCCCTTTTTCCACTTCTTCCTTGACCTTTCTACCTTTTTTTTTTTTCCTGCAGCAATTCCAAGTGCCAACTGAAACAGGTCCATACCCAAAAAACTTCTGCTTATTTAAAATCTCCAGGCCAAGCAGTCCCAGGAAATGCAGGCAGGGATCTGATCCCACATCTCCACATCCTGATTAATTCCCACAAAGTTCTCAGTGCCTCTTCCCCCAGCTTTTGCCTGAAATGTGTGCAGGCCAAAGTACAATAATGGAACCCCCTGAATTATGTGTTTAATAGGCAGCAAGTAGCCAGGAGATGAAAAATCCACGCATTGAATCAATAAATTATTAAATTCAAAAAGGCAGGAAGACATCTTTGGCCAGGAGGAAGCAAAAATGAACCTTACAAGCTTTTTACTGAAACCTCCTGGTGTGCTCATAGCTCGCTGCCATCCTGCCTTGAATTGTTGCTTCAATTCTTGTTTTGCTTGTCACCCCTCTCAATTATTTGTAAAAAAGGACCTAAAATAGATTTATATTTCTCTGATTTTATTAGACAGTAAAAAAGAGAAAGCTGAGCCGCAGCAGTTAAATAATTTATGACCTTTGCTAGCAGGGCAAGAAGACCTAAAATAAAAATAAAACTCATGTATTGAAAAGATAAGGGTTTGTGTCTTATTGTTTTTTTGCCCACTGCTTTGTCTGGCTACAATTTGAAATAAATATTCAGTCTATGGAGAAGTCTCATCCACATCTCACAGCTACTCATTATCATCAGGTTTTACCCAGCAATTCCTCCCAGAGCCTTCAGGCTGGAGCTGATCTGTGCTTGGATTTCACAGTGATAAGGCAGAGCCAAGGCAGTGCTGGGTGCATGGAGAGGCATTTATTGAAAGAGGTGAATTCAAGCATTAAGCACTGATGTCCTTTTCCATGCAGTTTGAAATTCCATATGTTCCCCTCCAGTTGCTGCAATATTGTCATGACCTCCCCTCAGAGAGGCTCCATGGAACCCAGCAGCTTCCTCAGACACCCTCAGATGCTTCATGGAAGCTCTGAGTGTTTTGGGACACCAACCTGGCCTGACATTCCTCCAGGGGCTGAATTCCCAAATATTTCCAACTCCAGCACTTGGCTGGTGCTCTTAAGAGCTGAAGGCATTTTCCATTTGGTGCCCAGAAATGCCAAGGGCAAATTCCAGCTACTACAGGCTTTTATTCCTGCTGGAGTTTGTGAAGACACAACTACAACTGAGAGGACAGAGTGGCTAAAAACTGAAAAAGAGGAAGTTAAATAGGATATTGGGAAGGAATTGTTCCCTGGGAGGGTTGGCAGGGCTGGCACAGGGTGCCCAGAGCAGCTGTGGCTGTCCCTGGATCCCTGGCAGTGTCCAAGGCCAGGTTGGACATTGGGGTTGGAGCACCTGGGACAGTGGGAGGTGTCCCTGCCATGGCAGGGGTGGGATGTGATGATCTGCAGGATCCCTTCCCACCCAGAGCACTCAGTGATTCCATGATTCCATGCCATGGATCTACCTGGTGACCTCCTCTGCCAGCCTTGGTGGGCAGTCCCACATGGAAGAAACATCCAGAATAAGCACATTTTCAATCCTGAGCTTCCAAACTCCCCCTCTGCTGTCCACAGGGCTCTGTGACTGATTTAATTTGCCAGCAGGAATAATTTATTCCCCCTAAACAAACATTCTGCCTTTCACTCTTGTTGACATCTCTGCTGTTCCAGCTCCCCTTGAGAAGTTCCCAGTCTTTGCCACGTCTTGAAGCAATGAGTTCCACAGTTAATTATCTGTTGGAAAAACCAATTACAATTAAACAAACAAAAGCCAGGCCCTGCTTCTGCCCAATCTTCTTCATTAGTCTTGTCTTGATAAATGTCAATAAAGTTTAATTCTGAACAAGCAGAGTCAAGATTCTGAGCACACCCAGTTGTCCTCCAGTTTGCTTAAGATGATGTTCCCAGATTTCATCTCCACAAAAACCTTGTTGCTGTTTCCTAAATCTCCACTCATCATTTTGCTGTTCTGCAGCCTCCTCTGTTCTTATCCCACCTTTTGGAAGTTCCCTTTCCAGCAGGGTCCAAGATGAGGTCGCCTTGTTTGGAGATTGTCATTGCTAAAACACTCTTTTCTTTGTGATTTTGTTTCTTGGGCCACAACTTCCTGTGCCACCAAAAGAATGGCCCAGATCATGGGACACAAAGCTGAAAGGAGCCTCAGGGGATCCTTTAATCCAGCACTGGAACTGAAGCACAGCCAGGGATCAACTCTTAATAGATGGATTAATAAAGATCTCTCCTGCAGTTGTCCCCATTTAATTGTCCTTCCTCTGTCCCTGTGCATTTCTCTCTTGATAGGCTGAAGGTTTTCCTTATTTTATTACTGAAATATCTCCTATTGTTCGTTTTTGGCTGTGTCACCCTACACAAGGTGCACATCAAGTTGTTATTCTTCTCTTTCTAAGTGTATTCATGTTGTGGGAGACTGGAATATTTTCCCTCAATTCCTTTTTTTTTTTTGAAGGGAAGATTTACCAATTCCTCTCATTTACTGATTTCTCCACAGGGAACCTTTTTCCTGGTTTTCCTCCAAGATCCCAGCACACCATTAAAGTCCATTGACAAGAGAAGCCCTGGCACTGAGCTGATGAAATTCCTGTGTCAATGCCTCCTGCTGCTGCTGCACTCCAGGCTCAGGTTCAGCTTTCTGGCTCTTCATCCACTAATCCTCAGGAGCTGGAGCAGCAGGACCCAGGGAATGGCTGCAGGCTGAAGAGGAAGCTTTAGCTGGGGCCTCCTCTCCATCTGGGCATGGATTGGCTTTGCTGAGGGAGTTTTCCCCTGAGCTGGCTCAGTGCAGCCCCACAAGCAGGGAGCATCACCCTCAGGGCCAGCACCCCACCCCAGGGAGGAAGGGGCAGTTGGAGGGGCAGAGAGCTCCCAGAGCAGCGCTGCTGCCAAGGGGGGCCTCACCTGCCTGGGACCACCAAACAGAGCTGTTCGCCTTCTCCCTGTGGAATTTGACTGGATTTATCCCAGGCCATGCCTCCAGTTCATCAGAATCATGTTCAGTTCAGATTCCATCCTCCAGAGCACTTTGAAAACTTCCATGCTTTTGCCTCAGAACCCCTGAACAATTCCTGCTGTCTCCCTGCTGAACCCCTGAGAGAGGCTGGGGCTGAACTCCACGGAAAGCTGAGGAGACCCCAGGGGTGTCACAGCAACGAGAGCTGTGCAGTTCACGTTTTTGTGGAGTTTTGGGCACATTAATGAGGTGCTGAGGTTGTCAGTCACCTGCCAGAGCACACAGCACACACTTCAGGCCAAGATTTAAAGGTGTCCTGCCAGGAACAGGGCGAGAGGTGGCACAGAGGTGTCCCCAAAGATGCAGGACACAAGGGTGAGGCAGCTCCACCACTGGAGGTGTGCAGGGAATGAGTCAGGCATGGCTTTTCCTACACAACTCCTGCAGCTCCTTCCCACGCTGGTTTTTCCAGGAAATCCATTTGTTTAAGAGCAAAGGAAGAAAGTTTGATGGATTATCTAAAAGTTATCCCAGGGATGGACCAGCTGGGAACAATGGCCACACCAGAGTCTGCTGTGAGTGAACTTCATGGGGTCAAAATAGACAATTCCTTGGAGCTGGATACAGATTCCATCATGTTTTGTGATTATTTCCCCCCTCAGCTTTTCTGTTCCCAAATCTGGGATTTTTGTGGGGTCAAAATAAACATTTCCTTGGAGCTGGATTCAAATTGCATCATGTTTGTGCTAATTTCACTCATCAGCTTTTCTGTTCCCAAATCTGGGATTTTTGTGGGGTCAAAATAAACATTTCCTTGGAGCTGGATTCAAATTGCATCATGTTTGTGCTAATTTCACTCATCAGCTTTTCTGTTCCCAAATCTGGGAACTATTCCCCTGACCATTCCCTGGTGTTGGATGTGTTTTCTGGGCTCAAAACCCCTCCCATTAGTGGTGCTGCTGCTGCCTGGAATGCTGGAAAATCCCTGTCCAGGGATGGCCATGGGGAGGGGGCAGAGCATTTGGGGTGGGGAGGAGTGTTTTGCCAATCTCTGGAAGGTCAGGGAAAGGTGTGGGTGAAAAATTTCAAAGTCTGGGTTGATAATTGCAAGGTTTGGGTTGATAATTGCGAGGTCTGGAGAGGGAAGGAGCACAAATCCCCTGTTTTCCAAGAGCAGGCACCAGGATCTGTCCAGACACTGCCTGTGGTGCCAGATTAGTGAGAATTTTGCTGCCTTCTACCTTCAAAGCTTGAAACAAAGCTGCTGACCCCAGAAAGGCCCAGCACCCCCAAACTGGGCTGGAATCACCCAAGGCTCTGCCCAGGTGAGGTTTTCAGGGATGCTCCTCCCCCAGAGCAGCTCAGATTTCCCAGATTTGCAGCTCTGGGATGTGGGGCAGTGTCAGAGCCAGGGAGAAATCCCATCTGCCCCTTTCCCCTGTGACCAGAGCAGTTCTCCTGCCGAGGACAGGAGCTGAGGCTGCTCCCACAGGAATTGGTTTTGCCACATCCAGGGGGGGGTCTTACCTCATTCCCTCATTATCCTCCAGGTGCTTATATATATCATAAATATATTATCCTCCACTGTTTATATATATCCTCAACCCTGTGTTTTTCCAGGTGCTGAGCTTGGACTGACCCATCTGCATTTCCCCAGCTCCCCAGTTATTCCTTTTTAATGGCAGATGCTGTAGTTATTCCCTCCTTCTCTTCCAGGATTTCCCTTTTCCTCCCTGCTCTCTCCCAGGTAAAAGCTGAGGATTCAGCTCTTATTTTCTCCCTGCCTCTCCTCAAATTAATTACATCAATAATTGGCCAAAAGATAAAATTCTCTTTTTAAAGGAGGGATGCATAGAATCCTTAAGCTTCATCCATGTCATCCATTATTTACTCTGTATGGGATTATCCAAGGATTTATTTCATTTCCCTATTCATATACGTTAACAAATCCATGGATTTATTTTGTTTTCCAGCTCCATTTCATTTTAGACCTTCTGATAATTTATTTTCACATTTAGTTCCCATTCATGATCTGATTCCTTTCTTCTTCCCAAGTCCCTGGAAATTCCCCAATGCAGCTCCAAGTTATTTCTATCCCAATTATTTATTTTTCTCCTGGTCTTTTGACAGCCCTTTGTTGTAAGTTTTTGGTTTCCTTCCTTCCTGGAATCCTTCCTTCCCTCCTTCCCTCCCTCCCTTCCTTCTTAGCTTGCACCCTTTTCCCATGAAATAATTCACCAAATTTCTGGGGTTTCCTTCCTTGGACCTCCCATTCCCAGGTATCTCTTAAAGGATTAAGCACATTATTAATATTATAATAATTCCCTGTGGTGAGATCCTAAATCATCCATAAGAATCTAAAATTTCAGATCCTCTCCACTGCTCATTGATTTAATTTGTGAGTGCAAGAGAATGTGCAAGACAAGCTACAGGATTTTCCTGAGGAGATTCCAAGAATTCTGGGAAGCCTCAATGGCCAATTATTTTCTTCAGGTTATTTTCATTTAAAACCTTGAATGTTTTTTCCTCTTATCCATGAGATGCAGCAGGACCTCATTGGGAATGACCAGTGTTGACTCTGGAAACCTTGGAGATCTTGGGAAGCTCCTGTTTCTTTCCAAGTGTTTTGGGATCTGCACATGGGCAGAATGTGACTGTACAAAACTCATCCCCTGTCACAGCACAGTCAGTCTGTAGCTGGGCAAATAATTTGGCCATAAATAAGAAACCCAGTTCAGCCAGCCTGGTTCCATAAAAGGGTGAGCAAGGAGAGGTTGGATTCAAACCCAAACTTCAGCCAAGGTTGCAGACTTCTCCCTGGTCAGAGAGCTGGGCAGTCCAAGATCCAGCTGTGAGAAATGGATTTGTAAAGGGCTGAAAGCTCACCCAGCCTTGTACATGTGGATGCAGACTCTGAGATAAGGTGTGCTGACCCAGAAAGGCCATGGAAGAGAGAAGACATTGCTGAGAGAGAGATTCAACTAGAAACAAGTTTCAAATGATGGCCTTGCAAAAAGATATTTTGGAGAATTAGGTCTTTGAAAGATGCATTGTGGGGGAAAATAATAGGTGATTGGTGTTAGAGGTATTAGCACCATTGTGTGGCAAAAGTGAATAGGCTGACAAACTTTTATAAGGTATTGTAACCATTGGTTCTGAATGGCATTGAGTTTTACATCTGTTTCACCCTTAAATGAAACTGATCATGGAATAAAATCTTTTAAAAAACACCTCTCAGTTGTCCCATCTCTGTAGAGTTGGGATTTTCCAACACCCAACTAATCAGCTGTCTAAGCCTGGGAAATTCAAGCCCCCCATAAAAAGAGTGGCCAAAATAAACTTGGTGCTGTTTTTGAGGACCCTCAGTAAATTCGTGTGGTCTCTGTCTCCAGCCAAGGACCCCAGAGTAACAATTGTCCTCCTAAGAGTGACAACATTCCTGCTCCAGGAGCTGCTGCTTTTCATCCCTCTGGGATAAATGTCCCAGTCTTCAGTTGTCACAATTTTTCTGGAGGTATCCATAGGCTTTTCCTGCCTCCTGCTCCAAGGGCTGCCCACACTTCCCCAGGATCAGTCATTCTGTGCCATCAGCCCAACCGTGGTGGTCACTTTGTCACCCCAGCAACAAAATTCTTCATTATCTAATCAACTGTGAAGGCAACAAAATCCTGTCTCAGAGGGCAGAAAATCCAAAAAAATGATCCCTAAACCAGCCCTCCCAGAGACTCTTCCTTCTGCTTTTGGGGCTTGATCAGGAGAGGGCAGATCCTGGTGCATCCTTCCAGCATCCAACAGCTCTGAGGGCCTGGAGCTCCTTCACACAGAGGTGATTTTCCAGCAGGATCAGGAGCACTTTTCCTGGTGAGAGGAATGTCGAATTTGTCTTTACAAATGAGCTGTGGATCTGCTTGTAGATAGGTCTAGCACTGAGAGATAAAAGAAACAATGGGATGGATTCCACTGATTGATGAATGGAAAAGTTATTTGCCTTTACAAACAAACTGTAGGGCTACTGATAGATGAATTTGGATGTCGAAAGATGAAAGAAGCAACGGGGAAAAACTATGAATTCAATAAGAATTAAAAATTAAAAGGGAGGGTTATACATTAGAGGGGGATTTTAGGTATCAGGTGTTCCGGGCAGTCTGTGCCTCTCAAGTACCTCAGCGATGGGGAAAGAGAGAGGGAAATGTGGCCGGGAAATTGGGATAAAAAGGAGGCTGTGTCCTGCAAAAATTGGAGAGATCCCAGGGGAATGTCCCATGGCCTCTCCCTTTATTCGAATAAAGCAAAAAGGACTCCTCTGTCTCCTTTTTGGACATAAACCTCTGGTGTTTGTGGATTAATTTTCCTGACACTGGGATGACATCCCAGTTCCATCTCAGCCACACTCCCTGGCATCTTAGAGGATGTAGAGGGAGCTGCTGCTGGAGAAACCAGCGGGAAAGCAGCAAAATCTATGGAAAAGCATCACATGTTGGGACATGACTCAGCTTCCCAGACTGAGGGAGCTGCTCCTTCCCTAATGGAAAACTCAGCACCCCAAGAACTCCTTCTAAATCCCCAATTTTTGTCCAAAAGGAATGTGCTTCTCCTGGAGCTGGTTCTCCTGACAGCCCAGACCTGATATCCTGGGACAAGCAGCCGAGGGATCAAAGGAAGGGATCAAACACAAAGTGTGTTGTACAGCAAATTCCAGCCTGGCTCCCTCAGCGGTTCAGGGTTCCTCCCAGACCCCTTTGAAAATCAAATCTTTCCCTTGTTTTGATGGCAGAAAAGCAGCAATAAAACACACTGCAAACCTCGGAACCTGACTGTGCTGGATTTACTGGGATCTCTTCTCTCTGGGGAAAGTGAAGCAAAGGAAGGGAATATCCTGAAAGGATTTCTGCCAGAATAAAATCAGGCAAAAGGGGTGCACTCCGTGAAAAAGTGGGTTTGATCTCTGGTTAAATGGAATATTCATCTCCTAAGGATTTTTATGATTTTATAGGATTAAAAGCAAACTTGATGTGGTTCTGGGGTAAAGGGAGAGTCCTTGTGTGGGAAGACTATCCTGCTTTTGTCTGGAGTTTGTGTGGAAGCAGAAGGTGCAGCTTCCACGCTTAATAAATCAAACAAAGGTAGAACAGCTTTAGAATCCATGAATATTTCATGGAATTATTCCTTGGAAAATATTTGTTATGAGAATTTGGATGGTGGGTAATGAGCTGGGTAAACAAAGAACTGCCATTCCAGCATTATCCATCTAAAATGCACGAGTGTGGATCATAATGAATGGACAGGCAGGAGCAGGGGGAGGAAAATGGGGAATGTGGGAAATACTCATTTTTAAAAGGATATGAAGGGAACTGAATACGAAAATCCAGTTAAAAAGGCAGCATCCAGCCCGGATCTGGATTTTATTCCAAAAATCTTTCCATCTCAGGGAGAAAGAGCTGCTGGGAGTGTTTTCCATCCCGTGCATGGAGCTACTCTGCACAGGTGTTGGGGGTTGGGTGTCTTCCTTTTTACTTACAGAATCTTTTCCCATAAGTTGCTAGGAAACCAACTACTGCTACTTAGGGGTACTTAAGGGAAACAAAAGAGTGGCTAAGGTCGGGAGAGCAGTGTGGCATCTTTTTTCTCTCGGAGGTTCTCTCCAAAAGAGAAGACACCAAGAGATTCTGGCTGGGAGCAGCTGCTGGATCTCTCTCACTCTCGGGGTTTTCGCTTCCACCGTGTTATAAGTACATGTTATAGTAATGGCTTCTCGCAAATATTAAAATTAATGTTATATATAATGTTGGAAAACTTTGATTTATGAATACAGTTTCTTTTAGTTCTGCTATTAACAAAACTTAGAAATACTAGTGTGATAAATATTTTCTTGGACTACAACATGGCGATTTAAAAAGCTTTTGTTCATGTAACTAACTCAGAGAATGGTAAAAAGATAATCAGAAAATTCTCCACATTCTTGGATTATCCTATCTGGATGAAGACAGGGGTGGCAAACACCAAAACTCCAAGGAAAGAGTTTATTAATCTCTGTTATCAAGCAGTGCACCGACAAAAAAGAGCCACAGGGAAAAAAAATTAAAAAAAAAAAAAGTTGATTTACAGGTTGGGGGGGTGATTTTGAATAATGAATATGAATATGCAACAGGTCGATGCATTTTAAGAAGTGTTTTCTAAGTTAAGGGGTGCTCTTAGCGAAGTGCCAAGCACCTGGCTGTTATAACCTTTTGCTTTATTGTCTCTTACTGTCTTTAATAAACTTTTTCAAATCCACCAGGTATGTGAACCTCGTTTTTTACACACCGCAATGACCCAGTGTACTGGTTTGAAAGCAAAACCAGTGAGACGCTCCAAGTCAGTAATAGAATTTTAATAGGGAAAAAAAAAAAGAGAAAAAATAAAATGCATTAACATGTAGCATATTCATAGACCCTCATGCATTATTCATAATCCCCCCTCCCCGCCTGTAAATCAACTTTTTTTGTGGCGCCATTCCATCACCTGCTCTCTGGTCAATAAATTCTTTCCCTGGAGTTCTGGTTATCTTCATCCAGATAGGCTAATCCAACAATATGAAGAATTTCCTGATTATCTTTTTACCATTTTTACCATTAGTTACATGAACAAAAGCTTTTTACATCACCATGTTGTAGTCCAAGAAAAATATATATTTATATTTATCACACTATTATATCTGCTTTGTTAATAGCAGAACTAAAAGAAACTATATTCATACAGCAAAGATTGCCAACATTATACATGTAGCATTCATTTTAATATTTGTGAAAACCCAGTAATGTAATATGTACTTATAACACCTAGCAGACACCTATCTTTCAAACCAAAACAGGAATCCTTCAATCACCTCTGGGCTCAAACTGCACAATTTTATGTCCATATTTAATAATTCCTCTTGGTTATACACATCCAGACTATAAATGAGGCTTTAACATTAAAAATCATCTTTTCTCTCTTTTATCTCTCCAATAAATAACTCTTAATTCAGTCTTGTAACCCCTTAGAGCAGCAAAAGAGAGCAAATATCTGCAAAATAATTTAATCTAACAAGGCCTTTGGAAAGGAAAATGAAATATCTGCAGCTCCTGCTGGTGGGAGGTTCAGACCCTGTGAAATGATGGGATTTGGAATTATTGTCACTCAGCCTCAGCCTTTCCCTTTGTGTTTGGATGGGTGTCCTGGAGCCAAGGCATGGTCACAGCATTCACCAGCAGAGGAGGAGCAGGGATGCAGCTCTGATGTGTCCCTGTAGGATGTAGGGAATTGCAGGAAGGACCTATGAAGGTGATGTCCTTGCACCCAGTGAATATTTGAATGGTTGTTTCATTCATGGCTTTGTTTATTTTTTGGATTTTCCCATTGGATTTTTGCCTCTGCAGCCTTCAGTGATGGAAATTCCATAGTTTATCTTCCAATGGTTTTGAGTCTGCCCCCAGCATCCCATCCTGCTGCTTCATTTCCAGTTTATCCATTTATTCCTACTCCTAAATCTGCCTTTTTCCTTCCTCACATCCTTTATTTCTGTATGGAAATTCTCTGCTGTGCTCCTCATTGCAGATTCCTGATCCCACACATTGAACTTTCCCAACCCCTGACCCTTTCCCAGCCCCACTGCAGCCATTCCATGCCAGGGGCTGAGCAGTGTTCAGGACACAGGGATATACCCCTGCCTTTGCTCTGGCCCTCTTTTCCTTCCCTAGCACATTCCAGCACCCATTTCCATCCTGTCACAGTTGATATTTCAGGACCATCTGTTCCCAAACTCTGAATCTCGTTGGATGCCCTGGCTCCAGGGATATTTCCTTCACAGTAACTGTGAGCTCCAGCCCCTCTGGATGGATTGAAATGTAGGGCCCTGCTCCTCCTCTTGCAGAATTCCTGTTCACCTGTGCCAAATCCCAGCTGGCATTTCCCCATCCAGTCACTGAGGCTGAGTTTTCCAGTCCTGGATCACCTGATGCCATCAGCATTGGGATCTCACCATTCCTGGGCTTTCTAGATCATTTACCAGCACCCACTCCTGAAATCCGTCCCCTGAGTAGAGATTTTCTCATTCCTTAAGCACCCATTTGTGTCAGGATCAGCCACTTTATCCCAAGGATGTTGCATTTCTTTGGCTCCTGAGGATCCCTTCTAGAAGGGCTGTGGAAATCCAAGGAAGGAGTAGGACACTGGCACTCATATTTTTCAAAATAAACTTTTCATAAAGGCCTGGAGGGACAGGACACAGGGAATGGTTTCCACTGCCAGAAGGCAGGGATAGGTGGGATATTGGGGAGGAATCCTCCTTCCCAGTGTGAAGGTGGGGAGGGGCTGGGATGGAATTCCCAGAGCAGCTGTGGCTGCCCCTGGATCCCTGGCAGTGCCCAAGGCCAGGTTGGACATTGGGGCTTGAAGCAGCCTGGGATGGTGGGAGGTGCCCCTGCCATGGAAATATTTTGACTTTCCAATATCCAACATCTTTCTTTGGTGCCTTTTCTCCAAGACTATTTCACTCCTGGATTCAGAATTGTTAAAGTCTCATAATCTTAAACAATTAAATTGTCTTCTGCTTACTTGGTGCTCCCACTGCCTGTCCTTTAGACAGCAAGTTTCTGATTTATAGTGAATAGTACTTTTACATCTCAGACTTAGTGATTTAACTCATTTTTTAAGGAATTTAACACTGTAATACAGATTTTTTGCCAGCTTACAGCCACCTTTAATTGTAATTATTTCTTTTACTGTGTCTTTATTCCCAAACTGGAACTGGATATGGGTAAGAGTTTTTGGTTGTTTTTCTCTTTCTTTAAAATTGACAAATTCCAGCTGTGTTTGTTCTTTGTCTTACAGACAGGTATGAGTTTTGCTTTGTTATTTGGGGCTTTTTTTCATTTATTATTTCTACACTTTCATTTACTTCTGTTTTCTCTTTATTTCTAGGCCTTCGCATCCTCCTAAATCAAGATCTACTGCTTTCATTGTTTGCCAGGGATAAAACTCCCAATCTTTTCTTCTCCAGGTGGCTCCCAGACACCTGTGCTGGGGATGATGTATGGAGGGAATGTGATGAGCCTGTGTTTAATGGACAAGTTTTTCCCTCCAGCTCGGGGCTGTACCTTGGATGTGACATCGAGGAGCACACCTGGGGCTGGCTGTGCTCAAGGTGACAGGAGTGTCACCAGAAGCAGCTGATTTTTGTGACTTTCAACAAATAATTTTTTCCAAGGTGCAGACAATCCATACTTAGACCTTTTTCATCCATTTTTCATCTGATAACCAGCTTTGGTTTTTGAGTCAAATGTGCACTTCTAACCAAACCCAGTGCTTTAGATCTTGCAGAAAAGTGGTTTACCTTCACTTTTGGGACTCACCTGACTGATAAACCCCAAACTCCTGCAAGTGTCTCCAGCTGTCTCCTCACTCCTGGAATGCTCCAGCTCATGGTCCTTGAGTGTGTTTGTTACCCCATCCCTCGTGCATGGGGATGTGTGACCCACCCAGCAGTGCCACTTTCAGTGCTGGTGGAGCTCTCCTGGCTTTGATGAGCAGTGAAACTTTTCCTGGGGAGCTGCTGCTGCTCTGAACGTGAAACAGTGGGCTTTATAGGTTTGATGGAACATAAAATTACAGGAAGGTAATTTCTAAATTAATATTTTGTGTATTGCTCATCACAGTCCAGAACCTCCTCCCAAGGGCAGCTCCAATCTCTGCTCCTGGGGCAGGGACAGCGCTGCCAGGGATGGACAGGCTGGGATTGTTGGGGGGTCTGGGCAGGGACAGGGGCTGGATCCATGATCCTGTGGGTCCTTTCCAGCTCAGGACATTCTGGGATTCCATGACAAGGCCAAATCCTTGCTACAGCTTTGGCCACTGGCCTGGAACTCCAGGGAATTCTGGAACTCCAGGGAATTCACAGGTCTCTCACAAACTCAGGCCAAAGCAGCACTGGGCAGAGGAAGCTGCTCCCTGATATCCAAACCAGCCAGGCTGAAAGCAAAGAGCTTTTTAGGAAGCAGAGTCCCTGGAATCTGTCCCTTCCTGCCACCTCGGGGTCATTTTGCAGGGGACAAGTGGAATGTCATGACAGGGCCTGAGGGCTGGGCCAGGTGAGGCCTTGCTGACCAGGACTGCTGAGGAATCTCCAAATTCCACATTTTTGGGGCCACCAATAGTCAGGAGAGCCCAGGACGGATTTGGCATCAAGGTCTTGGGCAATACACAGGAGAGATCACAGTGTAAAGGGAAAACATGAGGGAAAACAATGGGGAAAGCAGAGGCTGAGACAGGGGGAAAGGCCATGATGAGCCTGAGTGTGGGTGGATATAAAATATTATAAATATGGTATTGGCTTTTCACGAATATTAAGGTGGATACCAGGTGTGTGGTGTTGAAATGGTTTTTAAGGTATAGTTTTCTTTAGGAGTAACATAAACTGATAAAGTGTGTCTGCAGTAAGTGAACTGCCTGCTTGGTTGGGTAACACCCAATAAAGACACTGCTGCTGATACACCAGTACCAGCACTGACTGTCTGTAAAAATTAAATACCACAGCCCAAATTAAGACTGATAAGAAAAATAAATTAAAACCACAGCCAAGAAACCCACATGCTCTAAAAAGGAGGACTCGAGGAGTGGCCATGTAAAACAGTTCCTGGAATATGGAAAAGAGTTTATAGAAAAGTTTGAATATGCATGACAGGTCTATGAATATGCAATGGTGAATTTAAGGGGTGTCTCCAAAACAGCAGGGGGGCTCTTGGCTGAATGCCAAGCACCCAGCCTTTATAAATTTCTGATTTATTGTTTGTCTTTTATTGTCTTTTATTAAACTTTTTAAAATCTACCAGGAAAGTGAACCTCATCTTTCACAAAAACCACAGCCGTTAGTAACTACAACTCTAAGTAACTACAGCTTGTAGTAACTACAGCTCTCACTACTCCAGCTGCCTGCTGGGGACAAGGCCAGGGAAATGCTGATTTCAGCAGAGTTTTCCAGGAACCACCTTCCCAAGCAGCAGGGAGACTCCCACAGCTCAGCATCAGCTCAGACAGGGTGGCATAAACTTCATCCTTTTAGTAAAACAGAGGAAAACAAATCACAATGGCAACAACCACCCTGCCATCCCTTACCACGTGAACCCATTTCCAATGGAATTACAAATGTTCCCAGGGCGTGCAGATGTGTTTAGTCCCACAAAGCAGAGCTAATTTATTCATAAGCAGATCTGCAAGGCTGCCCAGGCAGAACCCTCTCCATATTCCAGGGGATTATTAAACTGGGGGGGAGGGTGAAGGGCTTCTTTGCAGGAGCCTCCAGTGCATGGATCCAGCAGGCAGCCAAATGAGGGAAAAATGGGAATGACAGGGAAGACAAGCAGGCAAGAGGGGCTGTTTGCATGAGGAAAAATTGGCAGTGACAGACTCAAACTGGCAGAGTTTCAGGAGGGAAAAGGCTGCACAAGACAAGACAAACACCTCCAGGAGCAGGGAAGAGCCCTGCAGGGACTGATACCTTGGCAGGTAAATCCATGTTCTCTGGCCTGTGGTCTCCAATCTGTGGGAATTCTGGCAGGTGTTGCTGCCATCACCCCTCTGCTCCAGCTGGAAAACCCCCAGGAACATTAAAGCAGGGCAGAGGCAGCATCTTCTCCAGGCTGGTGCTGCCTGCCCCGTGCTGCTTGGAAAATCAGAGCTGGGAGATTTCAGAGGAGCTTCCAAAGCCCAGCCCAGCACCTCCTGACCCGCTGATGTTCCACATGTGCTCCAGCCAGGAATGGTTTCACTGCACCAGGCTGATGTGCACTGGGGCAGAACAGTGGGAAGTTTGGAGGTGCAGGGCAATAAATCCAGAGTGGCTGATGGCGTCCTGCTGACTCTGCCCACTGGGACAGGCTGAGGGCAGGACATGAGGGATGCTCCTCTCCAGCCTCCATGGTGAGCCCCAGGGGGAGCTGGACAAGGATCCTGGGCCGTGGCAGAAATGGGGATGGAGACTGGGGGACCTGGGATTGCTCAGCCTGGAGAAGAGAAGCTTTGATGGAGAGACTCTGGGGACAAGGGATGGAGGGACAGGACACAGGGAATGGCTTCCACTGCCAGAGGGCAGGGCTGGATGGGATATTGGGAAGGAATTGTTCCCTGGGAGGGTGGGCAGGCCCTGGCACAGGGTGCCCAGAGCAGCTGTGGCTGCCCCTGGATCCCTGGCAGTGTCCAAGGCCAGGCTGGACACTGGGGCTTGGAGCAGCCTGGGATAGTGGAAGGTGTCCCTGCCAATGCCAGTACTTTGAATTTCCAATATCCAATATCTTCTCATCCATCCGGCTCAGGGGGTGGGATTGGATGGTCTTTAAGGTCTCTTCCATCCCAAACCATTCCAAGATTCCATGATCAAATCAGCAGCTCCAGCTGGCTTTTTCTGAGGGTCTTCTGTCCCCTCAAATTCCAACATCAAGCTGCACTGGGACAAGAGTTTTATTCTTTCTTGTTTTTACAAATGAATGCCAGAAAAATCAGTATTTTTTCTTTGCCTTTTCCTTTCTTTTTTCCCTTTTTCCCTTGCAGCTTCTCAGAACTTTCTCAACTTTGTAAAAGTGACAGAGCTGAAACAGAAAAGTGAATTTGTCACAGTGTCACTTTCATGTATTGAAAACATTTGTGAAGTTACAAAGTAGAAAAGGGGGGAAGGCAAAAATCACACTTTTTATTCTTCACAGAAAGGAGAAAGAAAAAAAAACACTTAAAAACCCAAACCCAGTGTGGCAGGTGTTGAAAATATATCTGGTCCAAATATGGCAGAGTGGAAAAATGGATGTCCAAATTTCTCACAGGAGAAACAACTCCTCGATTTTGAGGTTGCCAAACCTGGAGGATGAGGCCGCCTGGGGGGCCCTGGGCAAGTTCCAGAAGTGACCCATGGGAGTCTCATGGTGTGGAACAGGACCAGGTGCTGGTGCTGCACTCTGGGGAACACCGGGGTCAATCCAGGCTCGGGATGAGCAGATGGAGCAGCCCTGGGACAAGGACTTTGGGGTGCTGGTGGGTGAGGGCTGGACCTGCCCCTACCCCAAAACCCCCCACACCCTGGGCTGAGCCCCCAGCAGGGGAGAGGGGGATTCTGCCCCTCTGCCCCACCTGCAGAGCTGCCTCCAGCCCTGGGGCCCAGCACAGGAAGGACCTGGAGCTGCTGGACAGAGTCCAGAGAAGGTCACAGAGATGCTCCAAGGGGTGGAGCCCCTCTGCTCTGGAGCCAGCCTGGGAGAGCTGGGGGTGCTCACCTGGAGAGGAGAAGGATCCAGGGAGAGCTCAGAGCCCCTTGCAGGGCCTAAAGGGGCTCCAGGAGAGCTGGAGAGGGACTGGGGACAAGGGATGGAGGGACAGGACACAGGGAATGGCTTCCACTGCCAGAGGGCAGGGATGGATGGGATATTGGGAAGGAATTGTTCCCTGGGAGGGTGGGCAGGCCCTGGCACAGGGTGCCCAGAGCAGCTGTGGCTGCCCCTGGATCCCTGGCAGTGTCCAAGACCAGGCTGGACACTGGGGCTTGGAGCAGCCTGGGATGGTGGGAGGTGTCCCTGCCCATGGCAGGAGGTGGCACTGGATAGGCTTTAAGGTCCCTTCCATCCAAACCATTCCATGAAATCCCATGATTCCAGCCCAGTGGTGCCTGATGATGGGAGCTGGCTCAGGCCACCCTATTTAGGAGTAACAGCCTGGAAAGTTCTTGGAAATGGAACATCTGTGGGGGAGGAGAATCCCATGTCCTGCATGGAATGAGCAGAGCAGGATGGGAGGGCAGGGAAAGCATTCCCAGCAGTGGGAGCAGAGTGGGAGCTCAGTCATCCACTGTGACTCCTCAGGAATGGGGATGTTTCAGTGTCTCCTCCTCCTGTGCACAACCTCTCTGGATTCAAACCCCCTTTCTACCCCTGCTGGAGAGGAGAAGTTAAACCTTGGGAATCCATCCCACTTCCCTTCTCCCCCAGCAGCTCCTGAGGATGTCCCTGCTCAGCCATGGCACCTGAGTTCACCACAAGTTTACTTTGCAAAGCAAATGAGTGAAAATTCCTGGGGAAAACTGCTATCTCTGAAGTCATTAGACTAATTAGGACAGGGATTATTTGCACGCTCTCTGCTCTGGCTTACCTCTGGAACTAAGTCTATGTCTTAATTTTCCATTCCCTGAATAACAGGGAAGAAGCAGCTGAGCACTGACTGGCACAGCAGCTCCCAGGACTGACAGACTGGTGGGATCTCCCCTGAATCTGGGAGCTCTGGAAGCACCAGGGGTTTCCTGCTTCCAGTGAATTTGAGAGAAGACATTCCAGAGGAATTCAGCAGCACTCAAAGAACTGCATCTTCCCAGGCACATCCTGGTGGGATTTCATTCCTTACAAGTGGGATAAAGATGAGCCCCCATGATAGCCAGGAAGGCAGAACTGGGCAGAGGAGGAGCTGAACAAAGCACTGGGATGGGACAATCCCAGAAATCTGTCACCTGCCATCTTTACACTGATTAAAAGGGAAATTATTCCCAAGACTCCCATTCCTACAGGAAACCCCAGTTCTGGTAGAGGTGTTGGGTGCCCGTTGCTGTTTGCTCTCCAGGATCGTTCAGATGAGCATCCCCAGTGCACAGAAAAGTGAAATTCTAAATTTCCTACCTGAATATTCAGGAGGATTTTATTCAGCTGCTTCCCATGGAGGATTCCATGCTGGAAGTGCTTTTGCAGCCACTCCATCATGGAAAGCAACCCCCAGCTTATCTGCCCAGCCACAGCTCCCTGGTGGAGCCCAGAGTGGAAGGGGTTTGGGAGCTGCTCAAGGCTGATAAACAGGAGTTAAAGGAGCTGCTGGATTTGGGGAATCATTTTCACCGGTGAAGGATTTGTCACCTCTTTCCCTACATTCCAAGGAAAGGCCATTGTGCTTTCCACAGCTATTGCTAACATAGGTTCAGGCACTTGGATTCCCACACTGCAATGGTTACAGCTTGCCCTGAACTTGGAAAAAGCCCTTTGGTTTGGCTCTGGTTTTCAGGAATTGCTGATGATTTCAGCAGAGGTTAAAGAGGGACACACAAAAGTGCCTGGTTTGTAGAGATAAGGGCTGGATCCAAAATCACAGAACCGTGTAATGGTTTGGGTGGGAGAGGCCTTTAAAAGACATTGTTTCACCCCCTGCCATGGCAGGGACACCTCCCACTGTCCCAGGCTGCTCCAAGCCCTGTCCAGCCTGGCCTTGGACACTGCCAGGGATCCAGGGGCAGCCACAGCTTCTCTGGGCACCCTGTGCCAGGGCCTGCCCACCCTCCCAGGGAACAATTCCTTCCCAATATCCCATCCAGCCCTGCCCTCTGGCAGTGGAAGCCATTCCCTGTGTCCTGTCCCTCCCAGCCTTTATCCAAATTCCCTCTCCTTCTTTCCTGTAGGCTGCTCTCAGGTTCTGGAATGCCACAATGAGGTCACCCTGGAGCCTTCTCTTTTCCAGGCTGGATAATCCCAGCTCTCCCAGGCTGGCTCCACAGCAGAGCTGTTCCATCCCTATGATCATCCTGGTGCCTCCTCTGGACTCACTCCAGCAGGTTCTTATCCAAAATCCTGCTCCATTAATTTGGTCACTCTGCTCTCTGGGAGCCATTCCCAAGTGAAGGGAAGTCTGGATCTCTCCAACAAAAAGAGGGGTAAAATCAAGGAGTTGACACGGAGCTCCCAGCCTTGAATAATTGTGGGTGACAAGAAAAGCCCACCTTGCCCAGCCCGGAGTCCCCAGATGGAGGAGGCAACAAAATCATTTTCAAATGGGTCTTGATGCCTTTCATTGATTTCTGAGCTCTGCCCTTCACTCTGCTTGAGCTGCCAAGGGATCCAATCCAGCTCCAGCTGCTGCTCCAGGTGACCTGGCAGGGTTACTGACATTGATGTGACTGCCAGACTCTGAGGGGATGAGAAACAGCTTCAGGAGCACTGGAAAGCCTTGGGAACAGCAGGAGCTGGAGCCCAAAATTGTACAAATCCATGAGCTGTGATCACTTATCCTGGAGTTCGGGAAAATCCATTTTAAGTAAAGCTGTTGGCCTGGGATTAACCTGTCCCATGGGGATGAGCAGGAGAAGGCAGGGAGGAATAATAAATATCCTCAGGTCTGCTCCTCCTTCTGTGCATGGCCACGCTCAGAGCAGGACAGCAAGAGGAGCTCAGGGAGGGAGCAGCTCTGCTGTGAAGAGGGGTTGGGAAAATGTGGGTTCTTCATCTGGAAAAGAGAAGCCTCAAGGTGACATAATTGTGGCCTTGCAGTGCTCGACAGGAAAATGGAGAGGGACCATTTACAAG
Source organism: Toxostoma redivivum (assembly GCA_013397375.1). Taxonomy (NCBI): domain Eukaryota; kingdom Metazoa; phylum Chordata; class Aves; order Passeriformes; family Mimidae; genus Toxostoma; species Toxostoma redivivum. The sequence goes on along the minus strand of VXBI01000140.1, from coordinate 210,461 downwards.
GGCCTGGAGTGCCAGGACAAGGGAATGGCTTCCCACTGCCAGAGGGCAGGGCTGGATGGGATATTGGGAAGGAATTGTTCCCTGGGAGGGTGGGCAGGCCCTGGCACAGGGTGCCCAGAGCAGCTGTGGCTGTCCCTGGATCCCTGGCAGTGCCCAAGGCCAGGTTGGACATTGGGGCTTGGAGCATGGAAGGTGTCCCTGCCCATGGCAGGGTGTAGGACTGGATAGGTTTTAAGGTCTCTTCTATCCCAAACCATTCCGTGACTCCATGATTTTGTAGTTTCAGGATTCCTTGATTCCATTTGCAGGGGCATCATCCACAAGGAAAAATCAGTGGGAAAACAGGACAGGAAAACCCAACCAAGACTGACACAGCTCCAGCCTCAGTGCATCAGGTAAGAGACATCCAAGGAGCACAGAATTCCCAACTCCATGGAACACACCCAAGATAGAGACACAAAGCAGCTGTGTCCTCTAGGAAAAGATGGGGGAGGAGCAGAGATAATTCCAACATCTTATCCCAGAAGGAGGAAGCAAAACAAATAGACAAAATAAAATAAAAAAAAAGAACAAGGGAACATTATTTCCTGGTCTGAATTTGGATCAACAAAACCTTGAGCACATGAGGCAGATCCAGCACAGCCCTCTGCCAGGTACCTCAGTTTTCCAGGAGTACACAGGAATTACATTTCCATCCTTTGTTTTCAGCCTTTTCCAATGCTCCAGCTCCACAAGTGGATATTTCCTGTTTGTTGGAATAACAGGAGCTCTCAACCACTCCTTCAGAGCTTTCTCAGTGGAAAATGCAGCACCCTCTGCTCCATTTAAAAACAGGGAATGTGAGACACATCAGATGGATGTGACCTCTCCAAGAGAAGTGCAAAGGTCAGGAACAGAGCCCCTGTTCCTTATTTCCCACCTCATGGCTCAGCTAGAAGGATAAAAGCTCTTTATTCCTTAGTGTAAAACAACCACATCCCAGAAAATTGGGAGAGTTTCTTCTCTCAGGAAGGAGGGGAGCCACACAAAGCCACAAAGCCATCCCCAAAACAGCCATCCCAAAACTCCTGCTGGTTTTAACAGGGATTTGCAGTTGTTCCCACTCTCCTTGCACAGGTTTACACCTCAAGTCCACGCTACACACTGAGTATGGAGTAAAACCTTGGAGTTAAAACCTCCAGGTTTTCCAGAGGAGTAAATCCCCTTCCCTAGAGCTGCCTGTGCTAAACTTCTCCAGGTATTTCTTGTTTAATTAAGGCTTTTGGCAATCAACTTGTGAAGGTTAAGGCCTAGGAAATAATTAAGAACCTGAGAGAGCTGGTTCCCAGTTTTCCCAAATTCCATGAGATTCCAAAGGTATTCTACAGAAAAAAAAAAAAAAAAAAAAAAAAAAAAAAAAAAAAAAAAAAAAAAAAAAAAAAAAAAAAGCCTCAGGTGCAAGAGAGAAATGTTTTATCTTAAAGAAATCCCTCTATTTTCTGTTAATAAAATAAAAATAATTGACCTGGCAGTGCTTTATTTGATAGAATTACAGTGAGTAATAAAAATGTTTTGGCATCAGGAATGTCTGTAAGCCCAGTGTGGGATTGGAGCCTCAATATTCCAGGTGCACTGTGGACATGGATACAAATACACCGACAGACAGGATGGCTTAGGCGTTAAAATAACATCAAAATAAAATGAAAAGGCATAAAAATAACCTGAGAGACAGAAAAAATCCATTTCCAGACAAGTAACCTGCTGTTCTCTAAGCTCTAAAAACTGAATCTCCTGGGTTGTTCAGAAGACAATTCCCAAAAACTCTATATTTTGAACATTTCCCATAATAACCTTAAAATATCCAAGATATTTGACAGCCTGTGGACCTGATGGTCCGAACCCTGCACTGATTTTAGCCCCTCCTGAGCTCATTTTTGCTCCTTTATGTGGCTCCAATCCCAGTGTCCGATATTCTCCAGCCCAGACGAGCTCAAAAGATGCAGGATTTGGGATCCATGTGCTGGGCAAGGATTCCTGCTGCTCCCAGGGCCATGAGCCACCGACAGCAGGACCTGAGCTCAGCCCTCTTCCCAAAATCAGGAAATGTTAGATCACCACAGGATTAAACCCACTGCAGAATCCCAACACCAAATTATCCCTGGGATCATCCTGCAGATCCCAGTGATGTGGGGAATCCCCAGGAAAACCCTTTGGAGCAGACATTTTGCTCTCTAAATGGACTCAGCTTTCCCTGGGCAGCTGGGATCCCATCAGCAGTGGGAGCACCAGCAAGGAAATGCTTTGGAAAAGCTGAAAATGCCCCAACACATTGGATGGAAATTGGAGAGGCAAGGCAACCTCCAGATTCCAAAATGGTTCATCCCTCTGAGGGTGTCTTGGTCAGGATGTGCCCAGCAGTCTGTATTCTATCCCCAGCTGTTAACCCAGCTGTTCCAGTGTTCTTTATCTGCCCCACAGCCCATCCTCCCTGCAGGAGATCTCTCCTGGCCATGGCCATGCAGTCCCAGGCCATGGCTGATCCAATTCCATCATCCCATGGGGAGATGCTCCAGCCAGGGGGAGGAGCCGAGCATTTCCTACCCGGATCCAAGCTGGCATTGGGAACACCAGAGCAGCCTTTTCCCACTGGATCCCAGAGGAAAACCAGAGCCTTGCACATCATCCCTGGGCCTGGGGAGGAAAACTGTCCCTTCTCCAGGAGCACTGCTGCAGCAGAGCCACATCTGTCACTGCAGGAGGATGGACACCATGGGATGGCACTGCCCCAACCCCTGACTGACTGACGGGGCAGCTTGGATTCTCACTCTGGCAGTGTTTTGGGTTTGTTCTCTGTAATTCTGTATTTCTGTTTTAATTTTCCTAGTAAAGAACTGTTATTCCTATTCCTGTATCTTTGTCTGAGAGCTCCTTAATTTCAGAGTTATAATAATTTGGAGGGAGTTTACATTTTCCATTTCAAGGGAAGCTCCTGCCTTTCTTAGCAGATGCCTGTCTTTCAAACCAAGCAACCTTCCTGGAGCGATGGAAATGTGGACACAGACCAGGACTGGAGCAACAGGAGAGGATGGGCCAGCCTGATAAACATCTTGATAGCAGTTCAAAAGGAGAGGGAAATAAATAGAAGGAACTCCCAAGTCTCAAGTGGTGCCCAAAAATACAATTTAATTTTGGAAAGTCACTTTTTTTTGAAAGTCACACAGATGGGAAAAAGAATTAATGCTGCCATGAGGCTGGAGATGAACCCAGAAGGTGGAAAAGTGCAGGAATATTAAAAACCTCCAAGTACAAAAGCAAATGTAAGACCTTGTGATCTATCATTTTGTACCTCTACACTGCCCCCACAGAGTGTTTGGGGCAAAAAATTCTCTGTTCCTCCACACCACAAAAAGAAATCCCCAAAAACCTGCAGTTGGTGTTTTCAGGGGGCTTAGGACATCCTGACAAAACCTGGGCAAAGGCTGCAGCAGGGTCTCAGTTCTCCAGAGGTTGTTTTAATGCAAAATAATTCCATTGAGATATAGGAAAAGCCTCGGGAAGGACACTGGGATCGTGTTTGAGCCTAACAAGGAAAGAACTCCACTCAAAGTGTGATCAAGGAAGGGCAGCAATTAATGATCCTTAAATGAGCAAGGAAGGAAGAAAGCAAAGACGTGGAGGTTTTGGGAAACAGACCCTGGGAACTTCAGGGAGCTGATTAGTGCTCCTAATCAAAGCCCTGGAACAGGACAGGGAGCACAGGAGGAATAAAGGTGTCTTAAATCAACTGATAGCAAGGGTGGAAGTGAAATTTCTGCCTGGAAAGAAATGGACAGGAGAACCAGGAATGACCAGGTTGATTAAATCAGTAGCGGGGATTTTTTTTTTTTTTTTTTTAAACAGGTCATTGCTGAGGAGAATATTTTGGAATAAAACAGATTATCAGAGAGAAAAAAAAAGGGATCAAGACACAAATTAAATATTATGCAGAAGGGAGATCAGGAGCTGGGAGACCACAAATTTAAAATGCTTCAGGAACAGGCATCAGGCATTGGAACAGCAGTCAAAGGGAGAGAAAGCTCCAGTTAGCAACAGGATTAATTGGGACCACCCACGGGAAAGTTCATTATCAGTGGATTGCTCAGAAATGCTCTCAAATATCCAGTCCAAAAGGAATTCCCTGTGCTCCAGCTGGTTCTCCAACCTCAGCACAGTTCTGGGAGTGTTTTTGAGAGTGGGATGAGGTGTTTTCCACAAGGATGAAAAACTAGAGGCACAAGGAAGAAAGACAAATCTGAGAATGATGAACTTCTCCACAGATCTCCCAGTCACTGGGCACTCACAGGGACTGGTGGCACATTGATCAGCAATTGCATCAGGAATCATTTTTTTCTCTTGGATTTTATTTGTATTTTTAATTACCATTATTATTATCATTACCATCATCTTTATTATTACTCTGATTAGTGTTATTATTATTATATTTTATTTTGTTTCAATTATTAAACTGTTCTTATCTTATCTTATTTTCAGCTTCTCCTCCTCCTCCTGCCTTGGGGTGTCTGTGATGGGTTGGCTCCATTGTACTGAATTTCCAGCTGGGGTGAAACCATGGCAGAACTGGAGGTTTTCCCAGAAAAATCCTTTATCCCCATGGAATCTGAGTCCCACAGGTGATCCCAAAGGTTCCTGCCTTTATCACAAAGATGGGCTGGACCACCCAAATCCCTTCTTTCCAGATTTTCCCTGCACAGGGTTTGTATAAACCAGGATTTTCCATAATAACCGGGATTTTCCATTTTCTCAGTTAGGTTGTAAAGGTCCTGACTCCCAGAAAGATTCCTGATTTCCAGGCTCTCCCAGGTTTCCTTCAGGGTGAGCAGTGCTTCGTCACCTCCAAGCTGCATTGGTTTGTTTATTCCAAAATTCCCACTGTTCCAATGCCTCCAGCAGGAACCTGGAGATGCCCCAAGGAGAAACCTGGAGATGGCTCAAGGGGGAACCTGGAGATCCTTCAAGAAGGAATCTGGAGTCACCTTGAGATGCCTCAAGGAGGAATGTGGAGATCTTTCAATCCCTGTCAGCTCCTGCCCATTCCAGGTGGAATGGTTCTTTCCATTATGTCTCAGGTCAAGTTTAAATTTCTGCTGGATCCCTAATTTTATGCTCAGAAACTCATCCATAATTGGGAGCAGCAGCACAAAAGGAACTTGTCCACTTGCAGTATCCCCAAAACAAAACCAAACCAAACAAAACAAAACAATTCCAGCCTTTCCAGGGGATTTTTCCTGGAGTGGCTGTGTCCCTGCTGGAATCCTTCCCCCCCAGGTGGGTGTGAGGTGCTCCATGGCATTCCCATCCCACCACAGCTCTCAGTGCAGGGCCAAAGGGAACATGGGAATGGCCAGCAGGAGCTCAGCTGCTCCCAGTGGAATTTCACAAAATCACCATGGATAACCAGAGCCTGGAGCTTTCCCTTCCCCTGGGTAGCAGGTCCTGGATGATCCAGAGCTCGTGGAATGTATCTTCCAGCACTGGTCCTTTTTTCCCATAGGAATCTCTGCTCCATGGGATCAGAGCTCTCAGATGTTCCCCACAACTCCACGGTGCTTAGAGGATGCTCCTTTCCCATTTTCGTGTTCCAAGCACCTTCTCCAGAGCTCCTGATGGGAAAATTCCTTTGTTTTAAAAGCCTGCGAGCTAAAGACAGGGATAAAACAACTTTTCCTTAGGACATTTTCAGATCCCTAGGCAGGGAAAGGAGCTCCTGCTGCTGCTGCCTCTTGGAATTGCTCCTGGGGAGGGAAGGTGGAGTCTGCTCCACTTTTTCTGGGAGGGATCAGAGCATCTTTTCAGCCTTACAGCAATGATGCTGCCAGGAAATATTCCTGTGTGGAGCATCAGGGATCTGCTGTTCTGTGCAGGAAAACAGAGCTCCCTGTTGCTGCTCTGGAGGAAGAGCTGATTTTTCTGTTTGACAGCAAAATTGAAAAATCAAGTGGAAAAAAAAAAACATTTTGCTCGGATAATGCTGGAATATTATTTTTGTTGCTAAACCAAATGCATTGTTCCATTTGGTGTGAACTATTCCATCCAATCCCAAATGCAATGAATGGAATGAATGGAATTAATTGATTTATTCAGGAAGGAAAAGGAGAGATTCACAGACATCTTATGGAGCCTGAGGATTGCATCTCTTCCTGCCTGGAGATCTTGATATTCCTGTGAAAATCTCACATCCCAAGAGGATGGAGCCATGATTCCATGAAAACCAGGAATGTTCTCTGCCCTGCCCTGCAGTGGGAGCCACAATTCCTTTGAAAACCAAGAATGTTCCCTGCCCTGCAGTGCTGGGTGCAAATGATGGGAGTCTGTGGATTAAGGAAATGACCCCGTTCTTCCCTCACTCCCATTTTTAAATGCCCTCAGGACATCATTCCATCATTCCAGCCACTGGGATAAGCTGCACATTAGCCAAGAGTTCACAATTAAAATGAAAATAAAATGCATATTTTAGAATTTTAATTTAAGCACCTGAACATTAAAGAATTTCTCAGGGATTTATAGTCCTTCACTTTTCTTCCCAATTTTTTTATCTGCCTAGAGGTTTCCATGTCATGGAAATGAGCAGCTCAGTCCTGTGCATCACCTGGGTCCAGATGATTCCAGAGTCACAGGAAGGTCTGTGCTCCCTTCAGTGCAGTTATCAAAGTTACCAAGAGCCTTTCCCACCTGCTGCTGGAAAGAATTCCCCATCCTCAGCTGCCCTTTGGATCAGGAAGCACAGAGAGGAACTTTTGCTTCACTGGGCAGCAGCAAAAAAACGAGTTGGTCACAGTTTCGAAGAAGGATGCTTCTCTTCTTGGAAAATCGCCCTGGGGGTGAGGGAATGACAAGGGAATGACAAAGCCTCGTTTTTCTCTCTCCAGCCTGTGATGAAAGCTCAGAATGCAGCGATTCTGAGCACAGCCTGCTGAGCAATTCCAGCCTAATACACAACCCATAAGGATAAACCAACATATGGACCTCAGATCCTGCCATGGTTTAGCAGAACTTAATTGGATCATCCATTTTTCCCAATATTACCATATCAGGGCTGCTGCTAATCCCTCGGGAGCTGCTGTGTGCTGCAGATTAAAGGCCTGGCCACAATCTCTAGGATATGCTTGGCTAAACAATATTAAGAAACTCAGTCTGCAAACATTTAACTGCTAATTTAATGTCATTTCCCCATGTCTGAGGCTTTCTGGGGGTGCTTTTGAGATGCATGGACACACTAAATCCATTAAAATAATCTACCCCAAATAATCTCAATATTCCAGGAGGTGCCTCACTGCAGTTTAAAATACTGCAGCTGGAAGGGCATTATAGAGATTTATTCTACCAGAAAGAAACAAAATCTTTGAAGTGTCACAGCACAGCCAGTCTGTAGCTGGGCAAATAATTTGGCCATAAATAAACCCAGTTTGGCTAGCCTAGCTCCATAAACAGGTCCCTGGGTGCACAAGGATAGGTTGGATTCAAACCTACACAGGGACCCTCAGCCAGTCTCATTCAGCCCTAAATGCAGATGGACCATTGGCCAAGGAGCTGGGCAGTGTTGGGACCTCAATCAATCACATGTGTAAGTGTGGGAAATTATAACCCCCTGGAAGAGGGGCAGCCATAATAAACTCAGTGCTGTTTATTGATGTTTATTGATAGTTTATTGATTGTGTCATTGTCTCTGACCACTGACCCATTATGGGCTATTGAAGGATTGCTCCTTTCTTGGAAGGTTCCCCACAGGCTGCTCCTGGGTGCTGCATTGCCCAAGTTCTTGGACCTACATTCTGAGCAAACACAACTTTTTATTAGAAAAGCAATGCCTGCCTTCCAGACTGCCCCAAATTCAGAGGGGTGGCTGTGGATGAGGTGGGTTCAGCTCCCCATGAGTGAAAGGTCAGCACATATTCCGAGGAACAGCAGCTGGATGAGTCCACAGAGAATTTTAAAGGCAAAGCTTTAAAAGGTGGAGGCCTTGGCACCATGGGAACATTCAGAGCATTCCCACAGAGCAGAAAACCAGCACAAAATCCAGTTATTTCTCTAAATTCAGGAAAAATCCTGTTGATCATGAGTTCATAGAATGGTTTGGGTGGGAAGGGACCTTAAGGACCATCCCATTCCACCCCAGCCATGGCAGGGACACCTCCCACTGTCCCAGGCTGCTCCAAGAGCCCCAATGTCCCACCTGGCCTTGGACACTGCCAGGGATCCAGGGGCAGCCACAGCTTCTCTGGACACCCTGGCCAGCCCTGCCCACCCTCCCAGGGAAGGATTTCCCTCCTTCAGCTCAAAGCCATTAAATTGTTTAAATGGCTTATAAATAATCAATAAAATCTTGAAGATTAAAGGCACATTTTAAAGTTTCAGTTGCACGTGAACTTTTGGGTAGGGAGGGGCTGAATTTACCAAATGAAATGTAAAAAAGAAACCCCAACAAAACTGACAAAGGAAAGTTAACAATAAAAAATATTCCAAATGCCATGGGGAGGGGATCAATGACCTGGCCACTGAGGGGAATCCAATACTCCCAGAACTGATTTATAATTACAATGGATTTGTGGCACTAACTACTCATCCTTCCTCCCTCTCCAAATGTAGCTTTGCTACAGATAATTACACTGGGATAATTGTGAAGATTCCTCATATTGTTAATTAATGTGGATCTCTGCAGGGAAAACAGTGGGACAGGGAGCTCCTATGAGGCCTTGAACATGGAGGGAGATAAGGAAGATGATAATGAAGTTTAAATCACCAATATTCAGTGGCCTTGTGTGTGATTGCCTTTTAAAAATCATCTCATGGACCTTGCTCAAGTCAACATGGTCCTAATAAATACTGGGAAGGAATTGTTCCCTGGGAGGGTGGGCAGGCCCTGGCACAGGGTGCCCAGAGAAGCTGTGGCTGCCCCTGGATCCCTGGCAGTGCCCAAGGCCAGGCTGGACACTGGGGCTGGAGCAGCCTGGGACAGTGGGAGGTGTCCCTGCCCATGGCAGAGGGTGGGACTGGATGGACCCAAACCATTCCATGATTCTGATTCCATGAAATAAATAAATGGATACAACACCCTTGGCTGATCATTGCATTGCACTGAGCAATGAAGGTTGAAAAGTATTTCAAAAGGAGAATCCAGTGATTGATCAAAAAATTGATTTTCCCCAATTTTTAACCTGAAAAAAAGGAGATTCTGCTAAGAAATGACTGGAGAATAGCACAGAGAACCACCACTGTGTAAATCCACGTTTTCCCTTTTGGAATATATTTTTTTAATATTCCCTTTTGCAATCCCGATATCCTGGTCTCAGAAAGACTTTTATAAAATGGCAATAAAATGTAGAAGAGATGATGAGAGGTGTGAAATGCCTTCTGTGTAAGGAAAAGAGATGGACAGACTGAAAACCTGCAGCTTAGGAGAAATGTGACAGTGGTTGGTCATTTCTCCAAGGAGAACCCTCCATCCATCAGGGGGAAAGTTCAGAACCAGCAGAAAGAAATGGTGTCTCCAAAGAGTCTGGAAAGGATGTGGAACTCCCCCCAGTCTGTAGGAACATAATGTGGAATATTGGAATAGGAATGGAAGAATTATCTTAAAGGATTATCCTAATGGTCCTTCCCAGCCATTTTAACAATTCCATGGTTCTGGTTTGTCCAGCCAGGCAAAGGAAGTTCCAAGAACAGCAGGAGGCACAAGTTCACATCTGAAAAGAAAAATTTTTCCTTGGGATCAGGCAACATAAAATGGGGTTTGTTTACATGCAGGCCTCAAAGCCTTCTGAAACAAGGAAGGAAAACAGAGACAAGGAGGGAGAGTTATTCCAAACATTCCCTCTTTTGTTCTGTCTGCTCTGGTTTAAAACATGCATTGTTTGAGGTTTTTCCCTCACTCTCTGTGTTTGGGGCTGTTTGTTTGCAGGAGATGGTTCAGACAGATCCATCTGCAAGCTCTGATGGACCCCAGTTCCCACCACACATCCCCACTAAATTTTTTAACATCAAACTGCTTCCCTCTCTTCCACTGAACATTCTCCAGGGCTTACCCAACCAACAAATCAATCCCATTTTAGAGGAGGAGCTTTTTTTAAAAATCACCTTCAGAAAAACCTGGCAGGGCTCCCGGTGTTCATCCAGAGGCTCCTGCACAAAATGTTTTTATCCAACACTGGGGCTGCACCTGCACCTTCCTCCCTTCTCTGCATCCTTCCAGACACCAAAGGTGCCTGAAATAGCCAATATTGCCAGTGCATCCAGGAGAATCACAGGAAGAGGCTGAGGAGACAGAAAAATGATGGATGCTGGATGCACCAGTGGATTTTTTTTCCATAAGCAGTGACATTTTAGCAGGTTACAGAGTGACTGGGGGGACTGGAAGGTTTGGGGGGTCCTGGAATTTGAGGAGTCCCAGGATTGGGGGATACTGGGAGGTGTGTGAGGGTTTTTGTGGGGTTCTCAACTCTTGGGAGACTCCCAGAACTTGGAGGGGGGGAGACTCTGGGGGTGCCAGGATTTGGGGGATCCCAGGTCTGGGGGTACTGGGAGGGTTGGGGAGTCCTGGCTGGGAGTCCTCTCCCAGTCCATCGTGCTCTGCACTTCTGGAGGATTTTCCAAGGGCAGGGAGGATGGCCAGGCAGGACAATACTTTTTTTGGGAAAGGAGAGCTGAGCTGGGCTGAGTCACCAGCCTTGACAAACAGGAGTGATGGCAACCCCAGCGTGGTCCCATCACCACCCTTGGTTTAGGATGTAGGAACCCCAGTGCCTGATCTGTCATCTCCCTGTCACTCTTCTGGCACCACCAGCCCGTTGAATCCAGGGAAATGGTGGGAAAAGTCAGGCTGGCCACAGGGGGAAGGAACCTCAGGGGTTCAGGTGTGTCAAAATCATCAAATTGTGAAGGTTAGAGCAGAGCAAGATCAACAACAACCAGTCCAATCTTCATCCAAATATCACTAAATCACATCACAAAGTGCCACATTTTCCTATTTTTTGGAACACCTCCAGGGATGGGAACTCCACCATGCCCCAGGCAGCCTTTTCCAGTGCCTGACCACCCTTTCCATGAAGAAATTTTTCCTGATATCCAATTTAAAGCTCCCCTGGCCCAGCCTGAGGCCGTTCCCTCTCCTCCTGTCCCTGTTCCCTGGAGCACAGCCCGACCCCCCCCCGGCTGTCCCCTCCTGTCAGGGAGTTGTGCAGAGCCACAAGGGCCCCCTGAGCCTCCTTTTCTCCAGGCTGAGCCCCTTCCCAGCTCCCTCAGCCTCTGCTGGGGCTCCAGCCCTTCCCCAGCTCCGTTCCCTTCCCTGGACACGCTCCAGCCCCTCCAGGTCTCTCTTGGCAGGAGGGCCCAGAGCTGTCCCAGCACTGGAGGTGCCCCAGCAGTGCCAGCACAGGGGACGGGCACTGCCCTGCTCCTGCTGCCACCCCAGGGCTGGCACAAAGAAGAGAATTGGGAATCCTGGCTGTGATTCCCTCTCTGTGCTCTCTGCTCTCATGCAGGACCTGTCCCTGGGAGGACACACAGCTCCTGCAGTCCCTCTCAATCCCACCCTCAGGAATGATGGATCACGTTCCAAACTGGTGCCACTTCTCCTGCCAGGTCTCCCTGCCAGGGGCATCGATCTCCTGCAGCCTTTTGATTTACTTGGTTTGTGTAATGGAGCTGCTGGAGACAGGACCTGGCTGTGTCCACTCCAGGACGTGAATTCCCAGCACCTGGAGGGCTCTGCTGAGGCAGCAGCCCTGCAATTCACCAAGGAGAAGCTGAATTATTAATCTGCCTTGCCAAAAAGGGAGACAAAGAGGCTTCCAATACCATAGGGGCTGCTCTTCTTTTTCCAAAACAACCCCAACAACTTCCTCATTCTTCAGACGCCCAGGAGCACCACTAGCAAGAGATAGCTGAACTGAAAACCAGTAAAAAAAGCAATTTCTTTATTTATCCCTGCTGGTTTATCCCTATGGATTGGGTTATTCCAGAAACTGAAGAGAAAGGTTGAGTTTAGCACCAGGAAATCAGAGTAGAATCGTTCATATTCCTTGTAGGAGGCTCCTGGCACTGTGTTCTGGAGTCCCTGTAATTCCAGGCAAGATAAGGACACATGAAGTAAACTCACAGGACATAAGGACACAACTCAGTAAAAGAGACTTCCTGGACTTAGATATTCCCTGGAAATTTCAGCTCCCCCATGGAGCAGGATGCATTTCAAATGGTGTCCAAGGAAGATAAACTTTTGTCTTCCAAACCCCCTGGATGTATCCAAGGTGGTGGAAGTGGTTTGATAGGATTTAAATGAAATTCTCATGAGGAGCAGAAGCTGGAGGGTGTCAGGATCTTCAGGATCTTCCAGCCCTGCCACCCTCAGGAACTGCGAATGTTGAAAACACTCTGCTCATCCCAACCTTAATCCCTGCTTCACTTCATCCACACCAGCACTGCATCCCTTCCTGGCTCTGAGGGTGACATCTCCTGTTCTCCAGCATCTCCTCCAAGGTTTCCATAGCCATGGATGTCTCATTCTCCTCCCATAAAAGGGACAATGGCCCTGGAGTGGCTCTTTGCCATGATCATCCCCCTGGATAAATTCTATTCCACTGCTCCCTGAGAGGACTCAGCTACTGAGCCAACAGAGGGGAGGGAATTCCCTGTTTATCAGCCAAGGGAAACTCCAGCTGCATCTCCTAAACAGGGAAAGGAGACCAGGAATCCTGGGAGAAGGGCACTGGTGGCACTGGCAAAGCCAGAAGAGGGAATATCACAAGCCACAAACATCCTCACACTGCCCCATGAATGTCCAGCTTGGAATATTGTGCACAACCAGGTTCTGCATGGAAACCTGTGGTGCTGCCATGCTGAGGAAAGCTCTGTCCTAATCATGAGGATGAGAGGTGATATGCTGCATCCCAGCATATTATGGGATGTAGAGCTCTGTATCTGCAGTCCCACACATCCCTCCAGGCTGGCTGAAGATCTTTTAATGCCCAGAATGCCTCAGGCCCCAGGCTGGGAGCTCTTTTTGTACCTATTATGGATTGGGAATCCTGAGCCCGGGCCTCTTTTTGAACCTGTTTTGGGTTGGGAATCCCGAGCCTGGCCACCCTGCTGTGATGAGCTGAAGCTCAGTGTGACACTTCTGGACCTCCTCATGCCACCTGAGGTGTTCTCCAGCCACCTCCCTTACCTGGGAGACCCCTAAACTGGGAGATGCTGGTCCTGGCAGTGTGAGTGCCTCCCTCTCCAAATCCTGCCTCCCACAGGAACACCAGGCATCCCTGCTGGGAGGAGCAAAGCATCCCAGCAGGCAGCACCAACAGTTTGGGGGATTAAAGTTATTACTGGGATGCACAAAAGAGCACAGGAATGCAGCAGCTGGCAAATGTTGGATTAGGAGGTCTTGGAGTCACCATGCCTGGAACTTTGGGCCAGATGCTGACAGGACTTGGGCAGAGAGGGATTAATTGACAGCAGGGAGTGAGTTAAAGGGAAAAATCACTCCCTAAATGAGGGAAGATCCCAGGGAATCCACAGAGTGATTAGAGAAGCTGCTGCTTAGCCTTTAATTCAACAGGGTCTGTTCTTTATTCCTAAGGCTAAAGCCAGCCCTCCCCTCAGCCTGAACTCCCAGGAAATTAAAGCTGCCAGAGCCCCACAAAGCCCAGAGCGGCCAAAGTGACCCCTGGAGAGCGAGGTCAGTGCCTGGGGACACTGCAGCCCTCTGCAGGCTGGGGAACCCAGGAAAACACCGGGATTTCCATCAGCAGGCTGGGGAGCCAGAGGCCTTGGGAGCTGGGTCAGAAATGGCACAAGCACTGCCACTGCCCGGGGGACTTTGCCACAGAGCAATGCTGGAGAAAGGGGGCGAGCTGGGAATCCAGGAGCCTCTGGGATGGATTTCTGAGTCCCTGTGGCCTCCCCTCCTCCTTCACTAGGAGTGTGTGTGTGCTGTTCCCTGCTCACATGGTCTGCTCAAGCTACTAAAAAGCACAGGACAGTCCAGTCTGTGCTTTTCCTGGAGATCTTCCACACTGGTTTTTTAGGAGAGATTGGGAATGGTTCACGGAAGAGTCCAGTGCTGTTGAGGCACTGCATTTCCATGGTTCCACTCAATGAAATTCCAGTGCTGGGGGCAGTTTTGGGCACCACAATATGAAATAAAATACACAGAACCACTGGAGAGAGTCCAAAGGAGGACACGAGGATGGGGAAGGGGGTGGAGGGGAAGCTGAATGAGGAGGGGCTGAGGGACTTGGAATGTCCAACTGGAGCAGAGGACACAGAGCTCAGTGTCACTCACCAGGGGCTGCAGCTCCCATCTCTGCTCCTGGGCCAGGGACAGGAGCAGGGAAGGGCTGGAGCTGGGCCAGGGCAGGCTCAGGCTGGGATCAGGGAAAGGTTCTTCCCTCAGCCAGAGGGTGCTGGGCACTGCCCAGGCTCCCCAGGGAATGGGCACGGCCCCGAGGCTGCCAGAGCTGCAGGAGCTGCCAGGGATGGACAGGCTGGGATTGTTGGGGGGTCTGGGCAGGGACACAGATTCTTCCAGTCCAGGATATTCCATGATTCTATAAAAGTATTCTACAAACCCGCCTGGGTTTTTACTCACTGAAACATCCCTGGCTTTATCCCATTGTGCATCTCAGAAGCTCTGTCCAGGGTGGTTTGCAGAGGTGGCTCCAGCAGAGATCCCATGGGAACAGCAGCACCACGACCCACTGGCTGGGATGGAAAGGGAGACAAATGGCATTAAAGGCAGGAGTGCAGTAAGAGGATAGAGAGCTTTGGGAATTAGTTATTTGAGTCTTTTTAACCCAAATCTCCAGTTTAATAAAGCAAAGTCCTTCCACATGATGCTCAGTAAAGTCCTGGAACAGAAGGTTTGGGCAGCCTGAGCTCAGCAGAGGACATGACTCCCTAAATCCACTGGACACAGGAGGGGTGGTGGAACCAGGGCATCCTCCTGTCCTGCACATCCCCAGGACCCCTGCTCAGCACAGGGTGGCCATTGTTCAGTCCCTGTCACCTCCACAGGCACAGGAAAAGGGGACACCTGCCTGAGAGCAGGAATTCATTCCCAGAGAGGATGAAGGAGGACAGCACTTCTTGAGCATTGTACACAAGAAGAAAAAAAGGAGCTGCTGAGGTGCTGGGATTGAGCTGAATCACATCCAAGGTTGGACTTGATGGTCCTGAAGGTCTTTTCCAACTTTAATCATGCTGTGATTCCATGCTAACAGCCAACCCTCCAGCCGGATTCACCCCTTGCTGGAGCCACTCTTGTTTGGAATTGTCTAAGTGATGGCAAGGAAGCCCCTCCACCCCCTGCCTGGGATGTGAGTCACAGTCACAGAATCCTGGAATATCCTGAATAGGAAGGGACCCACAGGGATCATGGATCCAGCCCCTGTCCCTGCCCAGACCCCCAACAATCCCAGCCTGTCCATCCCTGGCAGCTCCTGCAGCTCTGGCAGCCTCGGGGCCGTGCCCATTCCCTGGGGAGCCTGGGCAGTGCCCAGCACCCTCTGGCTGAGGGAAGAACCTTTCCCTGATCCCAGCCTGAGCCTGCCCTGGCCCAGCTCCAGCCCCTCCCTGCTCCTGTCCCTGTCCCAGGAGCAGAGATGGGAGCTGCAGCCCCAGGTGAGCTCTGAGCTCAGTGTTCTCCAGCTGGACATTCCAAGCCCTCTGTCCCTCCTCATGCAGCTCCTCCACACCCTCCACCTCTTCCTGTCCCTCCTTTGGTCTCTCCCCAGCAGCTTTAGCCCTCTCTGAGTTTGTGGCACCCAAAAGTGCCCCCAGGACCATTTGCAAAGGCCCCTCCCCTCTCAGACAAAGCTCCTCTGGAGGACAATGACATTTCTGGGCTCTCAGCTGGAAGAAGCTGCAGCAGCTCTGGACTTCAGAGGAATCCTTAGGGAAGCTGTGCCATGAAGAATCTCCTGCTGTCATTTGGAACAGGCTGTCCAGGGTGGCACTGCCATCCCTGGAAGTGGGGAAAAGATGTGTAGGGTGGTGTTGGAGGTGTGGGTGAGGAGTGGACCAGGCAGGGCTGGATTAATGGTTTGATTGATCTTAGAGGGCTTTTCCAACTTTAAGGATTCCATGAAGATTTCCTGACCAGCTGCTTTTTTTTTTTTTTTTTTGCTCCATCATTGGCTCTTTAAACCATGTCCTTTAAGAGCCACAGGTTTAAGTCAGTGAGGTCTTGGACATATTTAACTTTCTTTTCTTACCTTTAAATCCTATTTTAAGTCCCCAAAAATCACCTAATTGCTTGTAAAGGGAAAGTAGAGTTGAACAAAGCTGTTTTCATCCCAACCCTTGATGCTCCCTACGAGTGCTGAATGGGTTTAATTGAATCAAAAACCTCCCAGTGCCATTCCAGGTGGGAAAGAAGCATCTCTGGGGTGTTTGCCAGGCAAGGAAATGAAGTTTTAGGGAGTGGACAGCTCCTGGGAACTAAAAAGGCAGAATGGAGTCAGAGACAGCTCAGACCATGACACCCAAGGAACTGGGATTGAAAAGAACCAATCAAATCAAACTGAACCAAAACCCCCAAAGAAATGAAAAACCCAAGCCATGGTCATAGCAGAAAAGAGATAAAACCTCCCTCAAGGAGCCTCAGGGAGAAATCCAGGGGGGTTCTGGGTGCAGGGGCAGAGGGGAGCTGGACACTGGGGCTTGAGACACCCTGGGATGGTGGAGGTGTCCCTGCCCATGGTGGGTGGCACATGAGGAGCTTTGAGGTCCTTTCCAGCCCAAACCATTCTGGGTTTCTGGGATATTGAACTTCTGGGATATTGTTCAGCCCTGAAAGCCTTCCAGGGATTAATCCCCTGTATCCAGAGCTGTCGCTTCTCAGGGATTATTCATGTGCAACATGAAAAATCATTCTGTGTCAGACATTCATGCCCCAAAACCTGGAGGTTTTTCCAGAGCCTCTTTGTTCTCCTCCTTACCCTCACCACCACCACCAAATTGCAGCCAAAACAACTGGGACAGGAACAAAACCAAACCTCCATATTTTAGAACTCCATTTCTCTCATTTAAATTGATGTAAGCAACGTTTCATTAAAAGTCTGGTTCATCTGATCTTATTTTGGATTTATTGTAGCACTTGTTCTGCTGATGTGGTCGATGCTGTTTGAGATCAGCCCAACCCTGGGAGCTAATTGCTGCAGTGACACCAAGTTTGGGGCTCTCACAGCAAAATTATTTCACTGTTTGCAAGAGCCACACAAATCCCTGCACACATCTCATGCTAAGGGCTGCCAATCTGCTCACTGGGCTCTTATCTGGGGGGATTAGGGACTTACCAGCAGATAAGGCCCAGCAAATCCTTCCCTCCTGCTCCTGACACAACAACAGCACCAAGGGGGAAGCCTGGGAGCAGAGAGGGAATTGGAATTTGGAGCCCTCTGGGGCCAGGTCCCAGGTCCCTCCTCTGCTGCTCAGTGCTGGGATTGAGCTCTGGATTGTCAGCCTTGCACAGGAGCTGCTGGCAGGAAAAGCAGGAGCAGAGCACATCCAGCACCTCCCAGTTCCACAGAGCCATGCTGGGCTCCAAACACAATTCCCTGGCACCAAAACCAGACTTCCAGATGGCTGGGAAGGGCCAGGAGAGCCCCACTGCTCCTCAGCCCCGTGCTAAAGGCTCTGAACCATTCCAAAGGCATTAATAATGAATTCCTGGGGAATCCAAAAGCTGGCCTGCCCTGTGGGATGAGGCTTCCAGGAGGGAGGTGGCTCCTTGGTGAGCTTTGGGCCCAGCTGTCCCATAGGCAAATGTGGAAGGTGATGATTGCTTTCCTGGAGCTGGAGGAAAAAGGGGAGAGGGCACCCCTGGGACAGCCAGGGGCTGCCTGGAAGCTCTGGGGCTCAGGGAATGAACAGGAGACCCCAAGAAGGAAGAAGTTGCACAGTTCCCAAGTTCAGGATGTGTCCAAGCCTTCATTGCTGCATTTCCATTGCACATTCATTCCCCAAAATCCCTTTCTTCAGCCAAGTCCTGTTCATTCCCCAAAATTCCTTTCTTCAGCTCCACTCCTGTTGTTAAACTGCTCCCCTGAAACAGAAGTGCTCAGTTCTTCCAGCTTCTCCCTTAAATACATCCTGGTGTTGCCAGGGTTCTTCCCCAGGCCTGCAAGCTCACTTTTGCTGCTTTTCCAGATAAGGATTTAAAACTCCATGCCACATTTTCCTACTCGTATCCATGGGATTTCTGTTGCTTCCCGTGCCACACAATCCATCAGCAGCTCCATTCCTGCTGCAGGATAAGGTTTTGCCCAGCCAGGGAGAACAGATGGTCCCTGAGCCTTCCACCATTTCTGACATTCCTCAGTCAGAAACCTTGGCCAGACCTCAGCCTTTGGGGTTATTTCATCATCTTTGGATGTGTGTCCAATTCCTTCTATCCCCAGGGACCAGGCTGAGGCTGGATATGAATTTGAACTTTTCTAAGCAGGCTTTTTGTTGGAGCAGTTGGATTTTCTGTGAGCAGGGCTTTGAACTCCTCCCAGTGCCCTTCCTGTGGTTTTCCAGCTCCAAGCCTGCATCCAATCCCCCCAAAGCAGTGCCTGCCACAGCTCCTTTATTTATGCCCTGGGCTTGTGGATCCTTGTGTCCTTTTCTGATTAAATGTGGGATTGCTGCCATTTAACAACAAGATTCCACATGCCTGGGCCATGCTTTGGGAGGGTTATAACTCACCCAGCAAACTCTAATTTCACCTACAGGATTTACACTCAGGAGTGGAGACGGATTGGGAACAACACCTGCCTGAAAATGGGATTGAGAGCTCCCCCCTCCTGTGGGATGTGCCCCTGCATTCCCACCTGGAGCTTTTGGAAAATGGGAATTCTCAGCAATCTGGGTTTTCTCCCATCTCCTGCTCCAGTTGCAGTGATGAGCTGTCAGACTGGCTCGGGGTGAGCCCGGCTCAGCCAGGCTGATGCTCTCACCTCTGGAAGGGGGCAGTTCCCATTAGTGAGGAAGTGATGAAGCTGTTCTTCAGCATCACCCAGTGGCCAAAGCTCTCCTCTGTACCCAGATTTTGGCTGATCTTCCCACTGCTTCTTTCTTTTTTAACACCAGATCCCCACAGTTCCAGCTCAAAAAACAAACCAGTTCATTCACAGGCTCTGAGTCTCCCTCAGTTCAGCCCAGACTCCCCAAATCTGTCACAGCAGTGGCAGGTGGTGTCTAAATCCCCCTGCCCCCATTCCCTGTGCTGCTCTCCTCTGCTCTCCTGCCTCACACTGATGTGCTGGTTGTGTTTATTCCCTTGGGATATCCATGAATATGGCTATTGCTCCCAGCTGCAGACAGGTTACACAGGCCAGCCCAGCATTTGATCCCACAGAAACTCTGCTGTTTTCCCAAAGAAACAACTGAGACCAAGAACATCAGTGACCTCCCTGCCTGAGGTTTGCCATGCCCTGCACTTGGAGTTTGTATTCAAAACATCCTTTTTTATTTGCTTTTTTTAAATCTTTCCACGTCTGTTTGGATTTTTTCATTCTGCTCTCTCCCATTCTGCTCTGTTCTGTTGTGCTCCATTCTAAACAGGACTATTCCATGAAAATTCTGACTTCCCACTGCTTGTGATTCAGCACAAGCTGCCAGATTTTCAAGAAACCTTGGGAGACTTTGTGCAGCTGAAAATATTGACAGTCTAAAGCAGCTTCATGTCCATCCAGCTGAGCAGCCAACCTGTGATCCCCAGCAGCTAGATAGGAAATAAAATGCCCATGTGAAGATCTTAATCCTAATCCTGAGAGTTTCAAATGTATTTAAGCCTTGGAGCAAGCAGTTTTATATCCAGTCCAAAATGCTCTTAACAGCAGCTGTGATAACTGGGGCTATTCTGATTTTTTTCTTATTTATTCCAGGTTTTGAATGCAGTTTATCTTTTGCCTTCCATAACCTCTTGTGGAAACGAGTTCCACGGTTTAATACTCCAAGGAAACTGCTCACCTGACTAAGCCCAGTTTTTCTCACTGTCAGTCTCAATATCAGTGGGGATCTCATCAGCAGAGCATGTCAGGGAGTCATGCCATCCCACAAATGAATATTTGGATTTGGGCAGGATTTGCTCCCTGAAAGGTCCTTTTCCCCTCCTTGTCTCCCAGAGAAGCCTGGAAGAGCCATTCTGGGAGCAGGTGTCTGTGTTGTGGATCTGTCTCATTGGTGAGGCTGAGTTCTGTCTCACTGTGCAGAAGAAAATGTCATTTCATCAATTCTGGATTTGCCACCTCTCAGTTTAATTGAAAAATCTGCTGCTGCCTGTGTCAGAAGCAAGAGAGGACTTATCTGTACCTGTCTGTCTTACAGACAGTTAAAACACCTTTTGTTATTCTTTTGCTCACCCCAGGAATTTCTAATCCTCTCCAGCCTCTTCCAGGGGGAGTTTTTCCAGCCCTTGGTCACATTTGTGTAGTCCCAGACCCAAAGCATTTAAAATATCCTTTTACAACACCAGCCACAAGACCAAGGCCCTTTCAAACATCTGGCCCTGTTCTGGGTCTCAGGACAGGAGCTGTGCCCTGGAAATTTGGCTCTGGATCCGTGTCCAACTCTCAGCACCCTCTTGGGCTATTGGTGTTTGTAAATCCCATGAGTTCCTTCAAATCCTGGGATCACAGAACATCCTGGGTTGGAAAAGACTCACCAGGATCACCCAGTTCAGCTCCTGGCCCTGCCCAGAACCAAATATTCCAGTGCAGGACCAGCTCCTGCTTTAATTGGAGAACATCTTTATATTCCAGCTGCTTTCTCTTCACCTCCTCTTGGCTTTGCTGGGACCCTCCCACGTGTGGCTGCAGCTGCTGGGTCCCCCTGGGGGTCAGCCCTGGGGGTCTCTGGGGTGCCCAGCCAAGGGAGAACACCAGGAAAAGCCCTCCTGGTCCCTGGGCCTCCCACCTGCTCCTGCAGGGCTCCCACACCTGGCTGTAAACAAAACCAGGGACGTGGTGCTGCAGCAGCCACTCCTCTCCCCTCCCCTCCTTAGCGAGGGGCAACAGCTCTTGAAGCAAAGAGGTGAATTATTTTCCATCAAAATGCAAAAGTCCACCTCTAAAATCCAGTGGCTGAACCAGCAACACCCTCCTGCCTTTTATTTGCAGTCCCTTGCCTTTGTCACTTGTCACAGCCAAGTGAAGCCAGTAGAGAGCTGAGCTTTTCTTCCAGTTTCTCCTTATTCCATTTGCCAAGCATTGATTTTCTTTTCCTTCTACCAGCAGAGCTTGAAATTAATAATTTCTATTTGATTTTGTCACTTGGGTGTCATCAATACTGGCAGGGCTGGACATGAGAGAAGCCAAATGTTCAGGGAGATGGGAGTGAGGGAGTGAGGGGGAGCAGCCAGCCTGGGATCAGTGAGCAGGGCATGGGGCACCCCAGGGAGTGTCCTGGGGACAGGCTGGACATTCCCTGGCTGCCAGGGATGAGGTTCACTGCAATTCCAGCTCTGGGGCAGGTACCAGTCTCCACATGGCAATGGGAGACATTCCCCCTACTGCCAGTGATTTCAACAACAGGGATTGCTCCGTTCACGTCCCTAAAGTGGATCTTGGCAAAGCTGGCAAGGACAGCAGGGAAAAGGGAGCAGGGATTTGCACTGAGGTCTCCTTTTGCTGCTCTGCACTGCTCTGGGAAGGCTCCAGGTGCTGCAGGAGGGAACAGCAGCCTGGCTGTGGCACCAGCTTCCACCAGCATCCATGGAAAAGTCTTTCCAATCACATCTTATGGATTTTCTGCCATCCATGAGCAGAATGCGAAGCTCCACAGCTTGTTCTGGATCAAAGGGAGAAGAGGACAGGAAAGATGGAAGGAAAAGCAGAGGCTGGGCTAGATGAGAGCCTGGGAGAGCTGGAATGTGAAGGAGAATTTCTGACTGTGCCCAGCTCCTGCTCCCCTCAGCCTCCACAAACCTCAGTTCTGCATTTGAGGATCTTTAAGGTCCCTTCCATCACAAAGCATTGGACAGTTCCATGATTTGCATTTTTTTTAGGACAGGGAGGTCACAGACCATCCTTCAGTCAGGATCTCTGCTCCTGGGACAGGGACAGGAGCAGGGAAGGGCTGGAGCTGGGCCAGGGCAGGCTCAGGCTGGAGATCAGGGAAAGGTTCTTCCCTCAGCCAGAGGGTGCTGGGCACTGCCCAGGCTCCCCAGGGAATGGGCACGGCCCCGAGGCTGCCAGAGCTGCAGGAGCTGCCAGGGATGGACAGGCTGGGATTGCTGGGCTGGATCCATGATCCTGTGGGTCCCTTCCCATTCAGGAGATTCCATGATTCTCTTATCTCTCCCAGCCTGAGGCTCAGAAGATGGAAATGCTTTCTGTAATTGTCTGGAAATTATTTTCCATCCCCATAAAATCCAATGGAGCCAAATCAGAGGCATTTCAGACCTGGAGCTGTTGTTCCATCTGCTCTTTGCACAGACCCTCAGCAGTGTCACATCCCAGGCTCTGTGCTGCCCCCAGCTCTCCCTGCCTGAGCACACTCTTCATCCTGGAGCTCAGGTGGAATGAGCCAACATTTAATGCAGGAAAAGCCTCCCTGTGGGGCCCCTTGGTGTCAGGAATTAAGGAGTCACATCTGAGTGGGCAGCAGGGCAGCAAAGGTGCCAGAACTCTGTGCCCTGCTCACAGCAGCTGCTGGCACAGCCCTGCAGGTGCCCATAAACCACTTAAGTGGCCATTAAGGGTTCAGGGAGCAACAGAAACTGGCACAGGAGCACTCGGCCCTTTGGCTTCAGGCATTTATCCAAGAGCAGATGAGCAGGCAGGAATTAGAGCTGGGAAGCACAAGCAGCACTGAGCCCCTGCCCTGCAGGAGAGCTGGGGGATCCCAGCAGCTGCACTGGGATGGGATTTCCTGCTCTATGGCCATGGAAATCAGGGCTAACTGGGCTCCCCACACCCACAGCTCCCAGCTCTGAGGGTTTAGTTCCACATCCCAGCACTGGGAGCTCTGGAGGAACTGAATTCTTTGGTGCTCTGCCATCAGACACGGTCACACACACAGGACAAGGCCTGGGTGGACACAGGACCTGGCTGCTGTGCCCTGATAAAGCATTTGTTGTGTACTGAGGGGGCCAGCAGCAGTGATGCCCCCACTGAATCCCACAGAACCACAGAATTATCCAGCCTGGAGAGGCCTCCAAGATCACCTTGACCTCCAATCACCCCAGCACCATCATAATCCTCCCTAAAGCACATCCCCAAAGGCTCTGGAACACCTCCAGAGAAGGTGACCCCACCATCTCCCTGGGCAACTCATTCCAATGCCTGACCACTCTGTCAGGGAATTTTTTTTTCCTCAATTTCCACCCTGAGCCTGCCCTGGCCCAGCCTGAGGCCGTTCCCTCTCCTCCTGTCCCTGTTCCCTGGAGCACAGCCCGACCCCCCCGGCTGTCCCCTCCTGGCAGGGAGTTGTGCAGAGCCACAAGGGCCCCCTGAGCCTCCTTTTCTCCAGGCTGAGCCCCTTCCCAGCTCCCTCAGCCTCTGCTGGGGCTCCAGCCCTTCCCCAGCTCCGTTCCCTTCCCTGGACACGCTCCAGCCCCTCCAGGTCTCTCTTGGCAGGGGGGCCCAGAGCTGTCCCAGCACTGGAGGTGCCCCAGCAGTGCCAGCACAGGGGACGGGCACTGCCCTGCTCCATCACAGCAGAGTCATCCCTGGCCACTGGCACCAGGACATCACCATTAGGATCATTTATTTCATCTCTCCTGAGGTCAATTCTCTCTACCCAGCTGTGAAGGTAAAGGAGATAAAAGATCTAAAAGGACCCAGCTGTGCCCTCCTGCACATCAGGGCAGCGTTTCTGAACCTCTACCTGCAGGAACCTTCCCTGCTGCACCTCCCTGCCAGCAGCATTTCCTTCCTGGAATCCTTCCTGGAATCCTTCCCTCCCTCTTTGTGCCTTTGTCACCCCCTTTTGCCTGCACAGCTGCCTTCCTTTTCTCTCCAGCCAAAACAAGTCACATTTGCCTGCTTCTTCCTTAGAAGTAACAGGATTTATCCCAATGGATCACCTGCATTTCCTGCCACCACCCTTACCCACTTTTGTTGAGGGGCTCCCATTTATATGAAAGATTAGTTGGATCTTGGAGCTTTGTTTTTCCTTTTTCTGACTTCAGTTTATTTTTCAAACAGTCCAAACCCATGTCACCTGGGAGGTGCCCCAGAAGTACCTGCACAGGAGGAGGACAAGGCTGGATCGAAAGGAGACCTTGGAGGACTGAATGTGTTAAAAACCAGGAGCAGGCTGGGCTTAATCTCTGAGGCTTTTCCTTATGTTAAATCAGTAGTTGGATTGTAGATACAGCAATTATTGTTAATAACAGAAACTCTTTATCTAGAGGGATTTTAATGTGTGTTTTGGGTTGGTGTGGCCAGGTTTGGGGAGCAGGGAGGTCTCAGGGCTGGCTGCTGTGAGGAGCTGCCAGAAGCCTCTCCTGTGACCAAAGGAGCCAATTCCAGCAGCTCCAGGATGGGCCAAGGCCCAGCCCAGCAGGGATGGAATCGTTCTCCTAAATAACAGGGAATGCCAGGGGTGAGGCAGGAGCTGGAAGGGCTGGTCAGAGCATGGAAGGGACAAGGCATGGAAGAGAAAAGAGAAAAATAAATACCACAGTGACTGGGCAGGGGCGGGAGGGTGACAAACAAGAGCCAATGCATGAGGGGGATGTGTGTGTGACAGGAGGGGCTGGAACTGAGGGATGGGGCTGAAGGACTGGGACAAGCACTGGGACAAGCCTGGGGAGTGCATGGATGGGGTGGGAGCTGTGCAGGGGAGATCAGGGGTGGAACTGTGAGTAGGGCACACAGGGAGCAGCTCCTCTCCTCTCCTCTCCTCTCCTCTCCTCTCCTCTCCTCTCCTCGAGCACATTCCCCACATCCCAGAGAAGACAAATGGGATTTGCTTGTGGTTATTGGATGAATTTACACCCCCCTGACACGGGGCAGAGCAAACAGCAGCAGTGGCAGCCTCTAATGGAGACAGATGAGAAGCACATTCCATGAATGGAAAGGTGATGGAGTATTCCTGGCACAGCAGCCTGCCCTGGCACTGGTGTGTGTGACACCACTGTCACAGAGCCTGCAGCACATCAATCCCTGCTCCCAGGCATGAAGGGCACGGGACTGGGCTCCAGACCGTTCACAGGATCACAGAATCATAGAAAGGTTTGGCTTGGAAGGTGCCTGAAAGCTCCTCTCATCCCACACCCCTCCACAGGCAGGGAAACCTCCTTCTAGGCCAGGTTTGTTCACCTCAGGCACTGAGATTTTATAGTAAGATGTTGAAATTTTTGGTTGTTTAAATGATGGAGAGACAGAGCTGAAATTTCTGAGGGGGAAACACCAGATTTCCTGATCCATCCTCAGTGCTGAGTGTTCAGCTCAGTGCAGTGCTACTGTTGAGACCCTGGAAAAAGCAGCAAAAAAAAACCACAAAAAAACAAACAGGTTCGTGACTTGGCTAAGTCTGGGGATTTAGGAGTGGAGTGGATTTTCCTGGACTTCAGGGCTAAAAATAAACCATGTTTGGTGCTCACATGGGGTTTCTGTGGGCTCAAAACCTCAAATTTAGGCTCAACACCTCAAAGCAAGGCTCAAAGCCAGGTGGAAGGGCTGAGTTTCACTGCAGTCGTGCTCCAGATTCAGCACAAACCCGGGCTTACAGCCTGATTATTTGGGCCTGCAGAGATTTGGTGACAGGGCTGGGTCACAGAGAAATTAAAGATTGAATCTAGGCCATGATAAGCTTAGAGGAGATGATCTTGAAGGCCTTTTCCAGCCTGATTGATTCTGTGATTCCATGGCAGTGCCAGGTCTGCACAGTTTTAGGGCTGGGCTGGAGGGTTAAGCCTGGCTCTGTGTGGGTCTGGGGGCTCTGCTGCAGGCTGGGGCTGCCAGGGCTGAGCTGTGCTCACCACACAGGGATTTCAGCTGCCAAACTGGGCACGGCAACTTTCAACTGTGAGTTTAAAATTTCAAGTTTAACTGTGAGTTAAAGCCAGCCCTGGCTGCCCCAAATCCTCCTCCCAGCCCTACATGGGGGTCACTGCCCCCCAAAAAGCAGCAGGGCTGGCTGCAAATCAGCCTCACTGATTCATTATTTCTTTCATGTCTTGGATCCCATTCACAGCCTGATCCACACACAACTGAGGGATAATTGGGCATTTTGAGTTTTGGGAAGGGGAGGGAAGGGAGGGCAAGCATTCAGGACAAACCCTTGATGTCACTGCTGCCACAGTTTGTGTGTCCTGGAGCTCACTCTGGATTTCACACAGAGCTGTTTCAGCCCCTTTTCCCTGGATGGAAGGAAACTCTGAGGAATTTCCAGCTCCCGTTTTTATTGATGGCACATCAGCCTTTCTCCTGCTGCTGCCAGTCCAGGAGAGCCTCTGATAAGAGGTGAGAGCTCTCTGGACAATGGTGAGAGCTGCTCTGCACAGGGCTCATCCCAGGCATCATCTCCAGCAGCTCCTCCAGGATTTCCAGCTCTTCCAGGATTTCCATGGACACAGCTGGCCCATTCCCTGGAGACAGGTGGAATTCAAACACTGCTGTTTGCTGCTCTGGAGCTGGAAGGGAATCCCAGGCAAAACCAGCCTTCCCCACAGCCCCCAGCACGGGATAATCCAGCCCCCAGGACTCCCAGAGCCCTCCCAGTGCCACCATTAACAGAAGGGCAGCTGTGCTGGGGGAGCAGAGCTCTGCCAGCAGGGATAGGAGACCATTCCCCCCTCATTCCCTCCCCAGGGAGGCTGAGGCACCTCCTGCTTTCCCTCCCAGGGGCTGGAGCCAGAGGAGCAGCCCAGAGCTCTGGGGATGGGGCAGGGCTTGTGCCCAGTCCCCCTGGTTTTGTTCCCATTGGGAACTGGATGTGCTGCTGGCACTCCAGACACCTGCCAGCACCTGCTCCTGCTGGGAGCAGCCCCAGGGCTCCTGCTCAGAGGGGAACTGGAGCCTTTGGAGAGGCAAATCCAGCTGCACTGCTGGGCCATTCAAACATCCCCCGTTAGCAGATCCATGGGTTGTGCCTGCAGGGTGTTCTCCAGGGGCCAGCAATCCCTGGAACTGGGAGATTTTTTAGGGATCTGGGGGATTCCCTTGCTGAGAGCAGGGGGAAGTGCAGAGGGTTCTGATTTCCTATGGAGGGCACAGATCCTGAGCTGCTCCTGCTCAGAAAGGTCCCCTACACTGCTCCTGCCCTTTTGTTCCCTCCTGCTCCTGGTGTTGTCCATTGGACCAGACCAGACCCATTTTATGGAGCTGGGATTGTTCAGCCTGGAGATGGGAAGGCTCCAGGGACACTCCCTAGGGCCAGGCTGGATGGGGTTTTGAGCTGGACAAGGGAAAGTGTCCCTGCACATGGCAGGGTTGGAATCAGATGAGCTTTCAGGTCTCTGACAACCCAAACCATTGGGAATTATGATCCTATGGCCTTCCAGTATTAATAGAGGCTGGCAAAAATGAAGAAGAGTGATTTTTTTCCATGGTCGGACTGTGATAAATGGGAATGGACTTAAACTAAAAGAGATTTAAATGAGATGTTAAGAAGAGGGTGAAGGTGGGGAGGCCCTGGCACAGGGTGCCCAGAGCAGCTGTGGATCCCTGGATCCCTGGCAGTGTCCAAGGCCAGGCTGGACATTGGAGCAGCCTGGGACAGTGGAAGGTGTCCCTGCCCATGGGGTGCAATGGGATGAGCTTTTAGGACCCTTCCCACTGCCACTGTTTCAGGAATCCCTGAGCCTCACTCACCCCATGGCCACCCTGGCACCGTGTGCAGCACAGATCTCTGCAGAGGGGAAAACCCAAACCTCCTCTGTGCTGCCATTTCTGTGGGACAGGCTCTCAGACCCCCTGCACATGCCCCCACAAAGCTGGTGACAGTCCCAGTGCCAGCAGCAGCCCCTGGGACAGACAAGACAGCTCAGCAGCTGCTCCCTCTCCTCTGCTGTGCCTGTGGCTCCTCCCGACCCAGCTCAGAGGACACAGACTGCTGCCCAGCCCTGGATTTATTCAGTGCCTGGTGGAGGCTCTGGCAGGGCTGTGCTGTCCCTGCTCAGGCTGAACACTCAATAAAACCTGTCCATAAACACAGAGGCCAGAGGGGAACATGGCCTGACAATGGGAATAAACAAAACCAGGGTGCAGGAGACAAGCAGAGGCAGAAACACAGCCCTGCAGGGTCAGGATCTGCTCGGGTTTTTATTAATGGCACAAATGATGGGCTGGAGATGTGCTTAACATCTCCAAACTGAGCTGGAAGGAGCTCAGAGAGCAGGTCTGGGATTCAAATCTACCTTCCTAAATAAAGATTAACATTGCAAAATGAGCATGAGAGAATTCTGAAAGATAAATGGGGAGTGATGAACTCAGGGAAGAGAAAGCTCCAGTGAAGAAGCAAAGGAAGGATAATTGTGGAGGCCAGGCGGGTCTGAGCCAGGTGTGCTGTTCCCTATAGGAAAATCCTCAGCTCCTGCAAGAATTAGGCCCTTGAACCCCAGGGTCAAGACTTGCAACTGGAAAATGTCATTCCACTCCCTGGGCCAGGGACAGGAGCAGGGAAGGGCTGGAGCTGGGCCAGGGCAGGCTCAGGCTGGGATCAGGGAAAGGTTCTTCCCTCAGCCAGAGGGTGCTGGGCACTGCCCAGGCTCCCCAGGGAATGGGCACGGCCCCGAGGCTGCCAGAGCTGCAGGAGCTGCCAGGGATGGACAGGCTGGGATTGTTGGGGGGTCTGGGCAGGGACAGGGGCTGGATCCATGATCCCTGTGGGTCCCTCCAGCTCAGGATATTCCAGGATTCTGTGATCCCTGCTGGGAGGGAGCTCAGGCTGTGGTGACCCTGCAGGTATCCAAAGGAATGAGGATTTTCCCACTGGGTGTTTTCCCATCTGAACGGGCCTGGCAATCCAGGGGGGTAAAGGGAGCATCCCCTCCCTGCACCCTGACATGCTCTGGGGCAGGAACAGATCCAGAGCAGCAGGAGGGCAGCGAGGGGAGGAAATCACAACAGGATGTGCTGGAAAACCGCTGCTCCCTTGGTGCCCTTTTCCAGGTTCTCTGAGCAGGCTCAATGATCCCATTTCCCCCAGTGCCACCCTGGAAGGTGTAGGAGGCTTTGAGAAGATCACAGAGCCCTGTGGGGCAGACACAGAGCACTCCCTGCCTCAGGGTGATCCCTACAAACTGCTCTTCCTGCTCCTTACTAGCCAGGAAAACTGAGGCAATGGATCTGGAAGTGGCTGATCACAAGATGAAGATTTCCTACATGGAACCAGCATTTCAGTGAGCCCCAGAATGAAACAGGAGAGAATTCCCAGCAGAGCAGGGACAGCTTTTCTCTCCATCTGCCTCTCCCTGGGATTTTCCAATCCATCATGTCCAAGAAGGGCTAAAATTCCAGCAGGTGTTCCTTGAATGATGAGCAATGAGGAAAGAATGGGTTCTGGATGTGGAACAGTGAGAGTTTAGGGTGGCTTTTTAAAAAATCCAGCCAGGCTTAGAGGGATATTGCTCCCTATAAATCCACTGGAAAAATCTCAAGGAGGGAAAGAGGCATTTAAGCTAAAAGCAATATTATCACAAGGATGGGTGGCTACAAAGTGACCAGAGATAAATTCAGCTGGAAATTGGAAGAATTCTCCAAACAGCTGGAAAATGGGAAGGGAAGGGAAGGGAAGGGACTGAGGCAGTTTTGAGTTGGACCTTGGGATAAATGCATAGGGAATTAGGGAACACAGTGTCTGAGAGAGACAGGGGCTGGAGGTGGTGACACTGTATGAGCAGAAGGGGATTTCTGGTTTAAATCCTGGCTCCACTCTTCAGCAGAACTGCCTGGAAGCTCAGAGGAGAGGGACACTCCAGCCCCAGAGCCCAAATCCAGGAGAGCAGGGAGCTGAGGGGACAGGGTGAAGGCCATTGCCAACCTTTCCAGCTCTACCAGAAGTTCTTGCAGTGAATTGGGAGGAAAGGATGTAGATAAACAGCAACGATCTTTCTGCAGCCCAGAATTCCCAGAGAACCCTCGGAGTGCAAGCTGAGAGAGCAGGGACAGCAGGAAGGGGCTCTGGGAGTCCTGGGAGAGCCCTGAGGAGGGAAATCTGCCAAGCAGGAGGGGGGTGAGGGAGGGAAGTGCTCTCCTGAGGCACTGAGACGCTGCCAGCCTTGCTGGAGAGTGCACCAGGAGTTTTTTGGTGTTTCTGGCACAGTGTGGGGCACAGCCCCAGCTCCCACATTTCCACATTCCAGGAGCATCCCTGTTGCCATGGGAACGGCGGCATCGCTGCTTCCCAGGGCTGGATGGGCACGGCCAGAGAGGTTTAAGTGTTCAATGATATCAATTAGCACCCATCACTAATGAACCCTGCCGAGAAACCCTGGGCTGGGCTTTACAGAGCCCAGAGAGTTTCCCTTTCTCCATTTGCTGCCTCTCTCAGGGAAGTGGAGTTAATTGATGGAGTAAACCAGCCTTGAGTGGTGTCCCTAAAGCTCCGGAGTGACTTTAATCCTCAGTGGAAGCACTTGCAGAAATCTGCTTTGGAAGGAGCAGTTTCGAGTCACTCCAAGGCAGCCACCACCAGGAACCCTGGAGCTGCTGGCTCCTCGTTTGTTTTCCGGATCCAGGAAGGAAAAGCAGCCTCTCTCCACTTGGATTTTTTCTTTAATGGAAAACAAAAAACCAACCAACCAACCAAAAAAAAAATAAAAAAAACAATCCACCAAGAAGGAAGAGTAAGAGTATTGAACAGAGAAATTAGAGCTGCATGTTTTATGTCCTGCTGCAAAAAGGATCCACGATCAGAAAATGGCTCTGGGCTCAGCAGGGGCACAAAGGGAAGGATTGGGAGAGCTGGGGAAGGAAAACCACGGCAGGTTGGGATGATGGGATGACGCAGAAAAGGCTCGTTAAAAACAAATCTGTTTCAAATGGGTGCTGAAGGGAACTCGGGGCTTTGTCTAAACCCATTTTTGTGTGAGGAATGAGCTGGTGCTCCATGGAAACGTGATCCTGGCTGAGCTGCCCTGTGCTGGAAACCCCTGGAATGCCAGGATGGGCTCCTGCTCCTCCATGAGGTAACAGCCTGAATCTCATTCCAACAGTGGCATTTCAGGACACATAGCCAAAAAAAATGGTTTTGATTTTCCTCCCAAAAAATTCCCATTTGCGGTTGAATTTATGTAAGTCTTTTCCCTTTTTGTCATGTTTTTTTATGGGAAGAGGCTCCTTTTGTAGCTGCTCCAATAAGCAGCATGATGCCTGCCCACCACATCTTGTCAGAGCTGTTTGACCAGCCTGGAATTATTGATTCTGGCAGAGCCTCCAAACCACAGGTACAAGGAATTCCCAGGTAAACCTCGGCAGCCCCGGGAATGACAGACCTCTAATGGACTTCCAGAGCAAGCTCAGCCTCAGGGGGCAGCACTGCAGCTCCTTGGGTGTTTGACAGGAACACGCAGCTAAACTGGGAATGGTAACAGCATTCCACACTTGGACAAACCATCCCTGCTCCAGGTTCTCCTTCCCTGCTGCTCCTCCTGAAAAATGGCTTCTTAATGGATTTTTCTATAATAAACTTAACGTCTCCAGATTTTATTTCCCACTTGAGGTCTAAATCATCTTTGCCATAAATGTAAAACAACTCAGCCAATGGTTTGGTGGGGCAGGTTTACAATAAATCTTCCAAGAACAATTTAGAAACCTGGGAAGTTTTTCTTCCCTATAAATTCGCTCAGCTCATTACTGAGATAGGCTGTGAAATGAGTGGATTCCCACTGGAAAATGGGAGTGGAAATCTGAGAGCCAGGAGTTGGTTTTGATTGCTTTGCTACACTCAAAAAAAAAAAAAAACGTTT
This sequence comes from Toxostoma redivivum, assembly GCA_013397375.1. Taxonomy (NCBI): domain Eukaryota; kingdom Metazoa; phylum Chordata; class Aves; order Passeriformes; family Mimidae; genus Toxostoma; species Toxostoma redivivum. The sequence continues at coordinate 178,591 of VXBI01000140.1, read as the reverse complement.
TTTGAAAGCAGGAAGTGGATGATCCATACTGGATCCCATGAGAGGGACCTGGAGTGGCTCTGGATTAGCCAGGATGTGGTGGAACAGCTCAGAGGGTGAGGGATCCTCTCAGCCTTCATCTCCCCAAGCTTCCCTCACCCCCAGCATGGGGAAGGGAAATGTGAGCAGTTCCAAAGTGCTGGAGCAGGGCGGGGAAATCCATGGATATCAGCTGCAGCTCCCTGGGCCCACTGCTGCTGGGTTGGGTGGTGCTTGTGGGGCTCTGAGACAAGAGTTTGAGATCCATGAGCACAGAAAACAGGGAATCCCACCTGAGAATCCCAACTCAGCTCCTGGGACACCCCAGGATGGAGCCAAGACTGCCTGCATGGGAATCCTGAACTGGGGGAAGCTCAGGAAAAAATCCTTCCCAGAAAGTGTGGTCAGGCACTGGCACAGGCTGCCCAGGGCACTGAGGAGTCACCATCCCTGGAGTGTCTGAAAATGTGGCATTTGGGGACATGGTTTAGTGGGAATGGTGGGATGTGGTGAATGATGAATGAATGATTCTGTGATCCTGGGAACTCAGGAGGAGATGGAGCTGTTGTGAGCAGGGAGGACATTCTGTCTTCCTCTCCAGGGTACTCCTGGGATAAGCCAGGCTGCAGGAATGGGAGCAGAACCACCACAGCTTGGGCAGAGTTTGGGTTGAGCTGCTCCTGAGTCAGCTCAGAGGCACTGCCAGGGCCTGGGAGTCAGACCTGTGCTCCCAAGCCAGACAAGGAGAGCATGGATGGAGCCTGGGCAGGGTCTTCCACCAGATTGTCCTCAAAAGTCATTCCCAGTGAGGAATTCTTGCAGGTCAGACCTCTCCTATCACATTTTTTGGCTCATATTTGAGTTTCAGGAGGGTGTTGCAGACCCAGGTCCCCCCAAAAGTGACACAGACCCTCCCAGCCATGAGCTCAGCCCAGACCCTGCCTGGGCTCCGTGGCCCTGGCCTGGTGCAGAGGGGTTTAAACCAAAGATCCAGACCAAAATCCAAGAACTGATCCCTTGAAATGCTCCTGGTTCTGGATACAGGGCTCAGTAGAAGTTCTCTTCCCAAGGCAGGGCCCTGCATGAAGACAGTAAATCCTCCTCTGATAAACTTCCAGGCTTCCCATGACATCAACAGCCTCGTGGGTTCCTGAAAAAGGAGAATTCCTTTAGAGAATTCCTCAGAAGTGACTTTAAGAACTGGATCATTTCACACTATGGAATTACAACAAAAATCCCAACAATCCTGGACTCTGCCAGGGAAACTCCAACCCCAAAGCTGAGGATCTCTGCAATCCCAGGTGAGCAAACAGGGCACAAACACCTCTCATCCCAAAGACTTTCCCTCCACAGCTCTGAGCTGGGCTTTGGGGCCACAAAAAGGCTAAAACAGGGCTTTAACAGGGCCTAAAGAGAAGTTAAGTTGTGAACCAAGGGGTGACCAAGGTGTCCTAAACCCCACCAGTGCCCAGCAGAAACCCAGAATTCAGGATTAAAGTGCCATAAACACAACACAGAGAAATGCACTTGGAATGCAAAGATGAAATCTGCATCCTGAAATAGCAATAAATCACCTGGCCAAGGCCTTTCCCTCCCAGCCCCAGAATTATTCCCACTCTATCAAACAACTCCTTTCATCAGCTCCATCTTCAGATAATTTATGGGCTCTCCTTCCTGTCTGCTTCTCCTCATCTCCATAGAGACAAATGGATTTGGGACAGCATGGGAGAATTTCACTCCATGGATTGTTAGAAATCTTCTCATTTCCAGCCTTGCTCCACTCAGGGCTGGTTTATATCTATTTGATCTATTTCCATGTTATCCCTTAATAGCTTTTCCACATTGGATATTATCCCCCAGATGTGTTTCTATGAAGAGCCATCACCCAGCCCCTCCAGGTCATTTTGCACTGTTGACAAAGCAAAGCTTTCCCAGTGTGCTTTCCCAAGGCAGGTGCTCCAAGCTCCCTGATCCATCATTCCTCTTTCTTCATGCAACTCAAAACTCATTCTTAGGCCAAACCCATTAATTGGATAATCTGATTCTTCTTGTGAATTAAAACTGAAGAAAATCAAAACATTTTTGTCTCCTGAGAAGGGAATGTTTGGGTTTGTTTTTCCAAAATACTTTTTTGGATCATTTGTTTTCTTTTCAATTCCCTCAAAAAAGTTTAAAACTCCCTAAAATTGGAATTCAACTTTTTCTTTTATCAAAACAGAATAGTCTGCTTCATCCAATTTTTTTTTCCCAGTGTGGGGAATGAAAAGAAAACTAATTTCCCTTTCACTTTGTGGAATCATGGAGATGGGAATTAAATGAGAAATGAGTTCTGGACCCTTAAAGCAGAAGTGTTCTGGTTCCCTGGTGAGGTGGAAGATGTTCTCCCCACGTTCCTGGAGGCAGGAGGGCAGCTGGCACTGCCATTCCAGGGGGGTGGGACTGGGACCAGCTCAGGCTTGCTGGCATCCCCTGGGAGCTGGGAGATGCCCAGGGAGCAGCTCCTATTTACAAAAATCCACAACAGATCCCATCTTTGCTAACACATGGCTCAGCTCCTCCTGCTGGGTTTAGATTCCCTTGCCAGAGCCTCACTCAGTCCCAGGAGATCACTGCTCTTCCTCACTGCCAGTGCTCCCTGCACAGCCCAGGGCAGGGGGGAGTGTGGTCACTGCCCTAGAGAGAGAGAGACAGCAAGAACAGCCACACACATGGGCCTTTTTAGGGATAAAAATGCCACTTTATTGAACGGACAGTTTGTATTTAAAGCATGGTACACGGAGCTAGGACAGGACAGCAGCTCATTGGATAATTGGGAAAAACATCCATGAGAGCTCAGGGTGTGTCCCATGGGAAAAAAAACAGGTGTGAATCTTCATTGTGAATTCCACTCTGTTTTTCACCAGATTCCAGCCTGTTGTGACCATATTATCACCCTGGGAGAGTTCCTCCCTGTCTGAGGCTACAGCCAGCTCATCAGCCTGGGAATGGAGCTAGAGGCAGGAGAAGTCCAGGCCTGAGAGAGAATTCTCAAGGTGTAATTTCCAGCTCTCTGAATGTGTGTGTGCACAGGGGAGCAGATGGAGCTGTGTGTCTGTGACCCCCCTGCTCCCAGGGCTGGCATCTGGGGGCTTTTCCCAGCTGGGGGGACCCCAGTCCTGCCCAGGGTGGGGAGCACTGGCTCGTGGGGACTGGGATGGGAATTCTCTGCCTGGGCACAGCTCCAGTCCCTGGGTCTGGGAGCACAATCCTCTGACCCATCCTGTGGAAGTTATCCCTGAAAAACCTTCTCATTTCTATATAAATTCTGCTCTTCAGGAGTCCCCTTTGCCCACATTTCTGCTCACACTGCCCAGTCCCAAGCAGGGTTTTCCAGCTGGATCCTGGCTGGATCCCTGCTGTCTCCCAGCTGTTCTTGCCTCTCACCTGCACCCCAGACTGATCCTATCCCTCCCTTTTCCACCTGCCCACAAGCTCTCACCTTTACACCTCAAGCTTCTCAAGCTGTTTCTTTTTTGCTCTCCTGCAAACACCCCCTTCCCATGGAACAGCCTCAAAGTCTTGGCATTTTCCTTCCCTGTTCCTGCATTTCCCTCTTTCAGTCTTCATCTTTAGGTGTATTTTCAGCACTTATCAATTTAAAATGAATTCCTGCTCCAGTCCTTTCAGTGGAGAACTATTGAGAGATGGGTTCATCAATCCTTAGGCAGATGAAAGAATCATTTTTACCAGCACTACAATCCACAGGCAAAGAGAAAAGGGACAACAGGAAGCTCTAATGTGGAGTCTCCCAGCATGTCTCCATTATCCCAGTGGAGAAAAAAATCAGAGCTTTCAGGATGGGATTTGTGAGATCAAATGTAGGCAATCATTTTAATTGGAATTAATTGCACTGCACTGGAAGTGTTGACTCCACAGAAGCCTCTGAGGGAGACATGGATGTGGAACAGAACAGATCCAGGTGTCCTGACCCAGATTCCCTGGATTGGGCTGGGATGAGCTCCACAAATGGAGCTGGAGGCCAGGCCAGCAGATCCTCACCCCCAGCATGGGCACAGAAACAGGAAAAATGAGGGAGCAGTGAATTCCTGGCACTAGGAAAGGGTTCCCTGCTGGAGTCAAGGACAATGTGGATCATGGGTGGACCCTTCTCCGTCATGGGGACATTTTGGGCTGTGCAGCAGGGCCCTGTGCAGGCTGGCAAGGCAAGGACAGAGCAGGAGGATCAGCTTTGGGAGCACTGCAATGGGCTGTGGAGGAGAGCGCTGGCAGGGGGTTTGGGGAAGGCCAGGGAGTGTCCCTCGAGTGTCCCTCCCTTGCCACCATCCCCCCTCACACCCTCCAGCCACAGGGGGAGACTGACGGGGAGGGCTGGGATCAGAAAGATGGGGATCTTTCCTTTAGGGATCCTTTCCTTTAGGGATCCTTTCCTTTAGGGATCCTTTCCTTTTGAGGATCCTTTCCTTTTGAGGATCCTTTCCTTTTGGGGATCCTTTCACTATGGGGAGCCTTTCCTGTTGGGGATCCTTTCCTTTCGGGATCATTTCCTTTTGAGGACCCTTTCCTTCTGAGGACCCTTTCCTTTCAGGGTTCCTTTCCTTTTGGGGATCCTTTCCCTGTGGGGTTCTTTTCCCTGTGGCTCCAGAAATTCCTTCTGCACAATTCCCCCTCCCAGGAGTGCCAAGGTCCCAGCCTGAAGCTCTCTTGGTTTGTGCATGGATCCCTTTGGACACTGGGAGTCCCAGGTCCTTCACGAAGCCCATGGAGATGCCTCTGGAAGCTGCAGGAATTTTGGATGCAAGCTCTGCACAAAGTGACTCATCCAGGCTGGGCAGATCAGCCCATTTTTGTCACCATCTCCTCCTCTTCAATCCCCAAAATAAAGTCTCCTCACGGGTAACTTCAGTGAAATCCTCAGGATGTTCCTCATGCTCTGCCCTTTCCTCATCTTTTCCAGGTTCCCACTAGGAGCAAGTTCCCACTGAAGTCCTGTTCCAATGAGATTTTGTTCTGGCTTCAGGCATCCTGCTACAAATCCCAGGAAAACATTTCTTCTCCTGCCCCTCTCCTGAAGGAGAGCCTGGGTCCCACAGATTTGTGGATGGAGCAACAAGGATTTTCCCAATTTCTCAGGGAAACAGCCTGGAGGAGGTTCAAGCTCAGTATCAGGGAAAATTGATCCCTGACAGGCTGGGGTGGAGTCCCCATCCCTGGAATTGCTCAGGAAAGGAGCAGACGAGGCCCCTCACGGGGCGGTTGAGTGGATATGGGGATATTCAATAAAAGGTTGGATTGATGAGCTTGGAATTCTTTTCCAACCACAACTCTGTGATTCCATGTCTGGTGGAGCTTCCAGTGGATCTTCTGTCCAGCTCTCCACTGGCAGAGGAAGTGATTTCCCAAGTTGCCATGGAGATGAGAGCCATGGAAAAGAACCCAGAGCAGATGAGTGAGCTCCTGTTGGCTCTCCCAAACAAAGGGAATAGAAAGATGCACAGGATTGGAACTAAACTATGGAAATCATTGATATAAACACTGATATCCCAGGGATGGGAGGGAGGCCAAGGAGCAAAGGGAAAGAGAAGTTTCCAACTGGGAAATGAAGAGAAAATGAAGTTTTTGGGGATCCATGATGGACAAAGGGGTATAATCTTGAAAATGCCTTTGGGATTTTTTTCCAGAGACATTGGCTGCTTTAATTAAAGTGATTGATTCACTCCAGAAATATGTCAGAAGTCGCCTTCCCTTGATAAAATTCTTCCTAATGGGAGAATATCACTCATGTCCTGGGGCTAATTAGTGTCAGGAATGAGTGATCCCTGGGCTTGATGGGGTCCTCCTGTAAGGAGAAGCTTTACCCAGATTTTCTGGGTTATCCTTCCCTGGGAGGGTGGGCAGGCCCTGGCACAGGGTGCCCAGAGAAGCTGTGGCTGCCCCTGGATCCCTGGCAGTGCCCAAGGCCAGGCTGGACATTGGGGCTTGGAGCAGCCTGGGACAGTGGGAGGTGTCCCTGCCATGGCAGGGGTGGCACTGGATGGGCTTTCAGGTCCTACATGAAAGGATTCAGCAGGATTTTCAGGTCATCTGTGGGCCAGACAATACTGGGTGTCCATGAAATCCCAATGGCAGCGTGGCACAGCTTCCCACCAGGAGCTGCTCCTCGTGTCCTCTGGAGGCTGCAGGTGACAATTCTGTCCTGGTGACAAAGCCAGGAGGTCACCTGTCCCCAGCCTGATGGCAGCACCAAATCTGGCTGATTCAATCCTCCAGCTGGCTCCTACCTGAAGTGACAACTGTTCAGTGCAGTGACACCTCTCAGGTGTCCCAGGTGGTGCCAGCAGGGGCTTGGGACAGTCAGAGGTCAGGCATCTGGAATTTCCTGGGATAGCCCTCCCCAGTCTCCACCCTGGCACAGGCCCTGCAGGGCAGAGCCCCTGCCAAGCTCAGTTCCAGGCTGGCATTAAAAGCTCCATGATAATTCATCCTGGGAAACTGCATCAAGACAAGGCACAAGGAAAACATCCCCAGATTTTTTTTTTTCCCTCCCAAGAAACAATTCCTTCCCAATATCCCATCCATCCCTGCCCTCTGGCACTGGGAAGCCATTCCCTGTGTCCTGGCACTGACTGCCCAGGTAAAAATTCCAGGGTGTTGTTGAGGGAGCTGTGGTTCCCATCAAGTGATTTTGTATTCCTGGAGCTCCAGCAGAAGCTCTGGGCCAGACTCTCCTGATCCTGGTGACACAGATGGATTCACCTTCCCAGTGGGAAGAAAGGACTCATCAGAACAGCACAAGCCAAAGCTGCTGAGCTAACCAGAGAGATGGAAAGGGCTTTAGGGAAGGATGAATGGAATGTTCATGGAATCATGGAATCACAGAACATGAAAATNAAGAAAAGAATAAACAACCTTGAGAGCGAGAAAACTGAAGAGCTCAGATTGATTCCAGCTCGGGCACACGAACTGCCAGACAAGAACTTTTACACAGCTCGGGGAAAAAACCAAAACAGATTCTGAGAATCCAGTGCCACCCTCTTCTGTGGTGGAGCTATCCCAGCTTGCTCCAAGCCCTGTCCAACCTGGCCTTGGGCATTTCCAGGGATGGAGCAGCCACAGGGAAATGTGCTGAGCCTGAGTGATGACACCACAAACCTTTGTGGCTTTTCACACTGACTCATCCCAATGCCAAGAGATACCTCCCTCTCAAAAAAAAAACAATTTTTTTTTAAAAAAGATGATTCAATCCATTCTCCATGGTTTTGAAAGGAAAATAATACCAGGTAAAATTCTATAGAATGTAAAAGATTTGATCCCATTATGCCAGAAGACACTGCCAGCCATACATTCATACATTTTATCTCACTCCATTACTGCTCTGTCAAGGAATCATATAAATGAATAGGATCCAATGAAGGCCCTATAAAGTGAAATAAAAGCTGGATGCAGCTCACATGGGGAAATGTGGGATTTTGAGACAGTATGAGACAGCTGAGAATCAAATGTGCTCTCAAAAAAAAATATTCTCTCTGGGAAGCAAGAGGGAGAGAAGGGAAAATTGTTGCTTCACTGCCACACACAGAAAACTGGAGATTATTTTAGGGAAGAGCTTGCACAAGCTGCTCCTTTGGAATTCACAGGATGGAAGAAATCCCAAATAACCTCTCTTCTGAGGGCTGTGCTTATTCTGTCCTTGGTGTGGCACATCCTTCAAATCCCTGCACAGGTAGAAATCATGGAATTGTTTGGATTGGCAAGAACATTGAAACCCATCCAGTGCCACCCCTGCCAGCTGCTCCAACCCCAGTGTCCAACCTGGCCTTGGGCACTGCCAGGGATCCAGGGGCAGCCACAGCTGCTCTGGGCACCCTGTGCCAGGGCCTGCCCACCCTCCCAGGGAACAATTCCTTCCCAATATCCCATCCAGCCCTGCCCTCTGGCAGTGGAAGCCATTCCCTGTGTCCTGTCCCTCCATCCCTTGTCCCCAGTCCCTCTCCAGCTCTCCTGGAGCCCCTTTAGGCCCTGCAAGGGGCTCTGAGCTCTTCCTGGATCCTTCTCCTCTCCAGGTGAGCACCCTCACACATGAAACACACTTTCCAAAAATTATGTCAGGAAAATTGAGACACCAAGCCTGTTTATCCAGGTTTTTTCATCTTCAAAAGAAATCCCAACCTCATTAATGATTGTCTGAAAGGTGTGAGACAGCAAGGGCTGCTGTTCTGGATCCCTGAATCCAGAAAAAACCAGGAGCTGCGGCTGGAGCAGAGATTTCTGAGCCAGGAATGTGCCCACAGGAACCAGGAGCTACACTCATGTGTCAGGAAAATTAATCCACAAACGGCAGAGGTTTATGTCCAAAAAGGAGACAGAGGAGTCCTTTTTGCTTTATTTTAATAAAGGGGCATTCCCCTGGGATCTCTCAAAGTTTTGGAGGATGCAGCCTCCTTTTTATCCCAATTTCTCAGCCTCATGTCCCTCTCTCTTTCCCCACTGCCTGAGGCACTTGAGAGGCACAGACTTCCCAAACCCCTGATACCTGAGATTCCCTTCTAATGTACAACCCTCCCTTTTAATTTTTAATTCTTATGGAATTAATGAGTTTTCCTCCTTGCTTCTTTCAACTTTCAATATCCAATTTCATTTATCAGTGAAGTTTGTTTGTAAAGGCAAATAACTTTTTCCATTCATCAATCAGTGGAATCCTTCCCATTGTTTCTTTTCTCTCTCAGTGCTGGTTTTATTTACCAGCAGACCCTCAGCATGTTTGTAAAGACAAATCTGCCATTCCTCTCCCATGTGGCCTGGAGAGGTCACTCTGGACAGGTGAGCTGCTCTTCCCATGGCTCTGCCCCGTGTCCAGCAGGAGTGGAATGGGCCCCATCAGCACACGGAGCTGCTCCAACACTCTGCAGTTCAGGATGGAATTCCAGCAGAGTGGAGAGCAGCCCGTGCTGAGAGCTCTCATGTTCCACAGCTCCTCCCCATCCAGCCCCTCCAAGCAGCAGGGATTTGTTTTCCAGCATTTGCATTCCCAGGGCTGAGTGGACTCTGCTGGATCCCGTGGGAATGGGAGCCTGCTCTGCCCACCTCGAGATGAGACAGCTTCTCTGGAATCACTTTTTCCTTGTTTAATTTGCTTCTTGTCACTGGAAAACTGCCTTTCCAGTGGAGATGATGTTAATGAGGATTTCCTGGGTTTTAGTGGGGATTTCTTAGGTTTTAATGAGGATTTCTTGGGTTGCTGCAGGAATTCTGCAGTCCAAGAGCTTCCTGTGGCCTCTGGGGTCTTGGAAAGCCTCTGGGTCAGATGAGGCATGAGCTGATTCCCAGTCTCATCCCGAGGTTTTTCATCTGGTTTCTAAATATTGCAGCGTTCTCCTCTCATTTAAATTCCTCCTAGTTTTGAGGGGTTTGGAATCAGCATAAAGAGCAAAAGGGAAAAAGGAAAAACAAGGAGAAGATGTGGGAAGAGCTTCCCAGGGGACTGGGCAGTGACAAGGTCCTGGAGCTGCCAGGATATATCCCGGGTATCCCGGAGTGTCCAGCTCTGCTGGGGTCACTGGCACTGTCCCCAAGGAGTTTCCCTGGATCATCCCACCCTGGGTGACCTCAGCCATGGCTCTGGGAGTGATGGGGCTGAAGGCTGGGACACTTCTCCCTTGGATTGGGAATCTTTGCCCTGGAGTGAGCTCTGAACCCTGTCACTCCTTTTCCAGAAGTTCTTTTCCATCTCTCACAGATCTTCTGGCAGCTTCCAACAACATTTTCCCAGTGACATTCCTGGGCTGGAAATCAAGGGAAGGAGGAGAAGCCCCAGAACTGCTCTGGGTGCAGTTGGAAGTGGGGATGGCTGGGCTGGAAATGAGGTGCCATGGAATGCTGGAATAACCAGGGTGATGGGAAGGTATCCATCACTTGTGCATCTGGATGACATCAGGGATGCTGACATTAATAAAACCAGGAATTTTGGCACCTGGAATTCCATTATGACCAATCTAACTGCAAGACTTTTCCTGAGAAAATCCCAGTCCAATTCCACTCAGGAAGCTCTGCCCAACTTGAAGTTCTGCATAATCTTGCCTTTCTGCCTCTCTAATTTTTTCCATAAATTCAGCATTAAGAATTAGAAGGGGAATTTCTTCCTGGGGAGTCAGGAAGGGAGAGTGGCAAGACTTTCCTAGAAAGGAGCAGGATGGGGTGGAAAGATGGGCTCAAAGACAGGAAAGACAGGGTTAAACCTCACCTAGAATTAAACCTGCTCCCAGGGTTAAACCTGCTCCCAGAACTTATCCTGCACCCAGGGCTAAACTTCACACACAGCTAATCCTGCTCCCAGGGTTAAACCTCACCCAAGGTTAGATCTACACCTAGGATTAAACCTCACCCAGGGTTAGACCTGGTCCCAGGGTTAAACCTGCACCCAGAATTAAACCTGCTCCCAGGATTAGACCTCACCCAGGATTAAACCTATACCCAGGGCTAAACCTGCTCCCAAGGTTAAACCTGCTCCCAGAACTAGTCCTGCACCCAGGGCTAAACCTTACACATGGCTAATCCTGCTCCCAGGATTAAACCTCACCCAGGGTTAGACCTCACTCAGGGCTAAACCGGCACCCAGGGCTAAACCTGCACTCAGGGCTAAATCTGTACCCCGGGCTAGACTTGCACCTAGGGCTAAACCTGCTCCCAGGGCTGGACTTTACGCACAGCTAATCCTGCTCCCAGGGTTAAACCTCACCCAGGGTTAGACCTGCACCCATGGCTGGACTTGCACCCAGTGCTAAACCTGCAAACAGGTTTAAACCTGACCCTGGGCTTTGCTAAAGGGCTTTAAGCTGATGTTTGCCAAGCCCTCAGCCTTTGCTGTGCTCTTCCCAAACATTTCCCTCAGTTTGTGTTTGCTGGGATATTTTGGGAGGGCCCCTTTGCTTTTTTTTCCTTCCTAAATTGGCCCAATATTTGCATTTCATTATCCCTTATTTGCATTTCAGGTGTTGCTGGAGGTAATTTGCTCTCCTCTCTTCCACCTCTGGAAAAAGTTCCACGTGGTATCCTTGGAAATTGGAATCAATCCTATGGGACAGGTGAGCTCTCCTTGAAAAGCAGCTGCAAACCCAGGGAATTTGGGAGGGGGAACTCAGAGGTGAAAAATGTTCCAGGGATGAGAGCCAGGAAATCTTAAAGGGAACTGGATAAGGGAGGTTTTTTGGGAAAAAATAACATTAGGAAAAAAATAATTCCAGAAGATTTGTGGGAGTAGCACAAGGAAAGTTTATTGAGTGTATCAGGTCAAACCATCCCAGTGCAGGGAAGCTGATCCATGAAAAGGGGATGGAAACTTGGCCAATTTGGAGAAAAAAATCCCACAGAAATAAGAGGAACATTTCCAGGTGTAAAAAACAAGGGAAGGGCAGGAGAAGGGAAACAATGAGCAGGGACATGAGGAGTGCTGAGGAGGCACTGCAGGCACCTAAATCAGGAAAAATTCACCTGCTACTCCTTGGGCAGGGAAAATTCCCAAGGGAAGGCACAAAGGGAAGTGTTTGGTGCCTTCCCTCTGCCTTGGCAGAGCTGGAATGTTTGGGAAAGAGGCAGAGCTGTGGGAATGGAGCTGGAACAGGAAAAAGCAGGGAGGGGATCCAGAAATTTGTGATTCTCACATGCTCTGAACCTGCCACAGTTCAGCCCTGAGTATTCCAGGCAGGTCTGAGCTGCTCCTTCCCATCTCCAAGAGCACCTGGAGAAAGAGCAGGGAGGCTGCTGGATTCTATTTCCATTTCTGGAGGCAGGAGAAGGCCAAGAAGCCTTGGGAGGAGGGATATCCATGGGATAGGAAGGGAATTCAGCCTGGGAGGGATCTCAGGGGTCCCTAATCCTGTCTCAAGCTCAAAGCACACTGAGCCACAGGACCAGGACAGTTTGGGCGGGGCTTTATCCAGTTTGGGCTTGGAAATCTGCAAGGATGGAACTTCCCAAGCTGCTGCAGTGACGGGATCAGAGCCACAGGGATCAGCTGTGATGATGCTGAGAGGGCTCCCCCTCCATCTCTAATTTGCAGTTGAATATTTTAAGGACTCAAATTTGCATTTTGGGGTCTCAATTTCGGAATCAGCCCCAGCACCAGGAGCTGCACATTCCCACAATCCAGGTGTCCAAAACCAGGACTCTCCTGGGAAATGGGAAAAGAGCCTCACTCTGCCACTCCTCCACACACCAGGAGGGGGGAATGGGGATTGCAGATGATTTAGGGGATTAACATCCATGTTCTTACAGTGTTTTCCATGATGGATAAATCCTGAATTGCCCAAGGATCCATCCTGCTGCATCCTGGCCGAGTGTCCTCATTCTCAAGCCCTTATTCCTAAAAAAGATGTTCCCAAATTCATGAGCAGTTCTAATGGAGGAGATTAAATCATGAAATCATGGAATGGTTTGGGGTTTTTTTTGATAGGGACCATATTGGATTGGATTGCATGAAGGAAAACCCTTTTCCAGGGGTATTTTGCAGGGTGCAGCCTGCACCCTCAGAGAGGAGCAGTCTGGATCTGTTCCAATCTGAATTAATCAGCAGCAGACACTTGTCTGACATTAAAACTCCAACCCCAACTACATCCATCACATTTCTCTTGGGAAGAGATACAAACACAACAGGAAAAACTGCAGGTTTCCCTCCAGCTTGGGGGTTCATTCCTTTCTTTTGAAAGCTTTGGAAGCAGATCCAAAACCCACCTTGGCCAACCTGGAAACAGACCTGGAAGAGCCAGGAAGCCTTTCCAAGGGGATCATTTCCTGCAGGAGCCACCACACGTGTCTGGGGTGTTCTGTTTCCCCAAAGTTGCTTCCTTGCTTCCCTGTCATGGACAATCTGTTTGCCAACAGCGATCAGGAACCAGGGAAGGTCTTCCCTGCTCCTGCATCCTGCTGGGATTGCCTCCAGCTGCTCCCTGGAGCAGCAGCAGCAGCTGGCCAGCTTCCAGCCCACCAGCATTTCAGCTCGAGTGAATGGGCTTGGAAAAAAATTCAAGCATCTGGTGCAGATTATCCAATTTCTATCCCTCTTTCATTTGGCAGCCAGGAGCTCTGGCAGCTGGGCCTCAGAAACTGTGGGAGCTTTGACATCCTTTAAAAACCCTTTGGATTGGGAATTCTGGGCTTTTTCCTTGCTCTCTGCCCAGCTCAGGCTGGTTTAGGATTTCAGAGGCTGCCCCAAAACAAAAGATTCAAGTCCAGTGCTGCCAGCTGGGACCTTCCAGAGGGAAATGATTCCTTTAATCCCTGGGGAAAACAGAATTTGTGGGTGTCCTGCAAACCCTGTGCATTATCCATCTGCCTGTGGTTTGGGGTGGGTGCTCTGAGCCCCAGCAGCAGCTGGAGCATCCATGGTGGGCTCTTCCATCCCACTTTGCTCCTCAATATCCACAGTGAGCTCCAGGGAATGTGCTGGGCTGTGTTTATAGGGCTGCAGCCCCATGGCTGGATTTGGGATTCAGTGATCCCACCTCCTGCACCCCAGCCTCCCCCAGCCTTCCCTGATCCCACTTTTCCCTTTGGAGGAGCAGAGCCACAAACTCACATTTTAGAGCCCATTTTCCCTGTTTCCTTATTTCCCTGTTTCTGAGGGCCAGGGCAATGTGAGCCCTCCCTGCTCTGCTCCACAGCCCCACTCCAATAGATTTTGGCATCCCCCGAGTTATTCTCTGCAAGCCTTTATTTATTTAGTGGGAGTGAAGGATTCATTTCCCCCTGGCCTAAGGGAGCTCAAGGATTCCCACCCACAGCTGAGCCCTGCACTTCATTCTCGGCTGCTGGAATTGTTTGCATCCATTCTGGAGCTATTGCACTTCATTCCTGCCCAATAGATTTTTATTTGGGTATGAAATCAAAATGTGACAGCACATGGAAAGTTAAGGAATGGAGAAATCCATAAATTACTTTTATACAGCAGAACTGATGTGAGTGTGCTGCTCTGGCCTTAACCGGTGCTCAGCCAAACTCAAGTTTAAGCTTGGTTTTAAGGGGTGCACAAATCACCCTGAGCTTTCTCTTCCCTAAAAACCCTTGCCTAATAATCCTAATTATTAGCCAGGAATGTTTGTACACCACCAGCTCTGTCCTTGGAGCCCTGCTGGGCTTGGGGTCCCACCCAGTTCATGGTTCCTCCACCTCCCATGGGTGGGAATCCCTTGGGGATGTTCCTGCATGGCAGGTGATGTTTCTGCTGGACAGCAGGAACTTTGGGGAGTTGTGTGGGACTGGAGAGGACAGGAGATCAGGCAGGAGCTGCTTCTCCTCATGGGAAACACATGGACAGACCCTTCCTGGAGGTTTGCATTCCCTCCTCACCAAGGCTCTTCCATCAGAACTTGTGGAAATGGAAATTGGATCATGGAATCATGGAATGATGGAATGGTCTGGGAGGGAAGGGACCTCATCCTGTGCCACCCCTCCCATGGCAGGGACACCTCCCACTGTCCCAGGCTGCTCCAAGCTCCAGTGTCCAGCCTGGCCTTGGACACTTCCAGGGATCCAGGGGCAGCCACAGCTGCTCTGGGCACCCTGTGCCAGGGCCTGCCCACCCTCCCAGGGAACAATTCCTTCCCAATATCCCATCCATCCCTGCCCTCTGGCAGTGGAAGCCATTCCCTGTGTCCTGTCCCTCCATCCCTTGTCCCCAGTCCCTCTCCAGCCCTCCTGGAGCCCCTTCAGACACTGGAAGGCCACAAAAAATCTTCTCCAGGCTGAACAATCCCAATAACATTAAAAGCCATTTCTTTTTTTTTTTTTTCCCATTAAGTTAAAAATTACATTCATTGGATTTTTAAATATTTGTATTAATTATTCCAAGTCATTTGCTGTATTATATGATTAATAACTCTGGCAAAGTTCTTCCAAAGTTCTTCTTTTGTTATATTTGACTTTTTTGGAGCCATTACCTTGAGGGATTTTGGTCCTCAGCTCATACCTGAGGGGATAAGGACAAGGAGTGATTCAAGGGATATGAGGGATATGAAGACATGCTGGGACAGCAGGATTTGGGATTTCCAAGCTGTTCCTCTGCTCCATATGGACAATAAGGGATGTATTGGCCACTAATGAAGGATTTTACCCCAACAGAGCAGTGTGTGAGCAGAAATGGTGGGAATTATCCACCTGGATCATCCTGCCCCCCACCCTGCTCCCAGAGCTCCAAGCAGCTCCAAAGAGAGGAGCATTCCAAGGAATCTCCCTGCCTGGAAATGCAAGGCTCTGGCTCAGGCATTCCAGCCATGTGACACTCAGGGAGTGCAGAGCCCACCACGGCAATCCTTGCAGATGGGAACAGGAGAGCACGACCTGTCCTGTCAGAGGGAAGGGGCTGCAGATGGAAGCAGCTGGAGCCTCCTCCCCCTCATCCTCCTGGGTGTTCCCACCAGGGATGGGATGCATGTCTGGTTCTGGAGGAGTGATCCCAATGCCCAAGATGTCAGCAGGAAAGGATTCAAAGCTGTTGGGAATTTTTGGTTGTCTCACTTGGATTTCTTCTGTGTTTTCCCCTCATTTGCCTGGAACCAGAATCCCTGGATCAGTTCCAAGGTGAACTGATGTGAAACCCTTGGACATCCTCCATGAAAGGCCCAGATGCATGGGAATGATCCCTTTATTATTATCATAATTATTATTTGCATTACTCTACTGGCCTGTGGGAGGTGGAACTGAGGACAGACATCCCAGGAAAACAGCTCAGGAAGGAGAGACAAATCAGGAGCAGAGCCTGGATTTCTTCATCACTCCCCCAGTCTCTCATTTTCCAGTTTTACCTTTTCCCAGCAGAGAAGACTGAGGGAGAGGAGCTTCCTCCAGCAGAAGAGCTGAAGGCAGGAGAAGAGCAGGATTTATTTTGGGATTGCTGCTGAGGAGGTGAAGGTCAGGAGAGCCTTTGGAAAGGCTGGATGAGGTTCCCACCATGGAAACACCTGGCAGCTCTTCCCAAGGGCATGGGGGGCTCCCACAGCCACAGCATCCATTGGCCTTGGATTTGGGAGTGAAAATCAGTGGGGAAAAAAAACCAAACCACAGTAAAGAGCCCCTGTTCCCAATGTTTTCATGGCTTGCTCCCAGCTCCTGGAGCCTCCTGCTGCCAGGCAAGTGCTGAACTCTGGATGCTGCTCTGAGCTCATGGACTGATGGATCCTGAGCCTCAGGACAGCACAAGGAGAGGAGAATTCTCCCAGCCTAGGAACGCTGGAGGAGGCAGCCACAACCACAGAGTGTGTGTGGAGTTTGCTTCATTCCACACAAAAATGTTCCAGTGGTTTGGGCTAAATTTGGATTTCTATCACCATTTTCCAGCACTCCTGAGAGAAATGAGATGCAACTTTTCAGGGAAAAAGAGGGAAGAGAGTTGAACCCATTTGCTTTCCAAGTTCTTAGACATCTTTTTACCAAACAGATCACATTTTCCACAAGAAAAACAGAACAAAAGGAATTTATTTATATGGGATCAGCATCCAGCCTTTCTTCTGGAAATCTGTGCAGAGCTATCCCTGGAGAAGGAATTGCACCTCTCCTGCTTGCTCTGGTTGTATGGTTCCCAAATGAAATCCTCACTGGGATTGTCTCCCAGGTCCAGGGAAGGAAGCAGGGTCTGTCCTTGGCCCATCATTCAGAACTGGGCAGGAGAGGAGGCAATTCCAACCTTTCACTGCATTTTATTCCAATAAAAATGGAATAAGAATAATTCTCAGATTTTAGGGATATTTAGACAGCAGATTAATACATTTTGATTCCTAAGAAAACTATTTGAGATTTCTGTCATTCATGTTTTCATCACAAAATCTTTTTTCCTTTTTTTTGCCATGTGAAAAGTTGAGTGTTTTCAAGAGAAATTAAATTGTGCTGAAAACCCAACAAAGGAAAGTTTTGATAAGAAAAACACAGCCTGGAACTTGTTGACATCCAGAAATCTCCAGGTTCCAACTTCAGGACAGGGCCCCCAGGCAAATCCTGCCAGGATTTGGGGCAGGATGGGAATTCCAAACCTTCCCTGTGGGTTTTTTGTGCAGGGGGAAATGGGATCATGCAGTGCTCTGGGGCTGAAGGGCCCAGATCTGCTGCGTTTCCTCTGCCTTCATCCACACTTGGGGTCCCTGGAGAAGAAAGCTTTGGATTGGACAGGTTTCCTCTGATGCTGGATTTGGTTTCAGCATCAGGGATGGCCCTGGATCCCTGGAAGTGTCCAAGGTCAGGCTGGACACTGGGGCTTGGAGCAGCCTGGGATGGTGGGAGGTGTCCCTGCCATGGCAGGGGTGGGATGGGATGAGATTTGAGGTCCCTCCCCACCCAAACCATTCCATGATCTTGGGGTGCCACTGTGGGCACATCAGCTCATGGAATGGGACAACCCACAGTCCCATGTCCCTTCAACTGCTCCAAACAGCTCCAAAGCAAAGCAGCCTGAACCAAATCCATGCACAACCACTGGGCTGCCTCAGTTCTGCTTCCCATTCCATTTCTGCCAGGGAAGAGACAGTCTGGAAGCTTTTGGGTCCGGGATATGATTGGAAGCCCCCATTATTTGTTTTCCCCATTATCTGGTTCAGTGATTCCCACTCCTCACTGTTCTGAGTGCTTTGTGGGCACTTGGACACCCTCACTCCATCCTGAGCCACCTCAGAGCTGTGCCCAGCAGGAGAACAGGGAATTGCCTTTAGTTAATGGTTGGATCATATGGATCACTGAGAGCATCCACTTAGGATTCTGCTTGCTTCTTCACAACTTTTTTTTTCACAGTTTGAACATTAGATCCCAGAATCCCAGGAGGGGTCAGGTTGGAGGGACCCCAGAGTGTCACTGGTGTCACTGGTGCCACCTCCCTGCTCCAGCAGGGCCATCCCAGAGCTCAGGACACAGCACTGTGTGCACACAGCTCTGCAATAGCCCCAGAGGAGACCCCACAGCCTCTCTGGGCTCTGCTCAGGGCTGGGCACTGCCCAGGGCACAAGTTCTGCTCCTGTGCAGGGGCAGCTCCTGGGCTCAGCCCCTGCCCGTGGCTCTGGGGCCATTGCTGGGCCTGGAGCAGAGCCTGGGGCTGCTCTGAGCCTGCTGCACACAGGGACACACGGACACACAGACAGGGACAGACAGACAGACAGACAGACAGGGACACACAGACAGAGACAGGGACAGACAGATAGAGACAGACACCCAGGGACAGCCAGGCACACCCAGGCACAGGCAGGGCTGAGCCCCTCTCAGCTGGGGCTCCTCTCCAGGCTGAGCCCCCCCAGCTCCCTCAGCCTTTCCTGGCTCAGGGATGCTCCAGCCCCTGCTCAGCTCCAGGAGCTCCTGTCCCTGCTGTGCTGAGGATCCAGGGCTGGGCACAGGGGCAGGATCTGAACACAGCCATTCCCACCAAGGCTTCCTGTGTTCCTCAGAGCACCCCTGGCAGTTTTGCTCCCTGAGGACACTGCTGGGCAGTGCCAGAGCAGGGATGCTCTGCTGGAGCAATTATGGATCTGACAGGCCAAGGAGGAAAGTGGGGATCAGCTAAAAAGGGCACAAAGTGCTCTCTGTGCTCCACATCCTGAGCAGGGAACATCAAGGGCCTGATTTGAACCCAGCAAAGGCTCCAGGAATCCATCCTGGGAAGGCAGAAGTGTCAACAAGGCAAATTCATAACCCTGGAGCCCGAGGAGGAGCCCATCAGTTATGTCTGAGGCTGATGAGGCCCCAGCTGGCCCAGGGGATGTGCAGAATCAATGGAAGCCTTTCCTGCAGCACTCTGCTCCCCCCTGCCCCAGCAGGATCAGAACCTTCCATCCATTTCTTCTCCACACTTCCTGCACACATGTCCCAGTGGCAAAGGTCAGACATAAATATTCCAGATGAGCAAATCCAAAGATCTGTAGCTGAGGTCAGGCAGCAGAATTCCTGAGGGACACAGGTTTGCAGGAGATGCTGAATTTCAGCTCTGCCCCGTGCAGGGATGGGGAAATCTGAGTTTGGCAGCTCCAGGGCACTCCGTGCTGGGGGGATTTCTGCTGGAAAGCTCAATCATGGTCTCCCAATGGATATTCATGGGAATATCCCCCCATAGCCACTGCAAAGGGGGCATGGAGACAGCAGGGACGTGTCCTACTCCCCACAGTGGAGTCCAGGCTGGCACCAGCAAGGCTCTCCCCTGTTTGGACATGAATTGTCACAGCAGAAAAAGGAGACAGAGATGGCAGTAACACCTTACAGACCCCTGTCAACTCTTCCCCAGCCTTCCTAGAGCTCCCTGTGTGACACTTTTGGGGGATGCAGGAGAAGACTGAGCTCGACACAACCCCAGCCCCCAGCAGCCAGAGCACCCTGGAGCCAAGGCAGCCCCCTGAGCCAGACCTTCCTCTCTCATCAACCCACAGAGCCCATTTCCAGCTCCAACCGTGTTTGCAGCTTTCTATTTTAGCATCCAAAATGCTTGGAACAAATATTTATCCCATTAATAACTAAAATTAAACACTGAATGTTTGTTTGTGAGCACACTGGGAGGCAGCAAAGTTTGGGAGCTCCTTCATTTTCATTCCAATAGTGAAGAGTGAGCAGCACCCTCAGGCACAGGGTGGGATTGTTGGGGTGTCAGCGCAGGGCCAGGGGCTGGACTGGATGGTCCTTGTGGATCCCTTCCAGCTCAGGATATTCCAGGATTCTGTGCCCTACCCATGGCCCAGAGCTGAGCATTTCACAGCAGCAAAATCCTTGCTGAGGGACGCTTTATCCCAGGGCTGGCAGGCAGGGAATGCTGCTCTGCTATGGACTCTAGGACATGACCAGCATGCCAGTTACTGCCCAGTAAATGCCCACTTACTGCTCAGTCACTGCCCAGTTATTGCCCAGTTACTGCCCAGTAAATGCCCACTTACTGCTCAGTCACTGCCCAGTTACTGCCCAGTTAATGCCCAGCTAATGCTTGGTTACTGCCAAGTTACTTCCCAGTAAATGCCCAGTAAATTCCCAGTTACTGACCAGTTAATGCCTGGTTAATGCCCAGTAAATTCTCGGTTACTGCCCAATTACTGCCCAGTTACTGCCCCATTAATGCCCAGTAAATGCCCAGTGAATGCCCACGGACCAGAGGGCAGGTGGGGCTCACGCAGAGCCTGCTCTGCTCCTCCTCTGCTGGTTCATTATCCCACCCCTCACCACATTCCCGGTGCACCATTCCCAGCCACCTGCCGCTCGTTAAGGACACCCTGCATTAATTAGGAGCCATGAAAAGCCGGTGGGCTCTGAACATCTCCCTTTAATGTTTTACTGTCCTCATTGAAGCACAGGAGCCCTGAGCAAATCCTTCTTAATGACCTCATCATCATCATCATCATCATCATCATCACCGTCATTAGGAGGGGATGGGAGCAGGGCCGTGAATAACAGAGGGATGAGCAGCCCTGCCCGGGATGTTCCGGTCCTGGAGACACCCTGAGGGACATGTTTGTCCTGCAGGGTGACAGGTGACAAAGCAGGAATGCCGGCTGGAATGGCGGGGCGAGGCACAGCCCTAAAAAGGAACGATCAGTTCCGCACTAATTGATGTCATGGTCCTATCAAAGTGCCTTTATTTAATAGCCCGGGATTGATTGCTCCTGTTTCCTACAATTCCATCCTCTCTCCTGCCAGGAATGGAAGCAGGCAATGGACTTTTAAACGCAGAGCAAATGTCATTTTCTGTGCTGCTCCCCGGGAGTGCTGCAGGGACAGCACGAGTGGCTCAGGGTTGGGGCTCTGTGACAAGGAGCCTCCATCTCCTCCACTGGCGTCTCCAAAGATAGCCACAGACACGACAGCCTGTCAGGAAGCACAAGCTGCTCCAGCCCAGCCTGTGACAGAGCACCATGGACAGGGACAATAAATAATTGACAGTGCTGGGGAGTAATGGAAGTGTCAGAGCACAGGAACCTCAGCCAGCGCTGCATCCAGGGTCTCTGTAGGGATGGAAAAGCTCCACATTCCCAGTAAACTCAGAAATTCTGGGAGCCACCTGGGCTTGGGGAGCCCTCATGTGCCCCACAGATGTCCCCCATACCCTCTCATCACCTGAATGTGGAAATGCTGCATTAGTTTGGTGCCACTTTTAGATCCAGTCAGGCCTGGGCAGGATCCTTCTGGTTTATTTTTAAATGAACCTGTGTGTCCCAGCCCATGGCTGTTACCTGCTCTGGTTACCAAAATCACACAATCCTGGAATATCCTGAGCTGGAGGGACCCACAGGATCATGGATCCAGCCCCTGTCCCTGTCCAGACCCCCCAGCAATCCCAGCCTGTCCATCCCTGGCAGCTCCTGCAGCTCTGGCAGCCTCGGGGCCGTGCCCATTCCCTGGGGAGCCTGGGCAGTGCCCAGCACCCTCTGGCTGAGGGAAGAACCTTTCCCTGATCCCAGCCTGAGCCTGCCCTGGCCCAGCTCCAGCCCTTCCCTGCTCCTGTCCCTGTCCCAGAGATGGGAGCTGCCCCTGTGCTCTCCTTGGGATTTCCCCTGGATTGGCACCACTTGAGCTGTGCTGGCATAAATCTCTGGGTTCCAGTCCCAAGTGCTTTCCCTGGAGGGACAAAACTTGCCCCGAACGGGGTGTGGTAGAAACTCACCCAAGGAAATGCTGAGGGAATTTGCTGTCCCAGCAGCAGCAGCTCAGGACCATGGGAGAAAGGGATTTGCTCCATTTGTATCCCATGGGAAATGGGTACAGTCACATTCCCAGCTTGGAGATGAGATAAAAATGTGATGGAGATGAGACACAGGAAAAATTAGACATGGGTGAGGCCACAGCTTCCACTTGGACTGTGTCTCCTTCTCCATGAATGAATTGGGATTTTACAAGGCACAGGGAGCTGAGCAGTGAGGGAGATAAAAATTAATGAGGAAAATTTCTATAATGAAATCAACAGTGAGAAAAAGGCAAAAGAGACTTTTCCTGCAGTCTTAAGCAATGATGCCCCAGGCAAAGGAATTTCCCCTGCTGTTGTTTCAGCCTTCACTGAAGGAGTTAGTGACAGTGACAGGGTGAACAAACAGCTCTGGTGACAAAGGGGACAGAATTTACTCTGCAGCAGGAGAAGGATGGGGCAGGGAGCTCTTAGGGCCATTAGGGGATCCCAAATTGCCTGGCCATGCCAGCATTCTCCCGTGGTGCTTAAAGGAGGCTGAATCAATCTCAGAGCACTTGGCTTTTATCTTAGAACGTGTGAGGAGAAAATTTGGGAGGTCTGGAAAAAATAAATGCTAAGACTGTCTTTTAAAAAAAAGGATAAAATGGGGATCTGTTGCCTGAAATACCCAGGACAAGAATGGGAAGGTATTATCTGGCAAAGTGCTTGTGAACACCTGGGAGATAACGAGGCAGGGAATTACAGCCAGGCTTGATTTGTCAAGAGCAAATCACATAAAATCAATTTAATGCCCTTTCATGGCAGTGAAAACAGGCCTCGTGCTCAGGTGAGCAGTGATGGATGGCATGGATCAGCATTCCAGTGGACAGGAAAACTCAGCTGCCCTGGGGAGAGCTCAGGGAACAGCCAGAACTGCAGGGAAGCATCCCAGGATGGCCCTGAGTGCTTTGCCTGGAAAGCTGAGTGTGGATGTGGCTCAGCTCAGGCTGAGTTTGGAGGTGCAGGAGTGGGAGCAGCAAAACAGGATTTTAGAAGGAAATCAGAATTGTTAGCACTGGAAGTTGGGAGGTGATGAAGGGAGACTGGTGCCACTTGGAATTGTAGGAAAGGAGCTGCCAAAGGAGGTGACAAAGCATCCTGTCACCTGAGTGTGGAACAGGGTGACAATGGGTGTGTTGAGAGGGAGAATCCTGATGAAGAAAGAGAGTGGGGGATTTTTAAGGTGTCTCCTACTGGGTGTTTGGTGCAAAGGTCTGAGAATCCCACACGGGATTCTCTCAGCTCCTGGCAGGGGATCAGCAAAGTTCCAGTTTCTTCCTGCCCCATGTGCAGGAATTCCATGATTCCCTGGCACTATTGGCACCACGGGAGCCACAGAGTCCAGCCAAGTGCAGCCAAACCCGTTTGTGAGACACCACAGATCCCCCAGGGATCTGGGAATCCTTGGGAACCTGGGAATGGCCTTTTCCCCTTTGTGGGTGCTTCACCTCCAGGCTGTTTCCCTGTCCAAGTCCTGCTCAGGAATGTTCCTTGGGCAGGTCCAGGGCTGTGCCTGGGGTGTGACACCATCTCTGTGTCCTGCCTCAGGGTTCCAGCTGGCAAACCTTGGATGTTAGCAATTCATTCAAAGAATGAGAGACAAAATCCTCTCTATTGAAAGCTCTGAATTTGCATAAAGAAACAAATCAGCTTTGTTTGTTTGCTGGATTCAAGAGAACCTCACTGGAGGATGAAGGTGACCACAAAGAGCTCTGAATGTGGGAATTGTGGTGCCAGGTGTCCCAGAGGTGTGGCTGTCACTGCAGGTGTCTGTGCCAGTCTCTTTTCTGTCCAGTAACCCCCAGGCATCTTCTCTCCTCACAGAATCCCAATTTGACTGGAAAGGGACCTTAAAGCCCGTCCAGTGCCACCCCTGCCACGGGAAGGGACACCTTCCACCATCCCAGGCTGCTCCAAGCCCTGTCCACCCTGGCCTTGGGCACTGCCAGGGACCCAGGGGCAGCCACAGCTGCTCTGGGCATCCACAATTCCTTTCCTTTCTCCGTGCTGTCCATCCTTGCTCACACTTCCCTCATGGCCCAGCATCCATGGGAGCATCAAAATGAAGTTTAGGGGAATTGTTTCTGTGGCACAGCCGTGAAAGGAGGAGCTTTCCCTTGAAGCCCCAAGATTTAATAAGGAGAAATGGATCATTTCCAGGAGCCCAGCAGTGGGTGAGTCACTGCTGTGACTGTGCTGGTGACACCACTGTGATGCTGCTGCAGCTCCAGAGATGGCACCAGCCTGAAGGGGAATAAGAGCCCCGAGCTCAGCTGTCCAACCACGGGATGGAGGGAGAGGGAATGAGTGGGATGGATGTGGATAAACAGCCTTTTGTCCTTCCTGTAGACACAAAGTGGAGCAGGCAAATCCAATCCTGCAGCTCAGCCATCACTGCAGACACTCCTGGCAATGAATTGTTGAGGAAATAGCTTCCCATGAGTCACACAAATGGGGACCTGTGTGTCCCAGCGTGTCCCAGCAGAGCTGCAATGCTGCTCCTGAGGGCACTCAATGCTCTGGGCTTTGGGAAAGGAAACCCAGGTGGGGGGAAATTAAATCAAGATTTTGCTGAGGTTGTTCATCAGAGTCCCTGTGCACCCCTGCAAATGCTGCATCCCTTTAGCTGATAAGATCTGATCTCAAACCTGGTGCCAGGACACTTCCAGAAAGCAGGAATGGAAGAGGAGCTGATGCCTGATAAGAGCCCAAGGCCATCCCTCACCTCCTTCCCTCCCTCCCCATATGACCCTGTTCCTCTTCTCCCTCTGTTTGCTCCTTTGCTCTTCTCTTTTCTCCATTTTCCTTGCCTTATTCCCTATTTATGCTCCAGTGATTCAGGCTGAGCACCAGCATGAGGGTGGAGTCCAGCCCTGGTTTTTTGAAGGAAGTTCTGATTTGGTCTTGCCTCCTGTTTAATTTCCTTTGGTAGTGGATGTTAATTGTGTGCTCCACAGAGCTCTGAGCTCCTGGCTGAGGGGGAGCTGAGTGTTGCTGCAGCTCTGCTTTAGTCCTGCTCACCAGGGTGATAAATTATGGGCAGATTTGAGCCCAGAATGTTGAAGTTTGCAGGCTGCTGAACCCGTGCTCACTCTCCTGCTGCTGCACCTCCCACGTTGTGTCAGGGTTTCTCTGGGGCTCTGCTTGTCATCCTGGGATTTTGGGGCTGGGATTGAACATCTCATTTCTTGGGATTTGAGCCTCAGATTTTTGTGGTGTCAGTGATAAGAGCTCTGGGGATAAAATGCCTCCACCATAGAGCTGCTGCCTTGGAGGGCAGGATCACAGGATCACAAATGGTTTGGGGTGAGGGGGACCTTGAAGATCAGGTTCCAGCTTCAACCAGGGTCACCTGGCTGAGGTTGGTGGGCACCTCTGGAGTCACCTCATCCAACCCCTTGCTCAGGCAGGGCCACCCTCAGCAGGGACAAGGATCCCCACAGGGAGGAGAGAGATCCATGGCTGATGTGGCCACCATTGGCTCAGGGCCACCAGCAGAAGGAGTTTGAGCAGCAAGGTCCCTCTCCTGGTGAGGGTTCATCCTGGCTGCAGTCTCAGGTGGAAATCCTGCTGGAGATCCTGCCCTGGAAGCAGAGCAAAGAGCAGCAGCTCCTTCTACCCATTCTCCCTGACACAGGAGCACACCCAGCAGATGGAGTTCACCCTGATCTTACCTCCAGATCCCTTCCTTTCCATGCCCAAGGAATGGCAGGAGAGCTTTGGTGCCACTGCTTCCCAGGGGATTCTCACTGAGCACACGAGGTCAGAGCTGGGCACAAACCACCCTGGGGACCCCTGGCACTGGGGATCTGCTCCTGAGCACAGACCCCTCATCTGGGGAGATGTGGGATGGGATCTCTCCTCTCCTCTCCTCTCCTCTCCTCTCCTCTCCTCTCCTC
>VXBI01000140.1:86798-152920 GCA_013397375.1 Toxostoma redivivum | reverse complement strand
TCCTCTCCTCTCCTCTCCTCTCCTCTCCTCTCCTCCCTGGTGTACAGTGGGTGCTGTCACTTCCTGACTGAGATTCTGAGACCCTGAATTAAGCCTGGAATGTGAGAGAGATCTAAAAACCAGCTTCAGGCCATCCCCACCAAGGGCTGCAGTCAGTCCAGTCACCCTTGTCAGAAAAACTAATCCCCAAACAGCAGAGGTTTATGTCCAAAAAGGAGACAGACGAGTCCTTTTTGCTTTATTCAAATAAAGGGAGAGGCCATGGGACATTCCCCTGGGATCTCTCAAAGTTTTGGAGGATGCAGCCTCCTTTTTATCCCAATTTCCCGGCCACATTTCCCTCTCTCTTTCCTCACTGCCTGAGGTACTTGAGAGCCACAGACTTCCCAAACCCCTGATACCTGAGATTCCCTTCTAATGTACAACCCTCCCTTTTAATTCTTAATTCCTATGGAATTTATGGTTTTTCCCCATTGCTTCTTTCAACTTTCAATATCCAATTTCATTTATCAGCAAAGTTTGTTTGTAAAGGCAAATAACTTTTTCCATTCATCAATCAGTGGAATCCTTTCCATTGTTTCTTTTATGTCTCAGTGCTGGTTTTATTTACCAGCAGCCCCACAGATTGTTTGTAAAGACAAATCTGCCATTCCTCTCAACAGTGGGTCCCAGTGGGGCCAGGAAGGTGAGGGCTTCTGTGCAGGGCTTTGGGCTCCTGGGCACTGGGGTGGCTTTGCTGGCTCCTCGTCTCTTGCTCCAGGGGAAGCTGGAAGGAGGGGCTGGGCAGGGCTGGCAGTGCCACCTTTCCAGCAGGATCTGCTGCTCCCTCTCCCTGTGTGCCACATGGGAATATTCAGCAGCAGCTGCATCCAGAGCTTTGTGTGGTTGTGCAGAGATGCCCCACGTGTGCTGCAAACGAGGCTGTGGTGCTGTGATTGCAGCCAGAGCCTCTGGTGCAGCCTGGACCAGCCAAGATTGGGTTTCCACCTTCATTTTCTGCTGGAGCTGTACTTGGACAGCACCATCCTCTCCCAAATGGGATTATGGCCCTGCTGGGAGGTCGGGGTGAGCTGGGCAGTGCTGGGGTGAGCTCAGTGCCCACAGGGCTCACACAACCTCTGTGCCACCTCCCTCGGTCCCTGCCAGCAGCTGATGCTTCTCTGAGCCCCCTCTCCCCACAGCTCAGCCCGAGAGCTCCCCTGTGCTTGGAGCAGGGAAGGGGAGATGCAGAGCCCTTGGCAGATCTGCCTGATGCCATTTTCAGTCCCATCTTCCATTCTGACACTCCAGATGTGTTCCAATAACTCCAGAAGGGTGAGGGGTCCTGGTCTGCTCCAGTCAGTTTAGAGATGGAATTAAGTGGGGAAAAGTGGAGAGCTGAGATAAATGGGGGGGCTGACTCCACTTTTGTGACTCCTTTATTGAAACAAAGATGAGCAGGGATGAGGTTGGTGGCAGAAAGGGAGCAGAGCCATGAACTCACATTTTGGGGCAAATCCTCACATTGGTAGCCTGAGAGCAGCATGTGTGAGTGGCAGTGGAGGCTCAAAGCCCAGGGACAGTGAGACTGCCCAGAAAGAGCAGGACACAGGACCAGCAGCTCCCCTGGAAGCACTGGGATCGTGGCAGAGGGGGAATCCTTCCTGAGTCCATGCCAGGAGGGAGGACATGGAGGATTCTTCCCTGCAAAGACAACTTCCCTCACAGCTCTGCTCACAGGGAGCAGCTCCTCTCTCTCCACATCCACCACAGGCCCAGGAAAATTGCTGCTCTTCCTGCTCTTCCCTTGCCAGTCCCACTCCCAATTTTCCAGCCTGAGCTCCTCACCAAGGAGCAGGGGCAGGACATGGCCATGGGCTCTGTCAGGGCAGCTCGGGGATGTTCCCCTGGCTCCGGGGGATCTGGGAGATCTCTGCACCCCCTTCATCCCACAGGCACGGCAAAGAGCAGCACAGCCAAATTCAGGAGAGATTCCTGCAAGATTCCTGTGAGAGATTCCTGCAAAATTCCTGTGAGAGATTCCTGCGAGATTCCTGCGAGGTTCCTGCTGGTGTCACTGGCTTTCAAAGCTCTTTTCAGCCTGGGGAGCAGGAGTAGATCCAGGCCCCTGAGTGACCCAGGGCAGCAAGATCCTCACCCAGGGAAAGGAGGAGCTCAAGGTGGAGCTGCTTTAGTCTGAGATTTCCCAGGATCAGTGCCTGGGAGCAGCCCTGCTCCCCTCTCCCTATTTCCCTCAGAACACTCTGACATCTCCTTAGCAGCTGGAGAAGCCTGGGATACACAAAAGACACTTGATGAAAGCCTCCCTGTATTTTACCCAGCAGAACTGCGTGGGGGAATGTGCTCAGAATTGCTTAGAGATGCAGAGAGAAGTCCTTTAAGAGCCAGCACTTTGTGTGGAAAGCCTGGGAGAAAAATCCCCACTGCCTGCCTTTGTGAGGAAGGTATTTTTTATTTAAGATACAAAGCAGGATTGTGTTTGTGTGCTGCCCTTCATCTGCATTACTCCACTTAAAATCCCATTGCGGAAATATGAAAGAACTCTGTTTTCTTTAAGGATATATCAGCTCTATTCCCAGAGGGATGAAAGAGTACCAGCAAAAAAAAAGGGACAGCTTTAGTAAAACAGCACTGCCAGAGGACATAATAAATACATAAATTACTCACAACCAGCAAGGCAGCCTCACAAACTGCACAACAGCATCCTGCAGTGCAAGGAAATATATTCCCTGGGAATGTTCTCTTGGAGCAGGAGTGCTGGCACTGCTTGTCCTGCCATCCTGGGGTCCCTGACCCCCAAACCCGTGGCTGGAAGGAGCTGGAGCTCTCCTGGAGCTGGAGCTTTGGAGCCCATCCCACCAGGATGGGTCCCCCTGCTCACCCTCCTGGAATGGGAGCAGAAACAGGGAGAGCTCAGCTCCTCAGGGCCAGGCAGGGTTGCTTTTCTGGAGCAGAGGGTGCTCAGGGAAGCCTCAGGAAGCCCAAATGGCTCCTGGAACTGCCCTGGCTGTGTCAACACCACAAACTGTCATCACCAAGGCAGCACTCAGCCCTTTTTGGCTGTGTCTCCCCCTGCTCCTGCCATTCTTCCACACCTTTTGCTTCTTTTTCCAATTGCTTCTCCTGGTTGTTATTGTGTTAAGCTCCATCCCTGGGTTGGACATCCCAGCCCTGTCCTGGATCTGCTCCCACAGAGTCCCAGGGGGTGCTGCTCTTGCTGCTCTGACTGGGCCAGCACTGGTGGGGATGGGAGCTTGGAAAATCCATGGGATTTCATGGAATCATGGAATGGTTTGGGTTGGAAGAGACCTTAAAGCTCATCCCCTGCCACCTCCTGCCATGGGCAGGGACACCTTCCACTGTCCCAGGCTGCTCCAAGCCCTGTCCAGCCTGGCCTGGGACACTGCCAGGGATCCAGGGGCAGCCACAGCTTCCCTGGACAACAATTGCCTTTTCCTGCATTTTCTCAGTGTCTCGTGGTTGGACCTCTGCTCCAAGCCCTGGGACACCTTGTTGTGTCTCCAGTGGATCCTGCAGAGCTTCTCAGCGTCTCCCTGGAGCTGTTGGAGCTTCAGACTGGACAGGGAACTGCAGATGAGTTTCCCTGTGCCGGGAAAGGTCCCTCAGCTCTTGCCCCTGTCCAGAGCCAGGGGGCACTTTGGTTTCTTTCCAATACATCCCAGAAAAGTGGTTTTCCTCACTCTGGGGTTCATTCCAACTCCAGACCCTTCCCAGCAGCACCAGTGCACCAGGTGTGGTTCAGCTTCCCATCTGACCACATCCAAAGACACTGAGCTAATATTCCTTATTAGAGACCCAAAATGAGTCCTTTAAATCCCAAAATCTGCATTCCCACTGGCTGGAATTGTCCATCATGGATCATTATGCTCCTTTTTATTGGTTACCTTTCTGCACAGGAATGCTGCCGTTACTTTTGGAGGATATATTTGGATATTTCCTGTCCTGCTTATCTTTCCCTCAGGTGTCTTATCAATCCCTCAGGTGGCTTTTGTACCTCTGTGTTGTCCTTTGAGGGATTACCACCATCACTCTTGCTGATGATTCCCTGGGTGCTTATCAGGTGAATTCCTGCATTCCCCATTAATTCAGGGAATTAAAAAAAGAATCAGGCATTTTTCCAGCCCTTCCTCAGGCTGCTGTCTCCACTCCTTCCTTGGATTTGTACAGTTGCAGGAAAAGACTGGAGAAAGGCTCTGCCTTCATATTGCACTAATTATAGAGATTAAAACATGGAGATGGAGCTCAGGAATATCCATGTGGGCCAGCAGTGTCTGGTGGACAACGAGCTGTCCCTGAGCTGTCCTGGGGACAAGGAGCCAATGGGGTCCTGGGGTGCATTGGGAAGAGCATTCCCAGAGGGTCAGGGGTGCTGCTGGCCCTGTGCCCAGCCCTGGATCCTCAGCACAGCAGGGACAGGAGCTCCTGGAGCTGAGCAGGGGCTGGAGCATCCCTGAGCCAGGAAAGGCTGAGGGAGCTGGGGGGGCTCAGCCTGGAGAGGAGCCCCAGCTGAGAGGGGCCTCGGCCCTGCCTGTGCCTGGGTGTGCCTGGCTGTCTGTCCCTGTCTGTCTGTCCCTGTCTGTGTGTCCGTGTGTCCCTGTGTGCAGCAGGCTCAGAGCAGCCCCAGGCTCTGCTCCAGGCCCAGCAATGGCCCCAGAGCCACGGGCAGGGGCTGAGCCCAGGAGCTGCCCCTGCACAGGAGCAGAACTTGTGCCCTGGGCAGTGCCCAGCCCTGAGCAGAGCCCAGAGAGGCTGTGGGGTCTCCTCTGGGGCTATTGCAGAGCTGTGTGCACACAGTGCTGTGCCCTGAGCCAGGGAGGTGGCACCAGTGACACCAGTGGCACTCTGGGGTCCCTCCAACCTGACCCCTCCTGGCATTCAGTGATGTGGCGATGCCAGGGCAGCTGTGGGACACTGATGTCTCCAGAGTGCCTGCAGAGAATGCAGAGGAAGGGAAGGTGATGCCCTTGGGAAAAGCCCCTCTGTTTCCCACTCCTGCAGGTTTGTCTGTCCCAGGCAGGGGCCAAACCCAGCCCTGGTCTGACAGGAATGGTGCTCTGGACACACCAAAGTGGAACACCAAGCTGTAAACCTGAGTCACCCACCCACCCACCCTCTGAGGCTTTCTTGGGTTCCTTCCATCCTGTCCTTGTCCTTCCTCCTGTGTCCTCCCATTGCAGTGGGACCCAGCTGCTCCTGCAGAACTGTTACACATCCCCGGAATGGGCAGAGAGCTGGGATTTCTCCTCTGTTCATGACACACCACTCCAGGAGCAAGGAGCAGCAATGAGAGCATCTCCTGTCACCTCCAATGGAAATGGGGGAGCCAGGAGGATGGAAAGGACTGGGGAATAGGGGAATACAAACCCCTCCCTCTTCAGCCGCTTCCTGCTCTCCATCCTTCCCAGTACAGCCCAGGATTCCTCTAAGCCTGTTTGTTGGAGCCTGTCCTGACATTTCCAAAGGGGCATTTTGGTTGGATTATGATGTTCTGTCCTTACCTGCAGAGTCAGCAATTCCAAATGTTACCTCTCAGAGAAGATCTAACACCAGGAATCCCCAGCTGCCTTCATTCATTGTTCCCTGCTTCCATCAGAGTTGTTCCCTTCTCTTTCCATACCCATCTTTAAAATTTGTCTCCTCCTTTTCCCAGACCTCTTTTTAATATATTTTCCTTTCAGCAGATTCATTTTTCAGGATTTTTGCTCAGGATCTTTCAGAAGCAGAAAGAAAATTCCCCATAAAATCCCCACAGCTGGAGGTTCAAATCCTGATGGATCAGTCTTGGGTTGGATGTGGAACCAGATCAATTCTCTTAGAACTCCAAATCCCAGAACAAGGTTGGTAAAGACCTGAAAGATCTTGTTTTGGTGTCGTGGTGATGTCTCCAAGAACTGTTTTGCACACTCTGAAAAGTCTTCATTTAAAGGCATTTTGGGGAAATTTATTCAAGCAGAAAACTCCAAAGTTTTTAAAAGCTGCAGCAACTCCATCAGCTCCCTGAGCTAAGTTCCATGTTTATACAAACAGTCCCTGCATGGAGCATTTTGGTTGTGCTCAATTGCTCAATGTCCCCTTGGCCAGGAAATCCCAAATTGATTTTTATCCATGGATGTCACACACATGGAATTTCTCTGGCATGATTCCTGTGTGGACAAACAATTCCAACCTTGATCCCCAAATTTTAAAGAACAAAATGACAAAGGATGTGTAAGGGGCAGAATTCTCCTGGTGAATGGAATGGTTTCCAGGTCTCTCCAAGTGTTCAGGTCTGGAATATAAAGTGAGAGAAGTGGGAGCAAAATCAGGGACCAGTTGGAACATGCACAAAATCCTTTGGCTCCACCACCCCCTTGGCCAACCCTTGGCAGGAACATCCCCACAGAGGAACCCTTCAGCTCCCAGACAAAAAGCTTGAGGAGGTCTCACCCTCCCTCCAGGAGGAGGGGATTGGGAATATTTGGGCAGTGTGCTCATATCTGGTGGGATCAAGTGGCTCCACTGCCTCAGGGCAGGGCCAGGGGCTGTTGGGTGGGGAATGGGACAGCCAGGGATCCTATGGGATAAAGGAGAATGAAATTCCCATTTGAAATGGGGACAAAAGGAAAGAGACACACAACCCAGAGCATTTTTTACTGGGGGTTCAGTGTCTCCTCTAGCAAGGCTTGGCTCCACTCTGTCACCAAAAACCAGGGAATAAACTCTCCAACCCATTTTCTGGATAAGAAAGTTATTAATTATTATGTAATTAGCAGTGCTGGATGTGTGGGAATTCTCCAGCCTACAGACCAGGTTATATCCATGAAATTAACACATATTCCTCACATTTCTATTCCACATTCATTACATTTCTGTGCTCATTATGAACTTATTTGGATATGAGCGAGGGTCTTTGGTGGCATTTGGAGCATCCCATTCCTCAAAATCCCCTTCTATGGTCCTGGATCTTCTGATGGATCTTGGCTCCTTGAGAGTGTCTCAAATATGTGGCCAGGTCACCATGCACCTTCTGTTATTCTTTATTCTGGCACTTGATCTTTGTTGTCAAACCTCAGGTGTCTCCCATATTAACCATGGAAATAGGGAAATAGGGAAATAGGGAAATAGGGAAGCCTTGGTTGGCACGAGGTCTTTAATCACAGATGTGGGAGATTAGCACAAAGCCACATGAATCTCTGGTGTTTTGTAGGGTACAAAACTCAGCATTAATCCCAAATGTGGGATCATAAATTACTGTCCTAAAGTTAAAATTTTCCAACATTTTCCCCACTGGTGCATGGGTTTCTTTCTGAAGTAACAGAACCTGGTTGGTCACAGCCACATTCTCAGAATCTGTTTTGGTTTTTTCCCCAAGATGTGTAAAAGTTCTTATCTGGCAGTTCGTGTGCCCGAGGTGGAATAAATCTGAGCTCTTCAGTTTTNGCAACTCTGGACTCCCAAAGGGATGTCCCAGACTCCGACACCACATCACTGAGGCCACCACTAAGCCATGTCCCCAAGTGCCACATCCTCAGTTTGACACCCCTCAAGGATTTCACTGCTCCATGAACTGACACAGCCCCTCTCAGAAGAAATGATGAGCCCTGCTCCAAAGGCAGCTGTGCTGTGACAGTCCCAAACCCCTGACCACAGCCTGCCTGCTGCATTAGTGCTCATCTGCATTCCCCAGGCACAGCACTTAACAGGAAGTTTTTGGAGCAGAAAGTCTCCATTCATCAGAGAGATCCATGGACTCCAGAGTGGGAGTCAGGTGTTTATGACTCTCCCCTATAATATTAAATTAATAGAGTGATGATTTATCAGCCTGGCAACTCTGAGTCTAACAAAGAGGGAGAGGGAAACAAATGGAAGCTGAGGTTTTTCTGGGATAAAATATTTGTGCCTGCTGCTGCTGGCTCATAAGCTCCAGCCCCATAAAGGTTTCACGGGCTTGTTCCCAGCCTGGCTGTGCTGTCACACACCCTGGGCAGGGTGTTTAAACCCTGAACCCTGAGTCAGTTTAATTTTCAGGCCCTGACCCTGTGGTTTTACTGCAGTGAGGTTGCA
This sequence comes from Toxostoma redivivum, assembly GCA_013397375.1. NCBI lineage: Eukaryota > Metazoa > Chordata > Aves > Passeriformes > Mimidae > Toxostoma > Toxostoma redivivum. Next base: position 144,856 of record VXBI01000140.1, on the reverse strand, counting down.
GAGAGCAGAACCTGTTCATGCTGCAGGTCTGGCCCTGCATTTTTACACCTGCAGGAGGATGTGCTCTGCTGATCAACTGCAAAGGGCACGTGGGGTTTGGAGAGACCCTGGTGGTGTATCAGAATAAATCAGCCCCTGGGCTGGCTCTATTTATCAAGGATGTGGTTTTAACAGAAGCCAGGCAGGAAAGCTGGAGGACAAAATGATAAAATGGAAGGAAACCTCCCCAGATCAGGCAGTGCTCCCACACGGGTTCCCAGGGAGCTCAAGGACAAACCAGCTGCTCTGGGCAAGCCTGCTTTAAAACCAGCACAGGATCAGGGAATGTTCTCCAGCTTTCTGCTTTATCCAACACTGAAAGTCCAGAGAGTTCAGGGAAAGAGTCAGAGCAGCTCAGGGGGAGCCAAATGTCACCAAAGGACCCCAACAGCACAGCACAGAGCAGCCCTGGGTGGTTCTGTCTGCCCCAAGTCTGAGGAGAGCATGGGGAGGGACCTCACAAAGGGTTTTTGGGGAATTGTGCTGCCTTAGGAAGAAAGGGGACACCCCTCATGGGGTGAGTGTGGGGCTGGAAGGAAGGAGAGGGGTTGGGGGTGAATGAGGAGCATCACAGTTCTCATCCTCCATCACAGGGAGGGTGGCAGGTCCTGCCTGGGTCCCTGTGCCAGGGGCTCATCTTCTCATAAACACCCAGAGAAGCTGTGGCTGCCCCATCCTGGAAGTGTCCAAGCCAAGCTGGACAAGACTTGGAGCAAAAGCCTTGAAATAATTAATACAAATATTTTAAAAAACAATGTATATAATTTTTAACTTAATGGAAAAAAAGAGATGGCTTTTAATGCAATTGGGATTGTTCACCCTGGAGAAGAGAAGGATCCAGGGAGACCTTTCCAGTATCTAAAGGGGCTCCAGGAGAGCTGGAGAGGGACTGGGGACAAGGGATGGAGGGACAGGACACAGGGAATGGCTTCCACTGCCAGAGGGCAGGGCTGGATGGGATATTGGGAAGGAATTGTTCCCTGGGAGGGTGGGCAGGCCCTGGCACAGGGTGCCCAGAGCAGCTGTGGCTGCCCCTGGATCCCTGGAAGTGTCCAAGGCCAGGCTGGACATTGGGGCTTGGAGCAGCCTGGGACAGTGGAAAGTGTCCCTGCCATGGCAGGGGTGGCACTGGATGGGCTTTAAGGGCCCTTCCAATCCAAACCATCCTGGAATTTTGAGATAAACACCCTGGAGAAGAGCAGAGTGCCCAGGGAAGGGTTTGCTGCTGGGGCACTGCTGCTCAGAGGACCAAGGAGAAGGAATTATGGAATCACAATGTGAGGAAAAGGAAGGTGAATTTAAATAAATGTAAAGTCAAATGCAAGGGGGGAAATCCTAATTAGGCATCTCCAGGAATGGGCTCCAAGTGGATTATTGTCATTCCAGAGCGAGGCAGAGAGATTTTATCAGTTCCATAAATACACCAGTTCAGCACACAAAGCAAGCAAATCAAATTATGGAATTATCAGGACAAGAGAGGACAGACACACAGCAATCTGTGTGTGATACTGGCAAATCCATCATAAACCTCTGCTGGTAAATCCATGAGAAATCTGTGCCTGGATACTGGGGCAGTTCTGGGCCCTCCCATCCAGAACAGGAACACAGGAGAGGTGAAAAAGGTGGAGAAAACCACCGTGGGGTGAAGAAGGTGATGAAGGAGTAATTGGATAATTCAGGGAATTTCAGAGTGCAGGTGACTGTAAGGAATATGAAAATCAGGGAAAGGGTGTGAAGGTGACAGATCAGGGGAACAGCACAGACAGATCAGGAATGTCTCAAGGGAGATCAGGGGAGCTCCTGGACACTCCCAGAGTATCCTGCCTGCAGACATGCACAGAAAACAAAGGAAGGAGCTCCCAGGCACTGCAAATCCTCATCCAACGTGGCCCTGCAGGGATAAATACAGGATCCCATCGTTTAGTGGGGCCTCACCTGGGGAGGGGACAGAGCCCCAGTCCCAGGTGAGGGAGGGTGGGACAGCACAGGAAACAGGAGCTGGGCTTGGAGGAGCTCCAGGAGACAGCTGTCCTAGGAAGGGGATTCATGGGGCCTGGGGTTTCTCTCAGTAGGGCAGAACAGGGCAAAAACAAAGCAAAAATTGCTGTATTTTCTGGAGCCAGCCCGTGGGAGAGTGCAGAGAGCAGCACATGGATCAGCTCCCAGTCTGCACGGAGGATGGGGACAGGGGGTCAGGGCAGAGGGGCTTCGTGCAGTCCCAGGAAATCAACCCTCTCCTGCTCTTCTCCCTTCTCCTGTGGGTGCAGAGTGAGGCTCTGGGTGATCCCTGGGAAGTTCATGTCCTGATTTCCCTGCTAATTACCTGCCTCACCCTAAGAGAAAGGTCTGGTCACGACCCAGGGAAGGTAATTACACCTGGGAGGTAATTACACCTGAACTGCAGACATTACTCAGGAGTAATTGGTTCTTAATTTGCTCCCCACAACACAGCTTTGGACAGTGTCAAACACTGCTGCTCACTGAATTCCAGCCGTGGCCACCGCCCAGCTGAAGGCTCAGCAATAATTCCTGGCTGCTGCCAGCATGGAGCTCTTCTCCAAGAGATTTGGAGCTAAAATTTAATCCATTATGGCTGTAAACAACCCACTCCAATGGGAAGCAGGTGTAACCTGTGCTGTCTGCTGAAAATATGAAGTCATAACTCTGGAAAAATGGTGAAAAGCCTAGCATCTGTCTGGTTATTTGTCAGTGGGTAATGTTCCCTGCATCCCACAATTATTGGGAGTGGGATTCATCTGGCTCCATGTGTCCCTCTGCAGCTCTCAGCAGGATAAGCAAGAGAGCCCAAGCTACCATTAATCCTGGCCTAAAGCCTAAAACAGGTCCGTGAACAGCACCTGGAAGTGTCACTTTCCCTGCAGACACTGCAAAGGGAGCCCACAGAGATGTGATCAGACAGGGGCATTAAAAATTAGGAGGAATAAATCCCCCAGGGAATTACTGCCCATGTATCTGAGCATCATCATTGATCCCAGGGTAAGTTCCATCCCAAAAAGTGATGGAAGGAGGCACAGACACTGCTCAGTCTGTCCCTAGAGCTGTTCATCCTGCTCAGCTGCACAGGCACAGTGACACCAGAGCTGGGTCAGGCCAGGGAAAGTCACCAGACACCTTTTCCAGACACAACCCAGCCTTTTCTCTCCCAGGGATCCTCTTGAGGGATCACCATGTATTCCCTGAGGTGTGGGGAGTTCTGGGGAGAGGGAGAACCTGGGCCAGGTGACCCTGATGGGGAGGAACCAAAGGGCAAAGTCAATTCTGGAATTCGGGAGCGTAGAAACAAATCCTTTTTACCTGAGGGAAAGGTGGGGAGCAAAAGGTGCCATCCCAGAGATATTCCCAGGTCTGGAGAGCCCTGTTCCATAGGAAGGTGCCTGAAAAGCTGGGGCCATCCTGAGTGAATCCTGGGGTGTCCATGTGGTACCAAATGGGATCTGAAAAGGCTGCAGAGCTCATTGTTCTGCCCTTCCCTCCCTCTGCATGTGGAGACTCCTGCTCCTGCAGGACCTTTCCTCCCCTGGAACACATTCAGCACAGTTTTACACAGAGAAAAAATGCAGGATTTATTTTTTTTCCTCCCCTAATCTCTGTGAGCACAGCAGCAGCTCAGGAGTGGCCAGGGAGGAGCTCAATTTATTGCCTGGAACACAACACAAACACGGATCCCAGGCAGGCAGGAAAAGGGCTCTTAGGAAAAGGAGCTGGAGCTCCCTGAGAAGCTGCTGCATTTATTTCATGGGGAGCACAATTCCCTGCCCCTCTGAGAACCTGGGTGCCTGCCAGGATGGTGGGGCCATCTGTGAAGCATCACCACTGTCCCCACACTGGCCAAGCATCCAGAGCTTCTTGATTCCAGACGAGGATCAGGAGGAACATCCAGAGGAAGGATCCAGGCTTCTGAGGAGTTTGGGGAGCAGGGGAGGAGGGGGCAGGGCAGCTCCAAGGGAGGATGCTGAGCACACATTCCAGGGTGCAGTAACAAATCCTCTGGAGAAGATGAAATCCCAGCAAAGCCAGAGCAAGGAACAGCTGTTTTGTTCAGTCACACCACACCACAAGCCAGCAGGATCTGGGGTAAAGCAACTCTTGGGATTGGATTTTCAGTAGGATTCAGGCAAAATCCATCTGAAATGTCTCAGATAAGATCATTGTCATTCCAGTGTCAGCTGTTGCTGACAGGAGGCAGCTTTGTTCCTTCTCACTGTGTGTGACTGAGCTCAGTGCTGGGCTCAGTGGGACATTCCCAGTGGAGCTGGGTGTTTGAGGGGATGGCTTCAACATGGCTGGCACCAGTTTTGGCTCAGGATCATCTCCTGGGGCCTCCACAGAACCACGGGATCATTAAGCTTGGAGAAAGCCTCCAGGTCATCAGGTCCAACCATGCCCAGTGAGCAAATGTCATCACAAGTGCCCAGACAAGGCTGGAACCTCAAAGTCCATCTCTTTATCCAGGTTATTCCCACATGACTGGGAGCTGCTGCAGGATCTCTGCTCCTGCTTTTCTCTGCTGGGATAAACGTGCCAGGGTTTCACATCTCCAGGGGCTGCAGGTGAGCCCAGGCACCTCCAGGAATTGGGGTGACAGGAAGCTTGCAGGTGGCTCTGATGGAGGGACACACTTTTACCCCCACCCTGCAGTGCTCAGGTCACCTAAGGGCCACTCCAGCAGTGACTGGGAAGAAATTAGGCTGAAATTTGTCCCTTCCAAGCTCTGCCTGCTCAGCAGGGACACAGGAGCAGGAACTTGTCCTCACAGGCAGGTCCTTGTCACAGGAACCAGCAAGTGACAGCCAGAGTTATGCTGGCTCCATGTCCCTTATTTTAAAGGCAGATCCCTGATGGCCTTGATTCCTTCCTCGAGGTGATTTTTTATTGCTTCTTCCAGCAGATGACCCTGATTTCATTTGCTCCACGAGTTCCAGGGAGGCCACATCAATCAGGCAAAGCCTGGAGAGGAAGCAGCCCCACCGTTGATTAAAGCTGGCTCTGAGGTGGAATTCAGCCTGGAGGAACCTTGTCTTTTAACAGGAACTAATCACAAAGTGAGGGGGGAAAGGAGCTGCTCTTTTTGTGTTGTTGGTGTTCCTCATGCACTGAAATTCCATCAGTGAGCATTGAGCAACTGAGCATCAATTCTTTTCTATTTTCTAATTTTTTTACAATCATCATCATTGTTATTTTCTTCCTGTCCCATCAAACTGTCCTTACCTAAATCCAGGATTTTTCCTCCTTGCACCCTCTCAATTCTCACCCCAGCCCAGGGTGGGGCAGTGGGAGAGGGGCTGTCCTGGGCTCAGTTTCAAGTGGGATTAAACCCCCCCAGCCCACTGGACAATGACATTTCATTCCAGGGATTCAGTGAGGATAAAGAGACACAGGGACATCCCACGAGCTCATCTCCCTGCTAGGACCTGGCACTGCAGGAATCTCCATCCCTGGCTGGCAGGAAGGGCTCAGAGCTTCACTGGGGTTTGTCTTCCTTGAAAACTGCCTGATTTCCCAAAATGTTGGGATCAAGGTTAGCTTGGAATGTGTTTCAATAACCTACAGCTGAGATAACTCCACATAATAAACCTTTTCTCGACAAAAGGGGATTTTAAATCCCTAAATATGAGCTGGTGAGTCCTGGCTGGCCAAAGCAGGTCCCTGGTGACCAAGACTCAGCCACAGTGCAATTTCCATGTCCCACGTGGATTGTGACATTCCAGGGACTGCAGCAAGGCACAAGATGCCTCGAAAAAGAAAGAATTTTTCTGTTCTCCCAACTGGGAAGCTCTCCCATCAATCCCTAAATATAACAGCAATTTCCATGCATCCTGGAAGTTGATATGGAAGTAGGTCCTCAGTTGCTTGGGGTGGTTCATCAGATATAAGTCACTATGCAAATGGGACAAGTGCAAATGCTCAAATGATGGCATTAGAATTTTATGGACTATAATTACAAAATATTTTTGTATATCATTATTTTGATGTGATTATTTTCATATCATTATCATGGAACTTGGAAGAGAAGAACCCTTGAAAGGCTGGCGTGAGGAAAATGAGAATATGGGAAAAGGAGAAGGGATCTGCAGCAGAAAAATCCCTGCAGTACCAGCAATCATTAATATGGATTTTGGGGATTGCAACAGCAAATTAAACCCCTTTTTTTCAGTCCTCACTCAGAGGTAAAGTGACAAATCCTTGTGGGATAAGAGCAGGATGGATATTCCCAAGAATATATTAGTTCCCCTTCATCTGAGGAAAATTATTAATAAAGGCTGGACGTGGTTTTCTTTACTGTTGATGCTTCATGCTGTGAAAATAACAAAATCTGTTGATTTGCATTACAACATCATTATCAGCTGCTTGATTATTTTCAGGATAAGAAAGGTGGCAATGGTATTATTGCAGAATATGAAAAAAAAAATCAAACATTTTGAGCTTGGGTCTATTTTTCATCATTTGTAGTTTCTGTGCTAATATTTATTTCGGTAGATTTGACTCCCAGTTAAGAGGAGAAGAAAATAAACGTGCACTGTATGAACCAGCAGCCCAAACCAGGGAATGGTGTGGATGGATCCAGATTTTATCTTTGGAAGAGTCAAAAAGGCTCCCTGAACTATTTAGGATTCTGTGAATAAGCAATTCCAATCCCTCTTACCTCATGGAAGTTCTTCCAGCACAATGGAAATCTTTCCATTTGCCAACCTTAAACCTATAGAAATCCACGTGTGTCCCCTGAAGCATTTTTTCTCTCTAATGTGCCCCTAACAGGCTCATTAAATGATTTGCAGTCATTAAAGGTCACTCCTGCACATCCAGAAGGACTTTCCACATGGAATTTTTAATTTTATTACACAGAAATAAAGCTGGGGGTGCACAGACCCTCTTTTTAATAGTCTAATATGCACATGTTTGTTTATTTATTTCCCAAAAGAGGGTTTCTTTCATGCCAGAGCTAATTAAAGCAGACTCATCTCGTGCTCTGTCTATGAGATATTGCAAACATTAAAGCAGGAGCTAAAAAAAGAAAGGAACAAGTGACATTATTTGGCCACAAATACAGCTCCTATTTAAGAGACAGGCACTGGTAAAGTGGAAAAAAGCCAAGAAGTTTCATTCCATCACATTTTGGGATAACGAGGAGGTGTTTGAGATGCTTTAAGTTGATTTTTTTTTTTACCACATTCTGCAGAAAAAGTCAGCATAGGTTGTGTGTGATAACAGCCCAGGAGCCCTGGATGTGAAAATACCTGAAATTTAAACTTTAAATATTTCTTTAAATATTTACTTCACTACTTCTCACACCAGGGGCCTGTGTTGTCCCCATATCACTGGGGAAAAAAAAAAAAAGCTTTTCTGGAAGAACTAAATATGAATGAGCTGCAGAAATCCATGAAATATTGATCTGTCCAGGCTGGCCTGCAAATGGAAGTGAATCCTGCTCGAACACCTAAGGAGTGTTTTACAAATTCATTAAAAATAACACAGAGGCCCCAGAATGCACTAAAGGTGATTAATTTGTACCATTTGAAATAATATACTCCGGCTTATAAAACCTGAATTATTTATGAGAGCAGCAGTAACATCTACTGGAAAGAAAAATAAATGTTGGGCTAAAGTAAACAGTGTTTTCCAAATGTCACAACACACACCATAATTTCTGCATTTCCAGCTGCTTGTTGCTCATTTTCAGAGAACCACAGGATTGCTGAAGGTGGAGGAACCTCTGGACATCTCCAAGGACTCTGCCCAAGGAGCAGCTTGTCCAGGACCAGGTTTGGATATCTCCAAGGGTGGAGAGTTCACAGCATCCTTGGACAGCCCTGAAATTCTTCTTTTTAGGTGGGAGTGGAGCCTCCTGAATTTCCATTTTTTGAGCACTGTCCCTGTTCTGGCACTGGGCACCACTGGGAAGAGTCTGGATCTGACTCCTCCACACCCTGCCAGGTTTTGATAAACATGGAGGAGTTCTGTTCTCCAGGCTGAACCATCCCAGCTCCCACAAGGAACCAAAGCTGCTGTCATCCCATTCCCACTCCTGTCCCATCCCATTCCCACTCTCCTGTCCCATCCCATTCCCACTCCTGGCCCATCCCATTCCCACTCCTGGCCCTTTGCTGGATTCCTGCTCTCCAGATGTGCAGGAGGAGCTGCAGCCACAGGAAAAGGGACACAGGACACTGAACAGCTGCAGGGCCAGAGCAGACTGAGCACCCTTGGAGTGGATTTAGGATCCAGTTTGGAGCCCTGAGGCATCAGCTGGAACCCCAACCTTCCCAAGGGAAGTGGAGCTCCCCTTGGCTGTCCCCAGCCGTGCCACCATCGTGTGACCAGGCTGAATCTTCTCCCTGCAGGGCTGCACAGCCTGGATCGATCCCTCGGGCAGCACCTCCAGCAGCCTGGGCAGGAAGTGGGAAAAGGAGACATCCGTGTTTCCCTGAGGATGCACCGAGACAGGAGCTCTGAGCATCCACGGGGAAGATGGAGAGGTTTAATTCCTCACTGGAGCCCCAGAGCCCGGGATGAGCTCCACAGGGCTGTCTGTGCCACACGTCTGCTCTCACCTCATGATGGTTTTATTATTTTCCTGTCAGCTTTCCTTTCCAGCTGTTTTACGAGCCAGACTTTTCATTTTGGTGAAAGCCCAGGAAGGCTGGAGCAGGGCTGGGGTTAAAGGAGGTCAGAGGAGGAGGCAGGAGCTGCAGGCTGCAGTTTGGATGCTTTATGTTCTCCTCAGAGCTCCCTGTCAGCTCCTGCTGCCACTGCCAGCTGATGGATTGGCTCTCAGCTCCTCACACAGCCAAAACATTGGGAAAGGGATTGCATCCCACCTGGAATGGGACTTGGAGCCCAAACTGGGCACCTCTCACCTCAGCAGATCACTGGGAGGGGAGTGGGAAAGGAGTCTGTGCCCATGGAACTGAGGGGCTCTGAGGTCCCTCCCCACCCAGCCCCTTCTGGGTTCCATGAGCCTGGGGGAGAGCAGAGGGCCCAGGGAGGCTCTGCTGGGGACACTGGGGCAGGTCCACGGAGCACAGGGGGACAGAACAGGGGCTGGCTCTGATAAGGACAGGAGGAGCAGATAAAGGATGGAATTTAGGCAAAGCACAAAGCCCAGCTCTGCAAGGCTGACCAAGCAGAAGTTATGGAAAACAAAGATACTGGGCTTCCTCAACAATGGGGCTTGAGGAAGAGCTGCCTAAAAGGACACCAGACATTGAAGACAGACCCAAAGAACCTTAGAAGGACTTTGCTAAGGGGTGTGATTGTGTAAAATGAAGTCAAGTAATGGGGGATAGCTCATCAGTGTGTGATCAGTGTGAGATAAAAACTGTTCACCCAACACTCACTCAGAGGAAAGCTCTTCCCTGTGCCCAACACTGCAATACAGAATTCCTGATTTCTAATTCTCCAGAATGTGTTAGAAAGTTTCCATCTGGCTGATTTTGGTATGAAGGATGAAGGTGGTGGGATGGAGAAGGAGGGAGCCCTTCCCTACCCAGCTCAGGAAAATCCTCCCGAGGCCAGCAGGAGCCCCTGGCCCGTGGTGGGGCAGAGGGGAATGGCCCCAAGCCTCCCCTGGGGGGCAGGAGTCACCTGTGGGTGGAGACAGAGATGGACCTGGGTGAAGATTCAGTGCTGGGCTTTGTCTCTCACCTCCTCCAGCCCAGCAGCAGAGAAGGATGGAGGACACTGATTCACCCCTGCCTTCCCCATGTCACACATCCATCCAGGAAGGATTTGTGTGCAGGAGACTCAAGCATGGAAGGGGATCAGGGGCTCATCAAGACATCTCAAGATTGTCTACAAAGCACCCAGAGGAAGCAGAAAACCTCCAGCACTGACAAGGGAGACTCCCCCAGGCCCCCTGAACCCATTAAATGAGAGCTCTCATTCATGAGAGAACTCTCTGTCTCTCATGGGAAAGGACATGAGTGAGAATCCTGCATTTTCCTGGAGTTCTCCAGCAATGATGTGATGGAGGCAGAGCTTTCAGAGCAGATCTTGTCACCTCCTGGACAGCCAAATCCTCAGCACTGTGCCAGCTCTGAACTGGGCCCTTCCACCACTGCTGAGACATGAGGGACAGCAGGATTTGTGATGCCTGAAAGGAGAATTCCTGCCAGCAGAGATGTTTATTGGAAACATGCCCTCGATGAAGTTGTTTTTCTTATTATGACACAGAATTACAGTTGTTAGAACTTCCCATTTAGTGACAATCTCCTCCCTTTGGAGACTGCTGTGACAGGGGATGATGAGGCAGGAATGGTCTGAGTTCTCCAAGAAATCTTATTATCTGGTCCAAGGAAACTTCTTTTCATCCTAAAACAGAGGCTGGAAACCCAACAATGGCATCAGGAGCCATCAGGATCAAAACCAAGATCCTGGTTTGTATATCCAGCCAAACTGGCTCAGTGGACACCAAGAAATGAAACCCTTTGGGTTTTATCCCTGCAGTCCTGGTTGGATTTTGTAGAGACAGGAAGAGTCAGGTAAATCCTATTACCCCAACATTCATTTTCTTCAATTGCTGAGCACCTGCTATTGAATAAAACCCAGAGTTTCTGCTCCTGGACATGTGTTGGGACAAAGGCTGGGTGAATAATTGATTTTTCAGTTCAAATACCAAGTTAAAAAGTGAAAAAAAAATCAATTTGATCCAAACCCAAGCAGATGTTTTTACGTTTCCTTGCCAAAAAGAAAAATGAAACAATTCCACTTCAGTGATTAAAAACAAAGTTTATTCTGGTTTGGGCCATTTGGAGGAAAATGAACCTGCAAAGTTATTGCATGTTTTTACACTCAGCAGCACCTTACATTCAGCATGAGTGAGGCCTGGAGTGCTGTCCCCAGCTCCAAATGGGGACAATGTCCCCGTGCTCCATGGGGAGTCTGCTCCATGGGGAATCTGTTCCATATTTTATGGAGAATCTGTTCCCTGTTTCAGGCAGAATCTGTTCCATGTTTTATGGGTAATCTGTTCCATGTGAAACTGTTCCATGGGGAATCTGTTCCCTGTTTCAGGAGGAATCTGTTCCATGTTCCATGGGGAATCTGTTCTATGTTTTATGGGGAATCTGTTCCATGTTCCATGGGGAATCTGCTCTGTGTTCCATAGGAAATCTGTTCCTTGTTCCATGGGGAATCTGTCCCCTGTTCAGGAGGAATCTGTTCCATGTTTCTGGGGGAATCCATTCCATGTTTCATGAGGAATTTTTTCCATGTTCCATGGGGAATCTGTTCCATGATTTGGGGGAATCTGTTCTATGTTTCATAGGGAATCTGTTCCATGTTCCATGGGGAATCTGTTTCACAGGGGATCTGTCCCACTCACTGGAACAAAAGGAAAGGTGCCTCCTCTGCTTCCACATCCCTCCAAGATGCAGGATGATCCCACCCCCCCCAAATTAAGTATCTGTTCTTAAGTGGAGTAATCAGGATATTGTCCCAAAATCCCCCTGCAGGGAGAGGAATTCAGCAGGGAGCTGGATCACCCCAGCAACTTAGAATTCAACAGAAGTGGATTTCAACACATTTAACCTTTAAATTGAAGGACAGAAAGTGATTTCTCTTCTTGAGATTATTTGTTTGTTCCCTCTTAACAGGCTGGTCATTTCACAGAATTACTTTGAAATGCAGATCAGAGCAAAATATTCCAGATCAGTTTATTCTGCCCCTGAATTTCCTTACATGAGTTGTCAGCACAGCTCATGGAGTCTGTCAGGGTGTTTTGCCTTTTCCATTTGGAATCCTGCCCAGAGCCCAGGGTTGCTGTTGTGGAGTTTTAATTCTCCCCAGCAGGAGCTGATCCTGCTCAGTTGTGCTGTCGGGAAAGGCAGAGCAGCTTCACGATCGCCCTTGTAGCAGGAGACAGCACTCAAGTGTCTCCCTTGTTCCATGGTGAGGCAGGGGAATTGTATTATCCAAAAATTCCTTCTTGAACGTCCTTAAAAGAGGGAAGAGGGAGACAGCAGGGAGAGTGTAAACAGAAGCACAACAGCAACTGTTAACACCAAGCAACCTTTGATTTTAAATCAAAAATACTCACCCAGCCTGAAGGGCTTTGGGTATTTATTTCCTTTTTCAGCACACCTTCTCCTTTCCCAAGAAGCTCTCACTGCTTCTCAAGTGGATTCCTGGGAAAAAGAAGCTGGGAGGGAATGAATAGGGACTTTCCTCTTATTTTGTGGAAACTACCCCCTAAATAACTCAGAATTTAGGATGTGGGATGAAACTGGAGCTGCAGGAAGGGCCTTTTGCACCAGCAATGCACCCCAGGATATGGGGCCAGAACACTCCCATCCCACTGAGGAAATTCCAGCTCTGTGGTGACCAAATAATAGTTCTCCTCCAAGAGGAGCAGTCTGGGAGTTGGGAAGATGCAAGGAAGAGCTGCCTCCCACCCATGGCTGAGAGGGAAATGAGAGAAAATGGTGTTCAAGGAGAATTTTAAGGTAGAAAACCAACAAATCCAGCAAGGTCTAGGTTGGATTGGGCTTGGAGCAACCTGGACCAGTGGAAGGTGTCCCTGCCCATGGCAGGGGGAGGCACAGGATGAGCTTTAGTGTCCCTTCCAACCCAAACTGTCCTGGGATTCTGTCATTTCAAGGCAGCTGAGAGGACCAGAACCCCATTACAAGTTTTGCTGTCAGTGGGGTTGCAGATTTGGGGTTTACACCTGTGTTTCATGCCTCCAAATCTTGAGGCAAAAAGATTCTCAGAATGTGTGATGCAGCAAATTCACCTGCAGAAGGTTCAGGGTGGGTTCTCTGGAGGAGAAAAACCCACCTGGCTGGACCAAAGGACAGGACCATGTCATGAAATGCAGCTTTGCCCCAGCCCAGCCTGCAGGAGGCTGGAATAAGACTGAGAAATTCAGGAATCCCGATCCTTGGGGGAATAGCTGAGGTTCACAGAGGCCACCTCTTATCAGTGTGATTATCTGGTGTCCCTGAGAGCAGGAGAACAACACAGAAAGGGAGAGAAGGGAGAGAGGGGCTGGAGCAGCAGCTCTGGGTGTGCTCAGAGAGAATTCGCTGCTTTCCAGGCTGCCCGTCTATCACCTCCCATCAGCACAAAGTCTGGCTGGATAAAGAGATGGAATGTGCAGGCTGAGGATAATTGCAGGGGGGAGATTGGGATAATGGCTGTAATTTGGATTGTGGGAGCAATAAAGCCAGGCTCAATCACTGCCTGCTTTATTTGGGAACGAGCCCAAGCTGCAAACAGCGAAAATGAAATTTATGAAAAATAGAGATTTCAAGAGAAGTAATGAGCATCTGTCTGCTGCAGTGATTGCAGGGGGCTGAGTGCTTCTAACTTAGTGCAGCTAATCCAAGGGATTTGCTGTGGGATGCACAGACTGGTGGGACACAGCTCAGCCAGGTGGGATGGATCCCCTCTCAAGGTGTGGCTCTTCCTCAGCAATTATTGCTGATTGGACATGGAATTTTTAGGAAGCTGAAAGTAGTCGGGGTAAGTTTTGCTGTCATTGGATGTTTGGTCATCAGAGGCCCATCATTCCCACTGAGGGGCCATGGTTGTGCCACTGGNAGGCTGGACAGGACTTGGAGCAGCCTGGGACAGTGGGAGGTGTCCCTGCCCGTGACTGGGGTGGAATGGAATGGGATTTAATGTCCCTTCCCACTCAAACCATTCTAGGATTCCATGATTTTTCCATATTCCCTGGAAGACAGGGAATGGGAAGAGCATCAGAGGCCCTGGCTGAGGGCCTGGGTCTAAATCTAGAACTGGCTCTGGATCTGGATCTGGGTCTGGGTCTGGGTCTGGGTCTAGGACTCGGTCTGGGTCTGGCTCTGGATCTGGGACTGGGTCTGGCTCTGGCTCTGGCTCTGGGTCTGGGACTGGGTCTAGGACTGGGTCTGGCTCTGGGTCTAGGACTGGGTCTGGGTCTGACCCTGGTCCTGCAGGAATTCTGGGCACTGGTGATGGAATGAAGCCAAAACCTGCCAGGAGAGGACACTGAGCACTGGGAGCTGATCCAAGGAAGGAAACCAGGTGCCCTCCTGAGCAGGAAACCACAGGGATCAGCAGGAAAGGAGGAATAAAGCACAGCTGAGTGAGGTCTCTGGGGTGGTTGTGGTACACCTGATAAATTCCAGCATTGTTTGAAATCCTGGATTTTCTATAAAGCCTGCTCAAAGTCACCCCTGCCTGCAAATCTTTATCACCTGGAAGTGCTAGAATGAGCTAATAAATAATTCTCCTTGCTTGGCAGGAGGGTATGGCATCCTTGGCTTCACCTTGCTAATCCCACAAAACCATCCAGGAGCTGCCCCCAGGTCTCATTTGGCTCTAACCTCCCCCACCCTTGAGTTACACAGAGCATCCTTCCCACACAGATCCCAAAATCCCACAGGAGCAGGGATGGCCGGGCNACCCAAACTGTCCTGGGATTCTGTCATTTCAAGGCAGCTGAGAGGACCAGAACCCCATTACAAGTTTTGCTGTCAGTGGGGTTGCAGATTTGGGGTTTACACCTGTGTTTCATGCCTCCAAATCTTGAGGCAAAAAGATTCTCAGAATGTGTGATGCAGCAAATTCACCTGCAGAAGGTTCAGGGTGGGTTCTCTGGAGGAGAAAAACCCACCTGGCTGGACCAAAGGACAGGACCATGTCATGAAATGCAGCTTTGCCCCAGCCCAGCCTGCAGGAGGCTGGAATAAGACTGAGAAATTCAGGAATCCCGATCCTTGGGGGAATAGCTGAGGTTCACAGAGGCCACCTCTTATCAGTGTGATTATCTGGTGTCCCTGAGAGCAGGAGAACAACACAGAAAGGGAGAGAAGGGAGAGAGGGGCTGGAGCAGCAGCTCTGGGTGTGCTCAGAGAGAATTCGCTGCTTTCCAGGCTGCCCGTCTATCACCTCCCATCAGCACAAAGTCTGGCTGGATAAAGAGATGGAATGTGCAGGCTGAGGATAATTGCAGGGGGGAGATTGGGATAATGGCTGTAATTTGGATTGTGGGAGCAATAAAGCCAGGCTCAATCACTGCCTGCTTTATTTGGGAACGAGCCCAAGCTGCAAACAGCGAAAATGAAATTTATGAAAAATAGAGATTTCAAGAGAAGTAATGAGCATCTGTCTGCTGCAGTGATTGCAGGGGGCTGAGTGCTTCTAACTTAGTGCAGCTAATCCAAGGGATTTGCTGTGGGATGCACAGACTGGTGGGACACAGCTCAGCCAGGTGGGATGGATCCCCTCTCAAGGTGTGGCTCTTCCTCAGCAATTATTGCTGATTGGACATGGAATTTTTAGGAAGCTGAAAGTAGTCGGGGTAAGTTTTGCTGTCATTGGATGTTTGGTCATCAGAGGCCCATCATTCCCACTGAGGGGCCATGGTTGTGCCACTGGCCTGGAAAACATTCCCAATTTTTCCTGCTCTGAGGCTGAGCCATTCCATGCTGCTCCAGGTGACAGTGTGCTCCAGGTGACAGTGTGCTCAGCAACTCATGTGGGTAGAGGAGGAGAAAGAAAATCCCACCTCAGTTTTTTTGTACTATATTCATTTCTTCCCTTTTTTAAAATTTTATCAGTCTGGATCTTCCTCTTCACTTTGCAGACTCATGGAATGGTTTGGAATGGAAGGGACCTTAAATCCCATCCTATTCCACCCCTGCCATGGGCAGGGACACCTCTCACTGTCCCAGGCTGCTCCAAGCCCCAGTCTCCAAGCTGGCCTTGGGCACTGCCAAGGCACAGGGTGCCCAGAGCAGCTGTGGCTGCCCCTGGATCCCTGGAATGTCCCAGGCCAGGCTGGACAGGACTNCTGGTGATGGAATGAAGCCAAAACCTGCCAGGAGAGGACACTGAGCACTGGGAGCTGATCCAAGGAAGGAAACCAGGTGCCCTCCTGAGCAGGAAACCACAGGGATCAGCAGGAAAGGAGGAATAAAGCACAGCTGAGTGAGGTCTCTGGGGTGGTTGTGGTACACCTGATAAATTCCAGCATTGTTTGAAATCCTGGATTTTCTATAAAGCCTGCTCAAAGTCACCCCTGCCTGCAAATCTTTATCACCTGGAAGTGCTAGAATGAGCTAATAAATAATTCTCCTTGCTTGGCAGGAGGGTATGGCATCCTTGGCTTCACCTTGCTAATCCCACAAAACCATCCAGGAGCTGCCCCCAGGTCTCATTTGGCTCTAACCTCCCCCACCCTTGAGTTACACAGAGCATCCTTCCCACACAGATCCCAAAATCCCACAGGAGCAGGGATGGCCGGGCTTGGAAGGCACCTCTGGAGCTCATCTTGTCCAACCTCCCTGCTCAAGCTGGGTCCTGTGGCCAGGTGACTTCAAAATATCCCCTGGGAAGGAGCCATCCAACAGGATGTGTGATCCTGATTCTGGGAAAAGCCACACCCAGCATTTGGGAGAAAATGAGGGAGGAGAGTTTGCATCTGAATCAATGTTTTCCATATTTTTTTTACAAAATATACACCATTTTCCACAAGAAAAAGGTAATAAAGGAATTTATAGGATTGAGCATTCCATCTTTTTTTCTGACCAGTGGCACTGTCTGCACTGGGAAGCTCTCCTGTTATTATACAGATTTTGGGAGCAGGTCCTGGCAGGGTTCCAGGGGAAGTTCCATTGCTAAATCTGAGGAAAAATTGATCCAGAATTTACCTACAGCCTGAAATTTAAAATCCCACAGTCACAAGAGCAATCTCAGCCTCTTCCAGGAGTAAATTGAGGTTTTTCCTGCCCACTCTCCTGTTTGAGATGCCAGGAAAAGGATAATTATCCCAAAGAAACACAGAGAAGTGTCAGTGTGTATTTAAACTCCTTCAGAAAGGGTTTAAATGGAGCTAAATCCTTCCTTAGCCTCGGATTTTGGCAGCAGTTTGAATATAAGGAACTTATGGAGGTATAATTGAATCACTTTGTCCCTCATGTTCTTAATGCTGGCAAATCAGATCTATTTTAAAAAATGAATTATTTATTAAGACAAATGAACAGGCAAGAGATAACAGACAAAAGATCTTAATCAGAATTAATTACTACACGGAATAAAATTAAAAGAACTACTGGTAAATTATAGAATAACATAAAAGAGTGCAGTAGAGCAAGGTACCTATATTAGAGTAAAAGAAATGGTATTGATTAGGGGTTGAATGGGATTTACCACTGAAATGATGACAATATCCAAATTCCTTCCCTTAAATCCTGGGAATTCCCCTGAACTGAGTGTCCCTGCTCATGGGAGAATCTCCACACATTGCCAGGAACATGTACAGGAGATTTCTGCTCTGTGGAGGTTTGCTGTGGCTTTCATAGCTTCAAATGAGTGCCTGTCATCAGAAATTCAGATTATCCTGCCACATCTCGATTCCAGAGTGAGCTCTGGCCCCAGCTGAGAGGGATGAGGGCCTGAGGAGTGAACCCAGAGCCCATGGAGCTGCTCCAGGGCTGGAGCCCCTCTGCTCTGGAGCCAGGCTGGGAGAGCTGGGGGTGCTCACCTGGAGAGGAGAAGGCTCCAGGGAGAGCTCAGAGCCCCTGCCAGGGCCTGAAGGGGCTCCAGGAGAGCTGGAGAGGGACTGGGGACAAGGGATGGAGGGACAGGACACAGGGAATGGCTTCCCACTGCCAGAGGGCAGGGCTGGATGGGATATTGGGAAGGAATTGTTCCCTGGGAGGGGGGGGATGGAATTCCAGGTTTGCTGTGGCTGCCCCTGGATCCCTGGCAGTGCCCAAGGCCAGGCTGGACATTGGGGGTGGAGCAGCCTGGGACAGTGGGAGGTGTCCCTGCCATGGCTGGGGGGGAGTAAATAAATGTCCTTTCCCAAACCATTCCATGGTCTCCTGATTTTCCCTCTGGCTGAATTCCTACGGCGTTCCCAAGCCCACAGCCACACAGGACAGAGGGAAGGAGGACATGGGGCATAAATTCCATGGGGCTGGGACCATCCTGGGTCATTCCAGAGCCCAGGGCTGCTGCAGAGCGTTGCTGTCACTCCTGCCCTGGGCTGGATGTCACCCCTGGAACAGCAAAGGACACAAAAGCAGGGATGAGGAAACAGTGCAGAGCAGCAACAGAAATATTCCCCCTCCTTCCAAGCTGCATTTGTTCCTTGCCTTCCCAGCAAGAATCGAAGGAGCAGGATGATGAAAAAGAGAGAAGAGAGTTAATCAACACAGAGGCTCTGGCAGGAAACCAAGTCACCTTTGGAGCTTCTTGTGCTCAATGAGAAACCATCAATGAGCAGGGAGAGCAGCAAATAATTTCCACAATAGACTGGCCCAAACCCTGGAATTATTCTGCAGGGAACAGCTCTTCACAGGCTAATTGGGCTCGTTCAGTCCTGAACGCCCAGGATACACCAGGGGCTCTTTTAATTCATTGGGTTTAGGAGGAGTATTTACAAATCTAAAGGCATGAAGCTGAGGCTTTGCAGCAGTAATGGAGCTAAGGCTGATGTCAGGCTGGACCTCGCCCTCATCCTGCAGCTTAACTGCTTGATTGGGTTCCATGGAGCTCGTTTAAAAACAGGTATTAAATATATATGAAAAGGAACAGCCCTGAACTCAGAGGAGACAGCCCTGAATGTTTCAATGCTGCAAAGACCAACCAGAATTCAGCAGCAGAATCAGAAAATCACCTGCAGCCCCAAGCAGGGGGAAATGATCCTGTCAGGAGCCAAAAATCCCAGTCTGGCCCTTTTTGGGGTGGCCCTGGAAAAGGTGGAGCAGAGGGAGGTTCAACCAGGAGAAGGTTGATCCAACTCAGCAGGGTCTGGAGGTCACAGCAAAACCCTGTTTGCAGTCCCAAAGCAGGGACCAACTAAACCAAGACTAAGGTTCATTAATTAACAAAATCCCTCTCGAATGATGGCTCAGGGAGGAAGGGAAGTGACAAATGCCACTGAAACTTGACATAATTATTATGAGAATTAAAGTCATTTAAAAATGTAAATTGAATTTTTTTCCAAATCTAAAAAAATTAAACAATAATTACAATAATTTAAAAATTAGGAAACTTTCTAGAAGCTGAAAAAATGGTCAAATAATCAGGAGATTGGAAGAGGCTTCAGGAGGTTTAGAGTCCAACCTCTGCCTCCAAGCATGGTCAACTATAAGATGAGATGAGATTTTTCAAGGTTTGTTTTAAAAACCCACAGCTGTGGAGACTCCATGGGAAACCTCTTCCCATCCTGGGCTGCCCAGTGGTGAAAACATAAATTTGGGCTCTTCACCATTTTTGAGTGGTCCTATGGAAAAGAGGAGGAGAGAGGGAAAAGAGGATAAAGTGGGTAAAGAAAAAATGCAATACCCTCATGCTGAGTGGTGGTCAAGCAGAAGGAGCAGAGCTCCTGTGTTCTGTCTCCATTCTGAGCTGGCCTTTCCACGTTCCTCATTTCCCCCTGAGAGCTGCTGGCACGTCTGGGATGTTCCATTTCTCCTGAAGGAATGGCTGATGCCTCAGGCCAGTCCCTTCAGTGCTGGATCTCAAGAATCTGAAGTTTTTGAGCTTTCTGTGCTTTCTGAAACAGAGAACACTGCTCTGGAGCTGAAACCATGGAGAAGACTTGTAAATATGAATAATGCTGCAAAGACCAACCAGAATTCAGCAGCAGAATCAGAAAATCACCTGCAGCCCCAAGCAGGGAGAAATGATCCTGTCAGGAGCCAAAAATCCCAGTTAATAAGTTAGAAATCACAAATGAGTAGTGGGTAGAATGTGTGTGTTTGCACTTGGGTGATGGGTTTGAAATTTGAGGTTTTTACAGTATAGTGGTGGATATGGGACAAGATGGAGAATTTTGGGTGGTGCCTTTTCTACTTGTTCATCTTCTTCTCTTCCTTTTCTTCACAGAACTTAGGTAATTACCTTTGGATTGGTCATTCTAAAGTCACTCTAAGGGTCATGGGAATCTATTATTGAATTAGAAGTATAAATAATATGTGTTAAACTTTTGGTGGTCTGTGGGGGGGTAAAAGGCCTTGAAACATGCTCAGCTGGGGCCATTTTTCCACTTCTAGCAAGCAGCTAGAGGTACTGTTTTACTTTCTGTAATTTCTGATAAAACAAAATAAACATCGAAGTCCAAACACGAGAAATCATCTCGAGTACCTTTCTAATAATCCTGGCTCCAAACAGAAACAAAGCTGGTAACAAACCAGTAATTAGTGGTGCAAAGCCCAGCTCACTCCAGCACCTCAGCACTTGTGTCTCTGGGGCTGAGGACACAAAGCCACATCCCTGGGCTGTGTGACACTGGATGTCAGCCAGCCCTGCTGCCTGCTCCACTCCCCAACACTCCTCTCTCCTTTCCATCTCCCACCAGCTCAGATTTGCTGTCTGTGGAAAGGTGGAGCAGGAAAATGTTCAGCATTGTCCTCATGGATGCAGAACCCAAGGCATTGAAAGTGAGGCAGTAGAACAGCTCGGGGATGGATTTTCCTCCCAGCTGGCATTAGCTAAGGAGCTCTGTCCCCTCAGCAGGGCTGGCCCAGGCTCTGGGTGCTGTTTTTCTGTCCCCCTCCAGAGGCAGAGCCCAGTGCAGCCCCCTGTGAGCCCCAAAGCAGCTGGGAGAGCCCCAGGGTCCCTGGCACAGCCAGGATGGTGCTGGCACCAAATCCCAGCTGCAGGAGGGGCTGGCTGGCTCCAGGTGCCACATCCACCGTCCCTGTACACCAAGCCAAGCACGGCCTGGAGCTGATCCACGCTGAGCCATGTGGGCAGGAAAGGACAATCTGTCACCTCATTACTGGGGACCCCAGTCTCTCATTTAGCTGTTACTTTTACAGCCTCACTCATTGCTCAGTCAGGCATTTCCCATCTCCCATTCCCAATTCCCAATATCCCATTCCCCAGTCTCCATCTGTAGCTGCCCTCCCCAGCTGACATGGACCAGTGGCCAAGGCACCAACTGGAGACTGGGACTGAGCACCAGGAAGGAGCCAGCTGCAAATGTCAGTCCTTGTTTGGGCTCCTTCCTGGAAAGATCCATCCAAGCAGCTTTGGGAATGTTTGCACAAACGAGGACACCCCTTCTTCACAGAAAGGATCAAAATGGGAAGAAGCTGAAACACGGGAATGGTTTGATAGAATCCTCTTTGCTTTCCAGCTCCTCTTTAGGAGGGATTGTTTGGGCACTGAGCAGAGGAAAAATTAGCATTGTTAATTTGCTGCAAGCCAGGGCACCTCAAGAAATGCAACACAATTAATTAGCGCCTAAAAAAAAAAAAAGAAACCATTTGAAGTGTTTATTGCAGGATCAAGCTCCTGGTTTTATAAGCAGATGGGGAAATAAAGGGCTGGGAATGACATGGAGAAAACAGCTGCAGTGGGAGCAGAGCCTAATTCATAATTCAACAGCCTAATCAGGGAACATCTTCCACAGCTCCTCGCTGGAATGGCAGAACGTGAGCAGGCAAACGATGAGGCTGCTTCAGTTCTTCAAGAGCTGCTGCCAATTAGCTGGCTGTCTTCGTTAGCCGTGTACACAGCTAATGAGGGGCCCACGGTATTAAAGAGCCCGACAAAAGTAGGGCAGCCTCAGATAATTGTCTTAATGATAAACACTCGGGCATGTTTCAATGGGCTTTGGTGGGGATTCATTAACTGAATAAAGACTCAGCACACGCCCTGTGCTGGTCCCTCCCGTTCTCCTGCAGGCAGGGGAGATGTTTTGGTGGAGCTGCTGCCGGTTCTGGAGCTGCTTTCCAAGGTGCTGGATCAGCCCCAGGCAGGTCCCAAAGCTTCAGCTTTGCACTCTGGATCCCAGTGCTGGTGGTGGCACCCAGGAAAATTCCCCTTCGCTGAAGGGGACATTCCTGAGGGCCCCAACTTCCTGCAGGGACAGAGGGGGACCCAGTGGCACAGGCCTGGGTCACAACAGCATCTTCTGGACATCTGTGGAGAGATGAGAGATGCTGTAGGAACTTCACTGCTCTCAGGGAAAAGCTTGGATCTGCCCATGAATCCAAGGGAAAACTTGTTGTGGGGAAAACCCCACAGAGATCAATGTCCCACACTGGGAATAAGGAATTTGTCCTGGAATAGTCTTTGCTCACCATCAAGCTCTTGGCTTGAAAGATACCTGACATGGTCAGTGCCTTGGACAAAAAAATGCTTTTTATTTCAATTAAAACCCATTTGTCTGAGCTAGGATCCATGGGGACGATTCTTCCATCCTGGAATTCTGGTCCAACCTGGAGATCATCCCCAGGAAGCCTGGTCACCTGCTGGCTCCATTTCCCTGCACTGAGCATTGCCTGGCTCTGTGTCACAGGACAGGCAGTGACATGCTGGCCCTGGTCACCTCCAGACAACCCTGGGCAGCTCTGTGCAGCTGGATGAGCCCAAGGTCCAGGATAAACTCCCTGGATTTGGAGGCAGCAATCCCCATTGAGGTTTTCTCATTTTCCTGGATTCTCTGACTAAAATCAAGTGCAAGTGGGAGAGTGACCCCACTGAACACCTCTGCTGATGGGTCTTCCCAAGGCTGGGACAGTCCAGGGCCATAAAAATCCCTCTGGAGGCCATCATTCCTCCAGTTTTGGTAGGAATGTGTTTTCCTTGGGGCAGATCAAACCCTGTGAGCTGAGAGAGGCCTGGGGTTTGTGTTTGCCTGCTGAAACCTTTTGTAAAACCAGCCCCAACTGCACGGATTTCTTCAGCTGAGGTTCTGATCCACTTAGAAAAGTGGAATATTTCCCAAGGATGTTTCATTTCTTCCTTTCAAAACAATAACTTCTCATTTTCAAACGACAAAAGCACAACATTCAGTGAGGCACCTTGGCAGCCCTTCATTTTTACACCAAACACAGGAGCATTTTCAAGTTCTTGCAGAAGGATTTTTTAAGATCTAATTTGATTGAAAAGTCGAACTTTTTTTCCCAATCTGGCTCTGATAAAAGTGTGTGTTCAGAGCCCATTGATACACCCCATTTGTGGAGGGAGGAGCCAGAGCCCCAGAGCTGCTGCCTGAAGAACAAATGGATGAGTCCTCCCCACTGGGCTCACCTGGAAACCCCAAACCTGGGTAAAAAAATCCCTCTGATCCTGTCTCAGAGCATTCTCTGCCGGGTTCTCCCTCAAATCCCACTTTTGTGACCCATCTGACTTTTTTCTGCTCCTCCAAGCACTTTGGAGCTTGGAATGTTGCCTGGATTGGGAGCTGCTCCCTCAGGGCACATTTGGATAGAAAATCCTTCCACAGAGGGAGAATGATCACTCCCAAAAAATCCTCATGGAGCACAAGGCTCTGATTAAAAGGAAGAAAAGTCATTTTCCTTGTCTCCATTCAAGACCTGAGCCTTTCAATAATTACTGAGCTAATCTGACATTCATGATCCTTGATTTGAGTCATTCATTCCTGATTAACGAGATGTTCCTTAGTGGAACACAGCTTCCCTTCTTCCCCCAAGACAGGAGGATTGGAGGAAAAATATTAAATATTCCAAAGGAGAGCAGGTGATTGGCAGGAGCACTCCTGGTCTGCTCTGCAGTGCCTGGCCTTCCTCACCACTAGGAGAGGTCTTTTCCAGAAAGTTCCTCTGCATTTCCTCTTGCTCCCAGTCAGGAATCAGCTTGGGGAGGCTCCATGACAGCTCCTGTTCCCTCCCCTGCCACTTCCCAAATTCCCTGCAGCCCCAATTTGCAGCTGGGAGAGATCCCTTGGTCTGCTCCTCAGCTTGTAAATGTTTTTGGATGCCACTGATGCCGTGTGTCCTCTCAATCCCCCTCCTCAAAAACCATTTCCAGGTCAGCAGAGTGGCTCATCCCAGACTTCCAGGACAACATCCAAGCTCTCTTTGGGCTCTGTAATTATTCAATTTACATCTTAAATTTAAATCATCTTTCAATTTGAAATCTTTACATCTTTAAATTTTAAATTTTTAAATTTTAGGGAGTCTGTGCTTTCCACAGGAGCATCCTCAGGGATACATGGCAGGGCTGAAGTGGGAGATGTGGAATCGATGAAGGATCAGCCACATCTTTCCTTTATGGGGGAATTGAATTGGATATTTAGGGGAAAAAATTCCCCCCATACCAGACACAGGCCCCCACAGCTTTAGAAGAAATTCCAGGTTTCCCTCTGGATGGACTGAGCACTTCCATAATTTCCTTGGAATTTCTGCAGTTTGGACATCAATTTGTGCCATTCCAGCACAACAAAAAAATAATTTTCTTTAAAAAACCCAACAAACTTCCAAACTTGAAGTGGGTTTTTTTTAACTCTGATCCTTGGGATTATCAGGAAAATCAGAAAAAATGGTCTCCAAAGCCATAAATACAGACAGGTTGTGGTTAAATCTTCTGAATATTCAACCAGTGCCAGCATTTTGGGGGATTCCTCTGCTGGGTTTAACTGGTTCCCAGTCCTGCAGCATCTCACAGTCCTGACTCTCTGTTATCTCATTGCTTATCACCTAAAAATTGGGGGTTGGAGGCTCAAAATGAGGCTTTGAACATCAAAAATGAAGCTTGGAGCCCTCAGTGTGGAGTTTGGAGCCTAAAACGAGGTGTTGGATGTTGAAAAGGAGGATTTCAAGCCTCCAGGCAAAACTTTGGACTATAAAAATGAGAATCTAGGCCCTAAAATTTGTAACCTCCAGTTGAGGGTTTGGAGACTGAAGATGCTGCTTGGATCCTGAAAATGATGGGCAGGATCCTAAAAATGCCCCTCTGGAGGCTTTGGAGAATAAAATGCTGATTTGGACTCTTAAAAGGAGACTTTTTAATGGAATAGAGCCTTTGGACCCTAAAAAAATGAAAATTTGAGCCATAAAAATGGGGTTTGGCTCCTAAAAGGAAGGTTTCAACCTTTTAAATGAAGCTTTGGGTCTTAAAATGAGCATTTGGAGCATGAAATAAGGGTTGGGTCTTAAAAATGTGGCTTTGAGCCCTGAAAAAAAGATAATTTGGGGCTCTGTAAATGCTTTTGGGCATTCAAACTGGGATTTTTGGCTGCTGGACATGAGGGGTTGTGGCTAAAACTGGAGGTGTCGAGCCCTTCCTTAAAATGGAATCCTAAAAGTTTTTCTTTAGACCTGAAAAACGAAACATTTGTGCTCTAAAATTTGGGCTGATGGAAATGTTCAGATGCTGGGAAGTCTCATTTAGAGTCTCCGGGGAGAACAATGGGATTTCCTGCCCCCTGCAGGGTGGAATTCGGGGCACATTTGGGATTTTTCCTGTTTGTTCTGAGGCTTTTCTGACCTTTGCCAGGGAATATCAGCAGGCAAGAGTGGAGGTGCTTTGGAGAGGGAAGATCCATGGGCAAGAAATGGTGGCCAGGACAGAGTTTGGTGGCCCAGGATAGAGTTTGGTGGCCCAGGATGATGGTTTCTGATCAGGATGGGGTTTGGTGGCCCAGGACAGAGTTTGGTGGCCCAGGATGGAGTTTGGTGGCCCAGGATGATGTTTTCTGATCAGGATGGGGTTTGGTGGCCCAGGACGGAGTTTGGTGGCCCAGGATGGGGTTTGGTGGCCCAGGATGGAGTTTGGTAACCCAGGACAGAGTTTGGTGGCGCAGGATGGAGTTTGGTGACCAGGATAGAGTTTGGTAGCCAGGATGGGGTTTGGCGGCCAGGACAGAGTTTGGTGGCCCAGGACAGAGTTTGCTGGCCCAGGATGGTGTTTTCTGCCCAGGATGGGGTTTGGTGGCCCAGGATGGAGTTTGGTGGCCCAGAACAGAGTTTGGTGACCCAGGACAGGATTTGGTGGCCCAGGATGGAGTTTGGTAGCCCAGAACAGAGTTTGGTGGCCCAGGACAGAGTTTGGTGGCCCAGGATGGGGTTTGGTGGCCAGGACAGAGTTTGGTGGCCCAGGACAGAGTTTGGTGGCCAGGACAGAGATTGGTGGCCCAGTATGGTGTTTTCTGCCCAGAATGGGGTTTGGTGGCCCAGGACAGAGTTTGGTGGCCCAGGACAGAGTTTGCTGGCCAGGATGTCTCTGACATTTCCAGAAACCTTTCCCTACCCCACTAAAAAGCCTTTTCCATGGTGCCAATGACCTGCCTGGCTCCACAGGATTTTTTCCCCTTGAACAGCAGGAATTTTGCAGGATTTGCAGATGGCTCAGGGTCTGGGAGAAAGGAATTTTCCCACCCTGCCCTACCTTTGATACAAACACACAAAAACCTGGGCCAAAAAGGGAGGGAAGAGATTAAAATCCTGATGAGCCACCTGGTCTGTGCAATGACTCCCAATAATGAGGAGTCGGGAAAGGGATTGTTAGCACGGGCTGGAATTAAAAATGCAGCCTGGGAATGTTACAGAATGTAAACATGTTAATTAATGGAGCATGTTAATGAATGAACAGGTCCTGATAGCCCTGGCGTGCAGGGGTGGTGCCTCTTTCACTCCTCACAAGGAACATCCAACAGAAAATGCTGTTCCCTAAATAATTCATTAAAATCAGAGCAGTGTGCCAGGATATGGAGAGAGCCCTGTGCCTGCCTGGCTCTCCACATCCTTTGGAGTCACACACAGGCACAGGTTTAAGAATAGAAAAAAAAAATCTCATTTCATAAAATCATGGAATATTTGAGGATGGAAAAGGAGAGTCCCAGCCCTCCTGCTGCATCCAGCTGGGAATATCTCCAGTAATTCCCATCAATCCATTCCACTTTTCCCAGTGGCTTCAAGACAGCTGGAAGCAGCCAGGCAGATCCAAAGTGATCCCAAGTGCTTAGGGATTCCCAGGAATGTTCTCTCAGGGAGCAGCATCAAACTTTAAGTAATGATGTTGTTCCAGCTGATTGTTTTATTAAAGCCCACAGAAGATGCTCGAAATAATTATTCCCATTTGGAGAGACAGGCTGGAAATAACGACTCTGATCTGCAGAACTCCATCAGCTTCCACAAAAAATCCTGTTGTTCCAGCAGGATCGTGGAATCTGAACCCCAAAATCAACTTGAGTGGTCCTAGAAAAGGGCAGAGTGGGAGGTGACACCCACAAGGGCACAGTGACAATGAGGGGCTGTACATCCAGCAATCCTTCCCTTGGGATTTTCCTACTGTCATTCAACACACACTGGAAAAACAAACCCACTCCTGGCCTGAATATCAATTCAGGGAATGATCTTCATTGGGAGCAGAGCCTGGTGACACCTTCCTTGTGCTGCCCATTCATCTTCCCTTCACACATGGAAAGCCTGGATCCAGCCAGGCAGGACAGGGAGGAGGTCACCCTGCCTGCCCCACATTGCTCTCTGTGTCCTGCTAAATCAGATTCCAGGTGCCACACAGGAGATTCCAAATAAACTGGAAATCAAAAATTTAAATGCATGGAGGAATCACCCAGCTTTTACCAGAGCACAGCAATCAAAGCAGTGTAGAGATGTAAAATATGCAAAATATTCCTCCTGGGAGGTTTCTGCTGGCTGGGAGCTCCAACACCTCACTCTGAGCACATTCCTGCTGTTCCCCATCCATGTTCAGCCCCATTTCTTCATGCCCAGGAATCTGCCTGATGGGACCCATCCAACACTGTGTGTCCTGGAGCTTCCTCAGAGACAAGAACCCCCAACATTCCCAGAGTTACCTGTCAGGCTTCACTTTTCCAGGCACTGGGATTTGCTCTGGAGATTCTCCAGTTCAGCTTTTTCTGGGGGAGGGATTTTCATAAATATGTTTAAAATACACTCGGGAATCAACCTAAGGGAGGACTTAGCTGTGTTTATTGGAATTTAAGGAATAAAGAGGCAGATGATGAAAACAATAATTCCTTTTGCTTGAAGGAATCTTTCAACACTTGTGTGGCAAGGTCATAGAATCCTACAGTTATGGAATACTTTGGGATTGAAGGGAATTTGAAGCTCATCCAGTGCCACCCCTGCCATGGGCAGGAACACTTTCCACTGTCCCAGGCTGCTCCAAGCCCCAGTGTCCAACCTGGCCTTGGACACTGCCAGGGATCCAGGGGCAGCCACAGCTGCTCTGGGCACCCTGTGCTCCCACCCTTCCAGGGAACAATTCCTCTTCTGGTGGAAAACTGTTCCCTCCTTATCTCACTTGCCTCCAAATACAGGATTTCTATTTTCCCTCAGGTTTTATGAGTGGAAAGTGTTGAACAAATATCCAGGAGTCTCCATGGACAGGAGGGAATAACATGAGCTGTCCACCATGTGAGGAGGAGCATGGAATCCACACCCAGGGATGGAGAATGAGCAGCTTTGGGGCTGGAGGGCTCTCTGAACATCCCCTTGCAGCACAGGGATCCCTGATCCACCTCCTGTGCTGAGCAGGGCTGTGGCACAGGGAGAAGGAGGAAGCCCAGCCGTGCTGGAGCTGCTGGATGGCTCCATGGGATGGATCCAGAGCCCTGGGCTACACAGGGATTATCCTAATCCTTTCATTAGCCTAAATCCTGCTTTTCTTCAGCACGGAGAGGCTGTTCCAAGGAGAAAGGAGTCAGCGGTGCTGGAGCACACTCCCCCTCTCTGCCAGTGTGGAATAATCCCCTCTGTTCAACCGGGATGAATGGGATGTGATTGACACCCCTGGTCCCGTTGTGCCTCGCTCCAGAGTGGATGGAGCTGCTCACAGCAGCTCGGGGAAGGAGCAGGAAAAACCCCAGAAGAGATTTCTTAATTAGGAAAATTTCATTCTGCAGATTAGCATATTTATTAGAGCCATTAATCATCCCTTCCTGTGTCCTAGCAGAGCAGGAGCAGGGTGGGATGGCCAGGGAAGCAGTGGAGTATCCCAGCACAGAGCATCCTTCTGCTCCAGGGTCACTGGGAAGGAGCCAGGAATAGCCTTGACAAAGCTGTCACCACTGCCACACGAGGCTAAAAAAGAGCTGGAGAGGGACTGGGGACAAGGGATGGAGAGGGACAGGACACAGAGAATGGCTTCCACTGCCAGAGGGCAGGGCTGGATGGGATATTGGGAAGGAATTGTTCCCTGGGAGGGTGGGCAGGCCCTGGCACAGGGTGCCCAGAGAAGCTGTGGCTGCCCCTGGATCTCTGGAAATGTCCAAGGCCAGGCTGGACAGGGCTTGGAGCAGCCTGGGACAGTGGGAGGTGTCCCACGGAGGAATGGGATGAACTTTAAGGTCCTTTCCCTCCCAGGCCGTTGTATGGACTCAGAGGAGCCAGCCTGGGGTCCCATTCAGTGCTGGGAGGGATGGGAATTGCTCCAGCCCTGATTTCTGGGTCATTTCCACCTCCTGCCAGCACCATATCCCCACCAACCAGGGCAGAACAGGTTCTCCCAAGCTCTGTTTGAGGATTTGTCCCAGGCAGTGCTGCCCCCTGCACCCCTCAGCCACCCAGCCCCAGGTGAGGGCACTGCTTTGGAACTTCAAACGTGGAACAGAAATGGAAAATACAAATGAACTTCAAGGGATCACTTTGTACCCCTGAGGCTTCCCCTGGACCAGCTGGGGGCTGGGGGCTCCCTCTCTTCTGCTGTGACCCTTCTTGGGGTCAGGGAGGTGCTGGTGTGTCCTGGTGGGAGGGGACAGGGAGCCTGGCACTTGTCACCACCGTGCAGCCAAGCCTGTGCTCTCTGCCTTTCGCTCAGTGACCTCCTTCAGTCTTTTCCCTTTTCCAGCACTCCCAGAGCTCACCCAGACTTTGAAGTCCTCAGTGACCTCAGCACCCCCACAGAAACAATTTAATTATTGTCCCATTGTATTTTTCTGGCTAAACTTCACCTGCCCTGCTCCTGGAGGAGAAGCAGAATTTGCTTTCCTCTGCCACTTATTCCTGGGCACAGCCATCAGGAGGAGAGGAAACTCCTTGATCTCTCTGAGCCTGGGAAAGGGCGAGGAGCTGCTCTGTGCTCCCAGGAAAGGGGACACCATGACAGGCAGGACAGGGAGCAGCTCTGGGCTGAGCAGGAGGACTTGGCAGCACTTACAGACCCTCGGGAATAAGGATTTTTTACAGAGATATTTCCCCTGAGCTCCAAAGGAGCAGATTCTGGCAGTGATGAGCGGCACAGAGCTTGTCCATCACACCCAGAGGGTTCCCCTAATTAGAGATCCCCTTTTGGAGCTTCAGGCCCATCCAGTCCCTGACAGAACCCGAGCAGGGTTGTCCTTCTGCCCTGCTCCAACCAGGAGATTTTTCTTCATCTGCTTGTGACACCTGCTGTGCCTGTTGGGAGCTGCTGGCCAGCAGCCAGCCCCAGGAGTGGCTCAGTGTCCCTGGTGCAGGAGATGAGAGCTCCCAGGAGATCCAAGGCCACGGCAGCATGTGGCACTGGCTCCCCCCAGTGTATCCCAGTGCCTCCCAGTTCAGCAGAACTCGGGATTTCCCGGCTGGGAATGACTCCAACTGAGGTGGGCATCACACACCCACCCTTCTCTATTCCATGGATTTGTGCCAAAGGCAGCAGTGCTGTAGCAGCTCTGCCCAGCCAGGCTTGGGGGGCAGCTGCCCTTCCTCTGAGCAGATGTTTTGTGGTTATTTATTTTGCCTCTGAGCAGGTGTTGGTGGTTATTTTGCCTTTGCCCCCAGAGCCATCATCTGCATCCCACAACCAATTCCAGCTAATCAGTCACTAATTACATGATTGAACACCTCCGTGGCTTTTAGGAGTATCACACATCCCTGGCAGGAGTCAGGGATGAGCCAAAGATCCTGGACAAGGCACCAGGGAAGGGAAATGTTTGTCCAAAGGCCAGGCTGGCCCCGAGTCCCTGTGGCTCTGCTCCTGTCCGTGTGTCCAGCTGCACTGTGGATGTGCTTGCTCCTGGAGGGAGAAGTGGCTGGAATTGGTGTGGTGCACTTTCAAAGCCCAAATCAGTCCCTGCAGATGCATTTCTGATCCCCCTTTCTGATGGAGAAGGTTTAGAAAGAAATCCATGATTTTTCCCTGAGTCCCAAGTGCCTCACGATTCATTTTGTTCCCCCAGGAAAGTCCTGTCCCCACCTCAGTCACCTGTCCTTGTGAGAGGCAGAGGTGACAATCTGTGAGGAAAAAGCTGCTCCTTTCTGCTCAGACCAAAGCCCTGCTTGGCCTTTGGCAGCACCCCAGCAGAGATGTTTGTCCCAGAACTCCTGTGAGCAGGAGCTGATCCCACGGATCAGGACAGGGTTCAGCACTTTGGAACTCCTGGATCCTGGCAGGGAGATGTCACCTCCAAATGTCAGCAAGAACTGATCCCAGCCAAGAGCTGCACTGAAGGCCCTGCTGCTCCATAGCAGGAGGATGCATGGGCACAACTGCAGAGCCAGGGAATTTATTTTGGGAATTTCTTTTCTGCATCTGACATCTTAAAACTTTTCTCTCGGGATTTGCAGCAGGTCATTGTCAGAAATGCCAAGTTAGATAGACCTCTCATGGTTATTTACCTTTTGGAAGCATGGAAATACAGAACAAAATACCCAGGACTTGTTTTGACCTGCACATCCATTAAATATTAACCTCATTTGCTCACTAAGTGGGGAAGACAGGACACCAGGTCCATGGAGATAATCTCTTCCTGTCTCCTCCAGAACTCAGCTAATGATGATTTGGGAAGACCAACTGTTCCAGGGAGCTGAATCCCAGGCCAGGGCATGGGGCTGGCACAGGGAATGGCAGCAGATAATCGGGATGTGCTGGAGCAGATGCAGCAGCAGAGGAAGATAAATGGGTGGGAGTTAGAGGGGAAGCAGCAACAATGAATAGGGGCTGCGAGACCTGAGAGATTAAACAAGATAAAAAGCAATAAATATGTACATTCCTGGTAAACAAGGATTAATGGGATGGGGGAGGCTGCCAGGAGAGGTCTGCTGGAGCCAGGAGAGGGTGACAGGACTAAAGAGACACTGAGGAGACAGAAGAGCACTGGCAAAGCTTGAACCAGCCCAGAGAGGAGGAAAAGAGGAGCCCAGGATGGGGCTGGCTGGGAGAGAGCACAGGGGGACAACAGGAATGTGGTGACAACAGTGACCAAATTGATGTCACCTCACAAGGCAGAGGCTGGGGGTGATGGAGATGCCAGCCCTGCAGCAGCTCCAGGCCCCTCACACCTCCTGGGGTAATTTGGGAACCAAAACTTCTCTGCTAGGGAAGGGTGAAGCCTCATTGAGAGGATGAAACCTCCCACCTGCTGCTCCATTTTCTTGCTCACGGAGAAGCAGAGTTCAAACCCTTTTTCCCTTTTTCCCCTTTTCCTTTACAGCAGATGTCCGAGGTTCCTTTTCCAGAAGGTTTCAGCCTTGATCCTCCTGCCCAGAGGATCCAAACCTTCATCCCCAGCTCTGGGCACTCCCTGCCCTCTGGTGCCATTGCAGAGACCCAGAGGGGAGGAAGAGGAGGGTGAGGGAGGATCATTTGCCCACCTTGGAGAGGATTTTGCAGAAGAGGAGCTGGGGATGTGGCAGGAATTCTGGCCAAAGACAGGAGAGTGAGTGCTAAACACAGCAGCAGGTGCTGAGAGAAGGGAGCCATTCATTAAATGGAATTTCCCTTTTCCCACCAGGCTGCAGATTCCGCAGTGATAAAATTAATTAATAACTGCAATTAAACCCAAACCACCCCTGCTTTTCAGGATGAGCTGGGGTTTATAATGGCTCCAGCATCCAGGGGAAAGCAAGGGTAGGAAGTTGGGATCCTCTGAGCCTTAAGTCAGTTTGTTCTTGTGGAAAAATTTATTAGGAAGCTTGGATTTGGGAAGGCAGGATCCAAATTCCCTGAGTATCCTGGAAAATGATGGCCAGGAGAGCTCCAGCTCTGAAGATCTCCAGCTTCAGGATCTCAGGGATCCTGGATTCATGGCAGAGACCAGAGGGTGAGAAAGGTCCAGAGTGAAGGAAGTGTGGATGCCCAGAGCAGCTGTGGCTGCCCCTGGATCCCTGGAAGTGTCCCAGGCCAGGCTGGACAGGGCTTGGAGCAGCCTGGGACAGGGGAAGTGTCCCTGTCATGGCAGGGGTGGCACTGGATGGGGTTTAAGGTCCCTTGTCCAAAGTCCCTCTCAAACAGAAGTGCTGGCACTGCTGATGCCCAAATTTTCCAGAGTGTGAATCCTAACTTTGACTTCTGGGAGCAGCAATCCCATCTCATCCATGCTCTTAATTAAATCAGTTATCAGAAGTAATTGAATTAAGAGCCATTTATACAGACCCTGGTTATTTCAGGTCTTTGTAGAGCCCTCAAGAGAGCAAAGCTTCCAGCAGGACCTGCCTACAGCCAATCTACCCCAGGAACAGAAACCCAGAGCAAGGAGAGCGGAGAATCAGGGAAAAGCTGCACATTAAGACATCAGCAGTGTGCAGGGGAGGTGTCTGTGAGGTTGTGCAGCCTCTGACTGTGGAAACTCCCAGATCAGATGGAATCAAAGCCCTGAGCTGCCTTGTCTGACCTCAAACTCCTCCTGCTCCAAGCCAGAGCCCTCCTGAGGAGCTCCAAGCTGAATCCTGGGTGACCATATCAGTCATCCATGGGACATTGGCTCTCTTGGTGCTGCACAGTTATTAATTATCCATTGGATAACTCCTGTTAGGCTGCCAGCAAACCCCTCCAGCCTTCTTCACCCCTTTTTTAGGGATTCAGCAATGCAGGAGGCACAGGGGTAGCAAACCCTGCAAGCCACGAGCAGCAGTGTCTTAATTACAGCTCCCTGCAAGTACAAGGAATCACTTCAGGAGGAATAAAATATTTGGGTTCTTGGGTTGGTGCTTTTAGCAGAGGCATTTCAGGCTTCTCTAGGCTTGGATTTTAAATAAACGTGGCAGAATTCCCTGGGAACGACAAGGGCTGTGCCACTCCAGCAATAAAGGAAAGATTAGCACTTGGAGGGGAACATTTCAATTTGCCTACAGGTGGCATTTAAACCTTCTTGGCTGTGCCTTTCCCATCCTCATTCCCTGGAATGGGCTGCCTGCCTGCCTAGCTGGGATAATAAAGTGGCAGCAGTGCAGGAATAATAAAAAAAAAATAGAATTAATGCTTTTTAATTCCATTTTAAGGGAAATAAGCAAAAGGCTGCGTTTGTAGAGACACAGAGCCTGGCGTGGAGCCTGGAGCTCTTCAAGGGTCTGTTGGAATGGCAGGGAAGGAAAAGCCTTTCTGGTTAAAAACTCTGCATTTCCCTCCCCAGCTATGCCCCCGTGGCTACACCCCAGCCAGAAGAGAAACCAACTCCCATTGTTAAGTTCTGAAGGCTGAGTTTTACAGCAGCAATTGGGGTTTAATAACAGGGATTTCACAGAAATCCAGGACATTTGCCTTGCACAAAATGGGGATCAAATGGAAGCAGAAGTCTGGAGAAAGGAACAAACCTTTCAGATAGCCTGGCTCCAGAAAGAGGGAGAGATTGATATTAGTTGGATTCTGTGGGATCACCCCTGCTTGTGGATTTAATTTTTATTTGGAACGTCTGAAAAAAAGAGAAGTGATTCCATGGCAGAAATTCTCAATCAGATTTAATTGTCATGTATTAAAGGATGACTTTGTAATGCCGTTTTTATCTTATTAAATGGACCTGGAGATTTTTCTTCCCCCACTTTTAGACACTTGTTGGCTCTATAAAATGGCAAATGAAGCACTAGTGAGAGGGAAAATCCTGTGGGAACCAAGTCACCTCTGCTGGGAATGTTGGGATGAGCCTTTGGCTGCCACAGAAATGTCCTCGTGGTGTCCCCTCAGTGTCACACAGAGTTTCTCTCTCAGCCTCCTTGCTTTTGGGCACCACCTAATGGCTCCTTCACTGCCTCACAGATCAGGGAAAAATGGGAAAAAGCGTTCCCAGTATTGGTGGCAGCATTAAAAGCAGAGAATTGTCTTAAATCCCACTCAGCTCCTGAGGCAGACTGAGCTCTGTGTGTCTGAGCCCCATCCTGCTTCCCACCCTTCAGCTGGGACAAATTCCTCTCCCAGCTGGGATGGGAACACACAGCAAGGCCAGAAATCCAATCCTAATTGAGTTTTAACTGTGCATGGAATAATGAGTTCCAGGAAAAATCTCCTTCTGGATCATCCAGATTTCTAAGAGAAAGTGTTCATGGAGCTGTGCACATGGAAGGGTTGGGGCTGCACAAATGTGGGATTGTTTGGATTTTTAGGATTGATTGCAAGTCTTTACCCTAGGGAAAGAGAATATTGTTGTGGGAATGAGAGCAGGGACAGAGCAGGTCACGATGGAGCTCCTCTGACAGCACAAGTGGTCTCCTCCCAGCTTTCTTCTTCCCAAACCAGAGGAGCTCTTGGGGGAACACATCATCCCAAACCTTATCCCCAAAGCAGCTCTGAGCAGCTGCAGGGATTCAGGAATGCAGGGATGAGTGTGGAATGCCCATCCCAGAGCCCCACAGCACCTGGGGTGAGGAAGTGCAAAGCACTTGGATCATGGATTGTGTCCTGTTGGGATGTTTGCAACACTTTTTTTTTGCCATTTTGGTTTTAGACCCACAGGTGGTGTTTGTCTTCACCAGCAGGAAAGTGGAACTCTTCTTCCTTTCATGGAATCATGGAATGGTTTTGGTGGGAAGGGACAGTAAAGGTCAGCCCCTGCCATGGGCAGGGTCATCTTCCACCATCCCAGGCTGCTCCCAGCCCCAACGTCCAGCCTGGCCTTGGGCACTGCCAGGGATCCAGGGGCAGCCACAGCTTCTCTGGGCACCCTGTGCCAGGGCCTGCCCACCCTCCCAGGGAGTGACCACCCCAGCATGTCCACCACTGAGTGACCAGAACACCTCGCTCACCAGTGTGCCCACCACACCCTGTCCACACAGAGTGACCACCACAATGCCCATCACACCGTGCCCATCACACAGTGCCCAGCACAGTGCCCAGAGCACTCCTGTGCCGGTGCCAGCTCCAGCAGAAGCTCCCCAGCCCCGCCAGAGCCGCGCTGTGATGGCGACGGGAGGGGGAGGATTCCTGCAAGGATCTGTCACTGACACTGGAAACCATTTGGGGTTTGCTAATTGGATAACAAGGCAATTACAGCCTTGCATGTGTAATTCCCTGCTCCCAGCGTGCTCAGACCATGGCATGAAGATGTCTCGGTGTGGGGAAGGTTGGGATCAGCCTCTGAAGGATTTGTTTGACATCAGAGCTTTGCTCAGGCTCAGGGAGAGCTCCCAGCTCTGTCCCAAAGCCTGGAGAGCCCTGGCCCAGCCCCTTCCCAGCTCTGCACTTTGTCCTGTGGGGCTCCAGCACTCCTGGGAGCACCAGGAAGCTCCTGAGGGATCCACACAGCCCAAACCTCACCCCAAACCCTACCCCAAACCCCCCAGGCCAGGATGGGGCTCCCTGCCCTCCTGTCCTGCACAGAGGGTAGATGTCCCCCCTTCCAGCTCCTCCAGCACTCTGAAGGGCCAAGCTCCCCCTTCCAGAGCAAAGCACCCCAATTCACCTTTCCCTCTCTGCCCTCTGGCTGAACTCTTGCCAAGGTGAAATTGGTGGGGTTTGCTTTTAGAAACTCAAAACCAAACTCTCTGTTTGCCAAGAAACTGTGCCACTTGTGTGACACAAGGACACCTGGGGACACTTTCCATCCACTTTGCAAAAGCCAGCACAGCATTTTGGACAAGTCTCCCTCCTGGCCTTTTCCCAGCAGTCAGAGTTTTTCAGGTCCCCCTTTTCCCCCTCCCACCGTTCCCACCAGAGGAGCAGCAAGGGGACACCAGGAGCACAGGCAGGGCTGTGACACCTGGCCCCAGGAAGCTTTTTCCACATTCCCACCTCTCCTTGATGTTTTATTCCATGGTTTTCATTAGGAAGAGCTGCCCCCTTCCTCTGCTCCTGCAGGCTCACTGTGCTCAGCCCACAGAACTTCTGGAACCAAACATGGAGGTTTTTCCAGAGTTCCTCTGCTCCTGGATTGCAGGGGAATCCCATCAATGTGTGCAGGACACTTCAGCCTTTCCTCAGTTCGGGAAAAACACTTAGTAAAGTGTTAGTAAATCATGGAATCTCATCATGATTTGGGTTGGAAGGGACATTAAAGCCCATCCAGTGCCACCCCAGCCATGGCAGGGACACCTCCCACCATCCCAGGCTGCTCCAAGCCCTGTCCAGCCTGGCCTTGGACACTTCCAGGGATCCAGGGGTAGCCACAGCTTCTCTGGCCAGGGCCTGCCCACCCTCCAGGGAACAATTCCTTCCAAACATCCAAAATTTTGCCAAGTTCTGCATCTCTTTAAAATTTCAGCCCAGCACCTGAGCCCTTTTCCTATGGGATTAGGGGATCCAGCCTGAAAACTCCTCCTTTGGGATCTTCTCTGCAGATCCTCCTGCTTAATCCTTTGAGCTCCTGGAGGCCCAAAGTCATTTGGGAATGTCAAAGTAAAGCAAGAATTAATGCCTTTAGCAACACAATAATCATGGAATCATGGAATATCCTGAGCTGGATCCACAGGGATCATGGACTCCAGCTCCTGGCCCTGCACAAATCCCACCCTGTGCCTGGGAGCATCAGTAAGCCTTACACCCAGGGAGATGGGTAATTAAATCTTTATTTACTCCATTTCCTCCCTCTGTCTACTCTAAAATTTCACTCTTTTATTTTACTGAAGGAGTTTTACACCCTGAGTCTCAGATTTAGATGTAATTCTGACAGAACTGTCTCTGACTGTGCTCATAAATCTGTTCTGTGCCAAAAAAACTTTGATTTCTGCTTTGTTTTGCACTGGAATCAGGAACACTGTCACTGCTAGGTGGAAATGTCACAAAACTGCATCACTATAATTTTTATGTCTCTGTTGCAAAAGTCCTTTGTGCTGTGTTTGCATTTTGAATTTGCTGCTGGAACAATAACATCCCATTTGGGTCACAATCATGGGCCTTGTGCTAGGATAAAATTTTATGCCTAATCAGAATAATTTGGGTTGTTTTGTGGGCATTTGGAGGTTTGTGATGTCCCCAGCCATTCTCTTTGTTGCTTTTAAGTGGCCAGGTGTGCTAAGTAGGGGCTTTACTGTCAGTCAGCCACCCATAATTGGCTTTGAAGCAGGGACTTGTGGTTTCCAGAATATTTACAAGCAAGTGGTGACATTTTTGACAGATCAGGCAAAGATGCTGACACAAAGAAGCCTCATTTTTGTGACTATCAGCAGCATGGCCCCCCTGGTTTGGAAGGAAAAAGAAGGGGCTGTGCTGCTCAGAGCTGACAATGAGGTTTCACAGCTTTTCTCCCATTGCCAGGGTTTTCCTCATGCAGCTCAGTGATGGGAACTGCACTTGGAGGGATGGATTCCATCCCTGCACAAGGACTCAAACTGCAGCCAGGAAAGGTTTTGCCTTAGGCAATGTTTGATTAGGATTACCTAAAATCTTGGAATGGTTTGAGTGGGAAGGGACCTTAAAGCCCATCCAGTGTCACCCCTGCCACGGGCAGGGACACCTCCCACTGTCCCAGGCTGCTCCAGCCTGGCCTTGGACATTCCAGGGATCCAGGGGCAGCCACAGCTTCTCTTCCAGGGAACAATTCCTTCCCAATACCCCATCCAGCCCTGGGCTCTGGCAGTGGGAGCCATTCCCTGTGTCCTGTCCCTCCATCACTTGTCCAGTCTCTCTCCATATTTTCTGTTGATTCCCTCCAGGTCCTGGAAGGCCAAAATTGGTCAAGCCAATCAAATCCCAACCCTCCCAGCCTTTCTACAGGAGCCCAGGGAGCAGCAAAATTCCCACATCTCCTTATCAACAGAATACATGGAGCAGGGATTCACTGTCCCTCATCACATTCCCAGTGGAAATCCCTTGTAGGTACACACACAGGGTCCAGCTAAAAATCATTAAAATTCAAGGTTAATTCTAAAATTGTCCTAATTCTGTCCTTCCTGAGAGTAATCCCAGAACCTGGAGTCAAAGATAACCTGGGAGAATCTTTCTGTGGCCATGTCTGCAGCATCTTTGTGAGCTGCCACAATTCCATGAAATCCATGATATTTTGTCTTTTTCTTCTTAGACTCAGTTCTGCGTTGCTCTCAAAGTGGTGACAGTCACCACAAAACTGGTGACACATTCCTGTCTAAGCTTTACACCTCCAGCTCTTCAGCACTAGAGTTGAGCCCAGATGAAAAACCAGCTTGGATTTAGGTTCCAAGATGGAAATAACCCAGTGTTGGCAAACTGAGATGTCAGGAGGTAACCATAGAAACATTCCCAGGGATGGATGGGGGAGAGTCAAAGTTGCAGGAAGGCAGGAAAAGGCTCGGGATCTGTTTGGGTTTGTGGGAGGGATCACCCTGGTGAGGGATTATTGATGGCATGAAGGAGCTGCCTCCATGCAGCTCCAGGTGGTTCCCACATGGATGGAGCCCCTCTTCCCAAAGGAGCAGCAGCTCCTGTGTGTGCAGCTCACATTTTCATTATTCTTCCATTAAATTTTATATTATTATATTCCATTTTATTCCATTAAGGAATGTGAGCAGGGACTGGAGTGCCCCAGGCAGGAAACTGGGACCAAATTGCTGCTGCCCTTGGAGCCAGTGGTTGGATGTTGTGGAAAAGGCTCCTGCTTTTAAATTTGGGAAGAGTCCAATGAGTGCTGGGACAACTTCCCAGTTTGGCACAGGGCTGAAACTCTTCTGAGGAGCTGAGAAGAGAAGGATCCAGGGAGAGCTCAGAGCCCCTTGCAGGGCCTGAAGGGGCTCCAGGAGAGCTGGAGAGGGACTGGGGACAAGGGATGGAGGGACAGGACACAGGGAATGGCTTCCACTGCCAGAGGGCAGGGCTGGATGGGATATTGGGAAGGAATTGTTCCCTGGGAGGGTGGGCAGGCCCTGGCACAGGGTGCCCAGAGCAGCTGTGGCTGCCCCTGGATCCCTGGCAATGCCCAAGGCCAGGCTGGATGAGGCTTGGAGCAGCCTGGGATGGTGGAAGGTGTTCCTGCCCATGGCAGGGGTGGCACTGGATGGGCTTTAAGGGCCCTTCCCACCCAACCCATTCCATGATTCCATGACACAGCAGGGGCCATCCCCCAGCACCCCCAGGAGCTCTCAGCCCTGCTCAGGCAATCCAGGCCTGGCAGAAGCTCCAATTCCCAAAATAAAGATTTGCACCACTCCTTGTAGGATTGAACAGCTCATTATTTATTGCATCCTTTTTCTTTTAGAAACTCAAGACCAAACTCTCTGTTTGCCCAAAAACTGTGCCACTTGTGTGACACAAGGACACCTGGGGACACTTTCCACCCACTTTGGCCAAATGTCCCTATTGACCAACCTCCATACACATGAAAATCCAAATTAAAGCCATCAGACTTGATTGGCTCTGGGAGTGTAGCCCTGTGCTCCCCACATTTCTTTGGATAATCTGTAATGAATCATTAGGTGGGAATTGGAAGAGCAATCAGGATTTAATTTGTTTTAAGATACTCCTGCAGGATTCCATGTTAATTTTAATTCTATTGAAAAGCAGGAATTCTTCATGGAAGCTTATTCTGAACTGTTGCTGCTGTGACAGTGAAAATAAAAATAAAGGGAGAAATAAACCCATGAACTCAATAAAAGCACCCAGATATTAGGATATTTCTCCACTTTACCCTCCCTTTCTGCCACTGGACCTACAGAATAAGCAAAGGCTGGACAGAAAACCCCAGAATTGTCCCAGAATCATGGAATGGTTTGTGTTGGGAGGGCCCTTAAAGCCCACACAGTAGCAGAGGAGATGAGGCTCAGGAAGGGCTCAGCACAGAGATCCCATTCCAGAGGTTTTCCAGAAGAAAGGATGTGGGTTTAAGGCCTGGACATTTCCTCCATGGAAATTACATTCCATACATCTCCACAGCAAAAACATTGCTGAGAGCCCCAGGTACCATCAAACCTCTGCCCCCAGAAAACTCCAAAACCCTTTAATGGTCCCATGGAGATTTTAATGTCTTTGTTTGCTTTTAATTCTTACTTTAAATTCAGCACAGCTACTTCTTGTATGCATTCCAGAATCCTGGAACCACTGAGCCTGGAAAACCCTTCCAGGATCAGCATTCCTTGTCCCCAGCCCAGAGCCACATCCAGCCCTTCCTGGGACACCTCCAGGGATGGGGACACCAAACCTCCCCCGGCAATCCTGAGCACCCTTTCCATGGAGAAATTCCTCCTGGTGTCCACCCTGGAGCAGCCCCAGGCCATTTCCTCACATCTGTGAGTGTCCCCAGGGGTGAATCTCACAGGATCACCCTCATTGGAGCTGGCACAGCTCCTTGTCACAGGCTACAAACCCTGCTTTCACCAGGGAAAAAAAAAATTATCTGGGAAAACAAATCTCCTATTTCTACCCCAACCCTGATGTCTTGCTAATGGTACAACACACAGCTGAGCCACAGCTGAGCTATTTGTCTTTTCTTTTCCTTGTGTCAAAGGCTAAGATAAACCCAGAGCAGAATCCAAACCCAAAACCCAGCCCCATTTCTCCCTTTGCAACATGCTGCTGTTAATAAATTCAAGCTGATGATCTATTTGAGGGGGACACGCTCCTGCCCTTTCTTTGTGGTATCTGGACAGGTTCTCTATAAAATAAATAACAAGAATTAAATCCCCAGTGAGCTCCAGGCAGTATCTGATCCTTCTCCTGCCAAGGACAAAGCTCTGCTTCGTGTGGGTTTAACAGGGCTCTGATAACCAGAGCAGAAGAGAAGAATTGGGTTTTAGCACAAAGAATTTTAGAAATTTTCAAATATAGTCCCAAAAGGAACGTGAAACCAAACATTGATATTTTCTTCCTGGGTAATTCTTGAGGGGGAAGTTTCAAACAGCCAATGAAAGGATTTAATTTGCACACAGTGCAGCAGGATTTTGATTCTGAAATTGGATAATCAATTACAATATATTATATTATAAACATATTGCTCTCTGCAGTCTGGCAGGCAACAATTGGAAAAGAAAATGGGGAAAGCTCCCATTGCAATATCCTGAAGGGATCAAAAATCCTCCAGTTGGAGAGGAGGGAAATGCTGGAGGCTTTCAGAGAGGAAGGAGCTCTGGGACAGGGAGTTTGTGGGTCTGGTGCTGGCCCAGGGCAGAGGGACTGGGCAGCTCCAGGGGCAGCTCCTCTGCTGGGATTTCAGCTCACTGCTGTCACTGAGACGTGGAATCACAGAATCATGGAAAATCCTGAGCCCAAAAGGGCTGGAGAGGGACTGGGGACAAGGGATGGAGGGACAGGACACAGGGAATGGGTTCCACTGCCAGAGGGATGGATGGGATATTGGGAAGGAATTGTTCCCTGGGAAGGAGCCACCAGGAATATCAAATGCAGCTCCCAGCCCTGCAGAGACTCCACCAGGACCTGATGGAACCAAAATACTCTGTCAACACTGAGGAATCTTCCCATTCCCTGATCTCTGTGTGAGAACAGAGGGAAGGCAAACACAGCTTTATCCCTGGACTTGGAGCATCTTGTGGTGGCCACAGCTCAGAACTGTCCGAGGGCTTCAAGTGTGTTTTTACAAGTTAAAAAAAAGAAGAAAAGAAGGAAACAAAGAGAAAGAATCCTCTGAGGGCTTCAGGTGCATCTTTTTGCTCAATAACACCTCCTGTCCTTTCTCCAGGTGTTTCTTTGGGCACAGATGGAATTCCCTGATCTTTGCAGACCACAAGGACAAGAGCTGTGCGATTCAGCCTTATTTTGAGGGAAAAAACACCAAATGAAATTAAATTTTGAATGAAAAAACCCAAACCATTCCATTGAGTCTGGTCCATATCTGCTCTCACATTATCCTGTTCACTGGCTGCCCATTTTCACTGGCTGGTCTCAGGAATTCCCATTCCCACTTCGTTCTGGATTTTAGGATTTGCTCCTGTATCCCCCTTGTCCACCCTGGAGGCCATTCCCGGTCTCCATCCCTCCTCTAGCCTTTCTCTGCTCAAATTCCTCTTGTCCAGCCTGTTCCTGCTTTTCCAGCACAGGGATCAGGAGCAGGAAGCCCTGGTG
Source organism: Toxostoma redivivum (assembly GCA_013397375.1). NCBI lineage: Eukaryota > Metazoa > Chordata > Aves > Passeriformes > Mimidae > Toxostoma > Toxostoma redivivum. The sequence continues at coordinate 102,019 of VXBI01000140.1, read as the reverse complement.
TCCTCTCCTTCCCTCCATGCTGACCCCACCTAAAGAATCCGTGGCAGCACCGAGCCTGGATGTGCAGAGGGATCCTCCAGATTTCCCTCCTGAGCAGGAGCAGCCACCCCAGGGCACACCTTGGGTATCAATGACTGAGACAGAGACAGGAACTGCTGATCACCATCCAAATTCACTGTGAGCTTATACACCAATTCCAGGAAGGCTGGTAATTTTTTACTACTTTCATTGGCTTAAACACAGACAAACTCTACATTTCTACTTAGTTCAATCTTCTTTCCTCTCACCAGTCTTGATCCAATCTTCTTCAAAGATTCTTCTCTGCTTGCTCTTGCCAAGGCATCTTGGTTATCAAGCTGCAAATGCTGATTGAATCCACGGTGCTATCACACTTGGGAAGTGCTTGGTTATGCTTGGCAGCTGCTGCATTTCCCTGGAATTTCCTGGCTGCCTCATGGAGCATCCCAAGCTCTGCAGCAGCTCTTTGCCATTTCCCCCTCCAAGGTGGGAAGAGCTCGTTTTGCTCAGCACATTGGATTTCTCCTTCCAGCTGAACTGAGGGAAGGAGATGAGGCTGACTTTACTAATCAAAAAAAACACAGCAGAAAATTAAAAGTTCTGGAGAACAATTTTCCTAATTAAGTCCCAGACTCCAAGCCACAAACCCGGTGTATTTATTAATCTTATGACTCAGAAATGCATTTTTCTATACGTGGCTCATCTGTCTTGTACTTTAACTGCTGTTCTGTGTCCATCATCAGGAACATTGGCTGGAAAATATTGGATATAAAAAAGAATAGATGGATGAAACCTAATACATGTAAAGAAACTCCTGGATTTTACTGTTTTCCCTAAATTTTTGTCATGTTGAGGAATGCAAGAAAATTGCCAGCACAAGGAAAGCAATAACACTGAGCAACTTAAAGATGCTGTATTATAACATGGAATATTAAAATTAATTGCTTAATTGAAAGGAATTGGGTGAATTAGTACAGCAATACAACCTCCAAAGTGGGGAAAGCACTTAAAAATTCACTATTTATTATTTGTATTTTATTTTATATCTATTTTTACAGCAGAAAATGGAAAGGCTCCTTGCACACTCCAGACATCTCAGTCTAGAGATCCACATAATTCTAATTTATTCCATCAAATCAAGTGTCACAGTTCCTGAGTTAGTGCATGCATGGATTGCTTATCAAATGGACCTGACCTGGAAAATGCAGGGAAGTGGAAATGTTAAATTCATTGGGATAAAGGTTCCAAGAAAAACAGATCTCTTCTCTTCTCTTCTCTTCTCTTCTCTTCTCTTCTCTTCTCTTCTCTTCTCTTCTCTTCTCTTCTCTTCTCTTCTCTTCTCTTCTCTTCTCTTCTCTTCTCTTCTCTTCTCTTCTCTTCTCTTCTCTTCTCTTCTCTTCTCTTCTCTTCTCTTCTCTTCTCTTCTCTTCTCTTCTCTTCTCTTCTCTTCTCTTCTCTTCTCTTCTCTTCTCTTCTCTTCTCTTCTCTTCTCTTCTCTTCTCTTCTCTTCTCTTCTCTTCTCTTCTCTTCTCTTCTCTTCTCTTCTCTTCTCTTCTCTTCTCTTCTCTTCTCTTCTCTTCTCTTCTCTTCTCTTCTCTTCTCTTCTCTTCTCTTCTCTTCTCTTCTCTTCTCTTCTCTTCTCTTCTCTTCTCTTCTCTTCTCTTCTCTTCTCTTCTCTTCTCTTCTCTTCTCTTCTCTTCTCTTCTCTTCTCTTCTCTTCTCTTCTCTTCTCTTCTCTTCTCTTCTCTTCTCTTCTCTTCTCTTCTCTTCTCTTCTCTTCTCTTCTCTTCTCTTCTCTTCTCTTCTCTTCTCTTCTCTTCTCTTCTCTTCTCTTCTCTTCTCTTCTCTTCTCTTCTCTTCTCTTCTCTTCTCTTCTCTTCTCTTCTCTTCTCTTCTCTTCTCTTCTCTTCTCTTCTCTTCTCTTCTCTTCTCTTCTCTTCTCTTCCCTTCCCTTCCCTTCCCTTCCCTTCCCTTGTTTCACTCCATGCATTCTCCTGCACCAAACTCGTTTTTGTGTCTCTGGAAGCCCCTCTAACACCAAAGTGAAGACTCATCCAAAGGGGGCCTGGCTGGGACCTTCTGCCCTGCAGAGGTTCAGCAGAGGCTGCTCCTAAAGCTCCCCCTGCCCTGGATCCCTGTGAAGGATTAGAGGAGATCCAGTGAACTGCAGAGGGGACAAAACAGAAATTCGGAATTTTTTTTGCTATCCCAGGGATCTTGAAATGTCTGGGAGAAGATCCTGAGGAGGATGGAGAGCTGAGTGTGAGGAACATTATTCTGAATGCCCAAATTTTTCCCATTCCCTTGGGAATCCTGCACTGGGATTTAATTACCAGCCCCTCATTAGTGTGTCCTGTCCTCCAGGCACTGCTCAGCCTCAGAACCACGGATCTGACCATGAGCTCCAGGCTGGACACACTCCAGCAGGTTAATTGCTTTATTTAAAGGAAATTTATTTAAATTGCTGCATTTCCAATTAATTCAGCTCAGATTCCAACTCCTTCAACACAAACCCATGGCACTGGCAGAGTTTCTTTTGAAGAACAGAATCACTCATTCCCTGTCTTTAGGGATAAAAGCTTGGGGTCATTATGTTCTGCCTCAGTCCACTGGGATTACCCAGAGCATCTGAAATACAGGGTTTCATCACAAACACGCAAGGAAATGTGAAATTATTGTCTGGAGCATCCCAGGATCCTGTTACAAACTGGAGATCTCCTTGTCATTACCAACTCTTTCCATAGGCACTTTTTTTTCTGGGAAGCTTTGAACCCATTAGCATAATAAGCTGTTCCTCAAATCCTGATTGCTAATTAAAGCCATATATTATTGTCAGCTCCCCCATTGCTGTGTGGGCTCAGTTTTCCCTCATTAAAGTGTAATAAATGCTTCTTCTTTTTTTCCTTTCTTTTTGTTTCCATTTTTCCATCTTTCTTTTAACTTGCAAAAACAAACTCGGAGAGAACTTACATAAACCAGATTGGTTCTTTCCTTGCTTTCTGGAGGGAAACTCTGCAGCTTATTCAGCATATTTTCCATGTGTTTTCCACAAATAAAGCTCTGTATTGACTCCCAAAGATATCACACAGCTTCAGAGCTAATTAAAAGTCAGCCTCTGTGCAATTATCACAGCACAGGGAGAGCACAAACAGGTAAAAATTCACAGATTTTCTTTGAAATTCAGCCCCTGAGTTATTCTGTGCAAAGACTAAATGAGGAAGTAAATTTAAAAAAAAATAAATTAAAAAAAAATATTACAAAAAAGGCCAGGGAATTATGGTTGTTCACAGCACAGAGGGAGTTTAAACAGCTCAGGAGTCCCACGAGCGTTCCATGACCCAAAATTAGGAGACAAAAGGAGATGTGGGATGTTAGATTGGAACCCAGCTGAGACAGGCTGAGCAGCCTCTTCCCACAGAGGAAAATTCACCAGAAATATCCATGAGAATCCAGAGGAGTGAGAAAAAACAAGGAGAAGGGAAGGAGGACAAAGTAAATCCACAAATAAAGGGCTGGACTTGGTGATCTTGGAGGTCTTTTCCAGTCCTAATGATCCAAGGAAGGCATGGCTGGAGAGGCTGGCAGCATTCCCCACCCCTGAAGCTGCATATCCACCCCATGGAGGGATTCCAGAGCATTCCACAGCTTGTATTTAAACATTCCTGAGTGTCCCAGAGAGGGAATCACCCCCTTGTGGGTGAACAGGATGTGTGGGGTTACAAAACCACCTGGAATTGGCTCAGTGGGTGCTGAGACCACCAAAATCATGGATTTGATCCCTGTATGAGCCATTCACTTTAGAGCTGGACTTGATCCTTGTGGGCTCCTTCCAATTCAAATATTCTGGGATTCTGTGTGGAATTTAATCCTTGCTGAAGAGTCTGAGCCTGCCAGAGGGCAGGGCTGGATGGGATATTGGGAAGGAATTGTTCCCTGGGAGGGTGGGCAGGCCCTGGCACAGGGTGCCCAGAGCAGCTGTGGCTGCCCCTGGATCCCTGGCAGTGTCCCAGGCCAGGCTGGACATTGGGGCTTGGAGCAGCCTGGGACACTGGGAGGTGTCCCTGCCATGGCAGGGGTGGGGTGGGATGGGCTGATCCCAACCCAATCCATTCCAACAGGGAATTGCAGGAGTCACTTGCAGATGTTTAAATCCTGGAATTCTGAAGGTCAGCTCAGGGCTGAAGAGAAGCCAGGCCAGGCTGTCCCTGCTCCTCCCATGGAGGGAGGATGTGGGACAGGATCAGTTCTGGGTTTTCCCAGCTCCTGCTTCTCCCTCTCTTTCATGAAAAATAGCAATTTCAGAGAAAGTAACATCCCAACCAAAACCAGGATTTTGGAGTCTGTGGCCTTTGGGAAAGACTCCCATGGCAGAGCAGGAATCAGGGAAGAGAATTCTTCCAGCCTGGGAATAAATGCTCATCCCACTCACTGCAGTGTTTCTCAGACATTGATCCAACTCCCTCTGCAAACCAGGATCCCACTGAAGGATTCCAGGTCCTGATTCCTGTCAGGGTGGACACAGGAGAAGGTTCAAAGTGGAGGAATGGCAAGGAGGGGGGAGATTCCAAGTGACCTGGCAGCTGGGAATGTCGAGGCCTGGAAAACAAGTGTGGGAAACCCAACTCTTATCCCTATTGCTCTGTTTAGGGAAGCAGAACCTCTGTGTGGCATAAGGGAGGTGTTTGGGAAGACTTGGAGGAAAACTCCTCCTCTCCAGAGGACTAAAAACTCCATAACCATGCTGAAGTATCCCCAAAAAAAAAAAAACCTCGGGACATTTATAAGTGTAGGAAAAGTCCAGCAATGTGGGGGGAAATACAGGAGTTGTGCAAAAAGCCCAAAATAAAAATTCCCCCTGAGCAGTGCCTGCACTGCAGTGTTTCCATTTCACTCCCTCACCTCCCCAAATTACATTAATTTAAAAGTATTAGCTGGAGTTATTAATCTTTCTATAATTGCTATCTCAATAATAAGGAATTGATTAATGATTGCATTAGGAATTATAATAATAATTATTAAAATTTATACTGGCCAGTAATTACCAAATGCCTGCTAATGGGGGGGATGGAATCATTGTGCTTTCCCTTGGAGCAGTCAGGAAAGTGAGAGGAAAGCCAAAGTTTTTGGGAGTTGTGGGGCTGAATCCTGATGAGAATCATCCCAAGCCTGTCCTGACCTCAGTGCTGAGGTGTTCCCAGAATCCTGTGACAGAGGTGACAAAATTCCTGCTACTGGAGCATCACAGAGACCCCTCTGTCCCCTCAGACTGATGGATATTTCTAAATTAAGGCATTTATCAGAAGAGGGCTCAGCTGCCCTTGGCAGTGCTCTGGTGAAATGCACAGGGAATCCTGGAATTATGGAATCATGGGGGCTGGAGAAGCCCTTTAAGGGCACTGGGTCCAACCCCACAAGAAAATGAGACATGCATTTATTTCACTTCCATTAACAGCTACAAATGGCTCCAAAAGGAGAGGAACCAGGGACTGTGGAATTTGTCTTCTGCTTCCACCAAGATCTGCACTGGAACATCTCCTTCCACCTTAAATGGACAATTTCCACTCTCCCAGGTTCCTCCAAGCCCCATCCAACGTGGCCTTGGACATTTCCAGGGATGAGACAAAATCCCTGGGCAAAAACAGAAAGAAAAGGGGAGGGGGGGGCAAAGAAAATGAGGAAATCAAATTTTCCTTTAAGAGGGCTTCTACTGAAGACCCAGAAACGTGGAAACTTTTTAAGGTAATTAGGTCAAAACGAGGTAGTTAAGAATATCTACAGTGGAAGGAATATTCATATGATGATTTTACAATTAGCATTTAATAATGGTCCTAAAAATACATGCCTGAGCATAGTGGAAATTTTGGAGCCTCCAGGAGGTTGTTGGGCAGAAGTCCAATGAGATTTTTTTTTTTTCTGAGTTTTCAGGGGTGTAGGTCCCTCTCATCCCTTGCTGCTGTCATTTCTGGGGTGCCAGGACTTCTTTCCCATATTTTGCATTTTTTTTAAACCTATATTAAAAATTCACCTGGCACAGATCAAAAAATCTTTAAAAATTTGATCTTTGCATCCTTGGAAAACTCTGTCAGCTCTGCCTCCCTCCTACTGGATATTCTCTGGATATGGAGGTGGAGAAGTGGAGGCCAGTCCCTGCTGGCTCAGTCAACTCCACAAGGTCTTGAATTTGATTTTTGTGGATTAAAAGATTAGCAGCTCATGATTCCTGAGTTTTCCAAGCAGGCTGAGATCCTCCCCCTGTGCAGAAGGAGATGGGAAGCACAGACATCACTTTGAGGCACCAACAATTCTCATGAAATTCCCATGAAAAAACAATTCCCATGAAAATATTCCACAGGATCACTGCCTTCCTTGAGCTCTTCCAGGTTATCAGCACCTCCCTGTCACCAAAGGGAACACTGAGCCCTGGGAGAGGCTGTGGAAGGATCACATTCCCCAGAGGATGTCATTCCAATAGGAGTAGGAAATCCTGAAAGATGCACAGCTCAGGCCTTGTTCCCACTGGTTTTCAGTCCAGACTTTCCTTAGGCCTGGCCTCAAGCTGTTTTTCCTTGGGATTTTCACATCCATGTTTTACCATCCCTCTCACATCCACAAGGAGGTGGGAAGGCAGAGCCACTGCAGGGCTGAGCAGGCAGGGATTTATTTTTTATTTTCATTTTTATTGTCATTTTCATTTAATTGATTTTCAAGTAATTCTAATGTGACAAAACCTTACCAGCCAGCCATGGCTGAAATCCCTTCAGGAACCAGAGCTATCCCAGGACCAAAGACAGGGATTTGTCTCTTTGCCAAGCTGCATTCTCTCATTTCCTCTGTGAGGATTTAGGACAGTCCCTCAGCTGTGTTGTAGGACATCCCCAGGGCTGAGTTCTCCCCCTGCTCTCCAGAATTCCATGTTCTCAGGGAGAGCACACCCCAGAGCATGGAATCAGGGAGAAAATCCTTCCCTTCCTTGGGACACTGGCCACAGAACTCAGGGAGAAACAAGAGAACAACTTAGACAAACAGGGGAAATATCAGAGTAATAAAAGGGAGGTGAACTTAAACCTCTGCTTTATCCCAGGGGTGAATCAGCCCCAAGCCCAGCCTGAACAGGGGTTTCTGATGGAGCACAGTGGGAGGCCACCAAAAGAATCATGGAATGGCTTGGGTGGGAAGGGACCTAAAAGCCCATCCTGGGCAGGGACCACTCCCACTGGGCCAGGGTGCTCAGGGAGAAAGGAGAAGGGATCACCTGAGGTCAGCTGGGAGCTCCTCAAAGAGACAACTGTGATGAGCACTCAGATTGATCTCCCCAGCCCCCCCATCCATTTTGGGCTCCAAAGGACAGTTGCTCTTCCTGGGGAATAAATACCCTCAATTACTGCCCAGGGAAGAGGAGCAGTGTATTTATTGGGAGAAAATCGAAAGTAATTACTGTGGAAAAAGTTATGCTGTGGCCTGGCAGTGTGATGCATTATCTGTCATGGCTCTTAGTGCAGCTAGCAAAGCCCATTCCATCACATCCCTCAAACAACCCAGGAGAGGCTGCAGGAGCAGCACTGGGGGATAAAACTCCTGCTGCTTGGGCTTTTCTGTCCCTCACTCCCCCCGTGTGCCCTGGCTCTGCACATCCCTCCAGGCTGCCTTTCCACCCTTCTCCATGTCCCTCTGTGCCACACCTGTAATCCCAGGTGTCCCCAATCCCACTGCAGTCTCCTGTTCCTTCTCCTCCACCTTTCCCTCTGAACCCACCAGCACCTCCTGTTCTCCTGCTGGGCCTTCCCTCCATCCCCAGGCTTTTCCAGGAACAGGAATATCTCTGCTGCAGAGGTTCTGATGTCACATCAGCTCAGGACAGCCCTTTCCCAAGCTGCTGGGAGGCTGATCCCCAAAATTCCATGGATAGTCCAGCTCAGCAGATCAACCACCAAGAGTCCTCCTTAGCCCTCCTTCTCTTAGATGAGAATATTGAAGGTTTGGAGCAGTTCAGAAGTGCCCAGCTCAAAATCAAAATATCCCCATTCCTTGACTCCAGTGACCAATGGCCCATCCCAGTGTCACACTTGCCACAGAAAAGTGTTGGACACTTGTCCTGCTTGGGAAGAGAAGTACCTGGAGCAGAGATTTGGGGAGCCAGGAGTTCTGCCCTCTGCTAGGTCCTTCCCTTAGGGATCATTAGAAGGGTGCCTTAAAGCAACCTGAGCTCAAACTGAATTTTTTGAAAAATTCAAAATCCATGGCAGAGTTATCTTGGCTATGAGGAGATAAGCTCTGAGTAGCTGGACTGAACCTAGTTTGTATTTGTTTCCCACTCCAGGAGTAACTCCTGGCTGCAGGTGGTGCACTCACAACTCACTGGGTGTCCCAGCTGGAATGTGGGGGGGCTTCAATGTCCCCAGTGTGTCCCACAGAAAGAAATTCTATATTAAAAACCCTCCCATGTAATCCCATAGGCCCATCTTTGATATTTATCCAAACTGCACCTTCTGCACCTCCCACCATCCAATTATTTCTCAGCAGTGAGGAAAATTGGCCTTTCCTGTGCCTGCAATGTGATCTGCCCCTGTGGCAGTGTCCCTCGAGCCTGAGCTGCTGCTCTCTGTATTTGCTCTGTCAACAGCCAGTTAAATCTCTCCCCATGCTTTAGGAAGCTCTCAGCAAACTGCCCACGGAAAATACTCTTTCCAGGAGTTTTGGCAACCTTTACACAGAGTTAAACTGCTTAGAACCACTTGAAGCTGCTGGGAAGTGGCAGTGCTGATGTTCCAACACCCTCTGCCACCACCTGAGGGCTTTCAGGACTTTCTGATGCCACCAAGGCACAGGGTGGGGTTGTTGGGGTGTCTGTGCAGGGCCAGGAGCTGGACTGGGTGATCCCTGTGGGTCCCTTCCCACTCAGGATATTCCAGGATTCTCTGAACACTTCCTCAGTGTGAGTTGTGTTTTGTGGTTTCATTGCCACCCTGGGGTGGAATCCAGATTTGTTCCACCAGGGACAGTGCAGAGGTTGTTTGGAGAGGTGTGAACCTCGCAGTGGCTGCCCCAAACACACATCTGTGTGTGCTCTGTCCCCAGTGTCCTGGATGGCAGGGACAGTGATTCCCTGGCTGATTCCCAGTGCTGCCTGTTCCCTTGTCCTGAGAATAGATCCATAAAAACAGCTGGGAGAAACCTTTTCAGCCCAGTTCCTCTTATCAGTTGTCTCAGACAATCATTTGCAAATAAATGTGTTCCCCTTTCTCTTCAGCACCTGATAACCCTTGTAAGGCCAAGTCCCCTCAGCAGCCCCATTCATCACTCAGGATAACATTTGCTAATAAGGATTTCACACTTTCACCTCCTTTAGATATGATCAAATTTCTGCTTCAGAGCTGGGCTTTAAAATACTGACACAAAAAAATTAATTCCTTCATTTCTCACCCACTTTTCCACAAAGGAAAAGAAACCTCACCTGTAGAAAGATGGAACAACCACCGTGATCACCTATAAACACTTTTCCAGAGTGTTATCTGTGTTTATTCCTCTTCCAGTCTCCTATCTGTAGCAAAATTTGTTCCTTTAGAAGAAGAAAAAAGCTAAACTGAAAAATGGACAATCTCAGAGAACAAAAAACAACTTTTGGAAAGGTGTTGTGGTGATGAATTATCGACATTGACCTCAGCTATTTCTCTCCAAGATTCCTGGAGCAATCTGGGATAGTGGAAGGTGTCCATGCCCATGGCATTTCTGGGAAACCAAATCCCTGGAGGGTGCCCTGCTGACATTTGGGGTCTTTCCATCCATCCCCCTGTAGATCTAAGCAGGGGAAATATTCCTTCACTCTGGAGATGCTCAGACTGGGCAGCTCTGCTGGTCTGTAGCCACAGCACAGCTCCAAAATTCTCCTTGGGCACCAGGGGAATCCTGGAGCTCTGAATTCAAACTGTGCCAGCGCAGCAGCTCCAGCTCATGAACACTGCAGCTCCTCAAACTGTGTCACTTGTGGAGCTTGGACTATTTTTAGGGAGCTGTCTAAAAATGAACTCCCAGGCTGTTGTGTGCAGAACTGCATCTCTCTGGAATTCTGCTCCTCTTCCACATCCACAGGCAGGGCCAGCTCTCTGGCCAAGGTGAAAACTGGAGCTGGGCATGCAGGGCTAGGGCTGGGTTCATCCACAAAACCAAAATTCAAATTAACTGGCACCCCTCATGTCAAAATTATACCTCCTGCTGCTCTCAGGCCAAGATTAAAGTCTGTCAGAGGGTGATGCCTTTGAAAATTCAACTTCTGCATGTGACTCTCAAAGGTGGGATTTTCACTCTTGTGAAATTTCTTGCTTCCTTTTCCCATGGGAAACCCCCTTGGGGGCCACCTAAGCCCTGCTTTGGAGAAGCTGGAGAGGCAGAGGGGAGAGGAAATTTGTCCTTTGAATATCCCTGGGCCGGGGTTTTCTCCCTGCTGCACAGCCTCTCCTGCAGGCAGCACCCTCACCCAAAGCCCAGCCCCGTTGTTCAGGGGCTCCTCCAGTGACAAAGTTGGATCCTGCTGGAATATCTGAGCACAAATCCCCCACACTTCCAGGGAGAAGCAGTCACTGCCCAGCCTGCAAGCTGAAATGTGATAAACCAGATTAATCCCAGCCCAGTGATGGATTGGTGCTCCTGCTCTGCTACAACGCTCCAGGGCAGCACTGGACTTTAGATGTCCCCAGAGCCACCTCTTGGCCTGGGAAAGCCACAGTCCTGCTGTGTGCAGTGGCTCAAAGGGGCCTGAGAGCATCTCCAGGACTGCCACAGCTCGGGGACCTGGTAGGGCAGGTCCCCAGCAGGTGGAAAAGGCAGGGCTGAAGCCACAGCAGCAGAATTGAAAGTGTTACCTTTGGGTGTGTCACCAGTGAATGTGTCACCTTTGGGTGAGATTTCCCCAGAAGTGTCCAAAGAACAACAGGACACGGCTCTCCAAGGTTTGCTTCAGTGGGGATGTGAGTAATAGGTCAAGGGTTGCACTTGACGATCTTGGAGGTTTTTCCAACCTTAATGAATTTGTGATTCTGCAAACCTGGGACAGCAGTGACAGAGTCAGTGTTGGAAGGGATGGAAAGGAAGGAGTGGAGGCCTTGCCTGGAGCTGGCTCCTTCAGGGTGCTTTTACATCCCTGCTGCTCCAGCTCCTTCCTCTGCAGGAACAGCAGCAGCAGGATTTTGGTTTATATTTGATCCACAGCACAAAGCCCACCCACCACACCCTCCTTTCACACAAGCCCTTGGCCAAGAGCCTGGAGGCACCTGGAGGGCTCTGGAGTTCCCAGATCTGTGTTCAGAGACAACTTTAGAACTTCTCATGCTCATGAATTCCTCAGGGCTTCTGCTAAGAAGAGCAAAATGGGTCCAGATGCCACTTTCAATGATCTGGAGATCATCAGAGGAGCTGTGACCACACAGAGTCCAGCAGCTCCAGCTGCTCTCAGTCTGTGGGGTTCATCTCTCCACACACATCTCTGTGGGCTTTGGACAAATAAAGCTGCCTCACTGAGCATCCCTAGAACACCAAAATCCAGTGCTCAGCGGGCAGGTTTTGCAGGAGAAGAGGCTGTGTGCAATAATTCACTGCTCCCAAACGCCCTCCTCCTCTGCCCTGGGGTCTCCAAAGGAAGGGAGAGGGGGAGGGAGGAGATGAACACGTTCCCAGCTGCCCAGTAATGGTTCTCAGCCCAATTAAAACTAATCAGCTGAGTTAATGGACATGGCTCAGAGGTTGGTTGTCTCCCCAGTATTACCAGGAGTTAATCAGCAGAGAAGGATTTTGATGTAAGTTCCCAGTGAGCAGCTGGAAGTGAAGTGATGCCACATCTGCATTAGGAAAGGTGATTTATCCCAAAGATAAAAATCGACCAGGTTTTGGCTACACCAATGTGGTTGCAGCTCCTCTGGATTTCCAAACTCACAATTATGAAAAGGTTTGGGTTGGAAAGGACCTTAAAGATCATCTATTTCCCCCCCCTGCCATGGGCAGAGATGGCCTGGATTGCATGGATCCCATAGGATGGATGCTGTGATTGATTTATTTATTTATGCTCAGGTATTCCTTTCCCTGATCAAGTCTGAGCAGGTCAGGAGGGATGGAGNGGAAGAAGGGAGGGATGAAGGGAGGGGAAGAAGGGAGGGATGAAGGGAGGGGAAGAAGGGAGGGATGAAGGGAGGGGAAGAAGGGAGGGATGAAGGGAGGGATGCTCTTCCCCAGGAGCGATGAAATGTCCCTTCTACTGAAATTCCTGGGGTCAAAGCTGTGGAAATCAGGAAGTCATTCCAATGGATGTGAGCCCACAGACTGCAGGGAGCTCTCCCACAAATGGCTGTGCTCAGGAAGAGGATGGAGGAGGTGGCAGGTGAATTAAATGTCAATATTTGTCTTCTGAGAGCTCTTTGTTTGCTTGTTTGCTTTCAGAATAGAAGTGAGCCTCAGGATGGTACAGAAGAGACCAACAGCCCCCGGGACCAGCAGAACCAAGGAAGAGATGATCCCAAAAATGTCAGGAAGTGCTTTTAAGGAAGATGTTTTAGAGGATCAGCCTCCCAATCTTTCTGGGGCTGAATTTCGACAGAACCCCTGTCCTCTACTCCTTGGCAAAGTTATTCAGCTGATTTTTCCCAGCTCCACAATTTTTGTGCTGCTTTGATACCAAACTTACACATTAAAAAGTGTGGAATTGGGGGTTGGATCTGCCCTTATCCATTGCTTCCTCTCCATGGAGTTGCAGATTTACAATGTTTTAACAACTTGTCCTTGTTTCCTGTGAATGTTTCTCCAGTAAATTGAAGCAATTACTGCTGTAGGTGATCAATACTGCAGCCAATACAGCTGTGATAGGGACTGGGATTGGCAGCACAGAGTTTATTGGTGCAGGAATACATCATGGGATAGTCTATGGAACAAGCAGGCCTTCCCTGAAAAACACTGAAATGCAATATGTAGGATTAATTCTCCCTGGGATGAGTTTAGGGCTTTATCTGGGTGGAAAGAAGAATTTTCCCACTATTTGGAGCTCCAAACACAAAGGAAAATGCAAATGGTTTCATTACCATGTAAATGGAAGAGTTGGAATTGTCACCCCAAGGTGTGAAGGTTTTCCCTGGGTGCAGAAGGCTCAGAACCCCAAAATTCCAGGAGATGGGGGTGGCAGCAACCCCGAAATAAGCCCCCAGGAAAGATGTGGGTTCCAATCCAGCAGCAGCTCCAGGCAAATCAAAATGCACAGGGAAGATCCAGAGGGGGGTAATGACACAACAAAACATTTGTCTGCTCCCAAATTTCCAGCTCATGGAGAGAGTTTTCCATCACCAGGCGAGTGTGGGTCCCCCAGGAGAGCTCCTCTGCTCATTCCTCACTGCAGCTTCTGCAATGACCTCTGGATATTTGTTCCTGGGGAGCTCCCAGAAATATTGAAAAGTGACGAATTGAAAAGCACCTGAAACTCTGTCAGGCTTCTTTTGGATTTTGCATTTAATTGAATTTTACCCTGGATTGTCCCAAAGTGTCACTGAGAGATGATGTGTCTTTTTTAGCTCCTGAGAAGTGTTTTTTTCCTGGGACAACAGCTCTGTGTGGACACTTCATTAAAACTGCCTGAGCCTCCTGATCCATGGGCACTTCCTCAGGGAATGGAGCCCTGGTGCCAGAGCCCATCCCAACTGCTCTGCTGCTGCATTAAACTGAGACAGGAATTGTGTTCAACACCAAGGCAATGCTCTGAGGGAGAAATGTGACATTTTTGTGTCCTCTGAGGGACCAGTGAGGACTGTGCTGCAGGGGGTGAGGGACCAGCAGGCTCCTTTGCCATCCCAGCCCCTTTTCCCTTCCCTGGGTGTCCCATGCTGGGTGAACTGCACATCAGGACAGGAACAAATGGATCCTTTTCTGTCCTATTCTCTCCTATTCCACATCCCTTCTTATTTGGGCCTGATTTTCTTCTAAAGCTGTGTCCTTATTACTCTGCTGGGCTGTTGGTCCTTCCTCCACTGCATAATAGGAAAAAAATTCCTTTTTCCTCCCAAGCACAGCAGCACCATTGAGCAGCCACCCTGTGACACAGCACAGCTCCAGGGAGAGGGAGCCAGGACTGGAGCACATCCCAGCAAAGGGGGAAGCTCTGGAAAAGGTCCAGAGGGATCAGAGGGGACAGAAGATCTCACAGAGATCTCTGCTCTGTGCTGACAGGGACAGGAGCAGGGAAGGGCTGGAGCTGGGCCAGGGCAGGCTCAGGCTGGGATCAGGGAAAGGTTCTTCCCTCAGCCAGAGGGTGCTGGGCACTGCCCAGGCTCCCCAGGGAATGGGCACGGCCCCGAGGCTGCCAGAGCTGCAGGAGCTGCCAGGGATGGACAGGCTGGGATTGTTGGGGGGTCTGGGCAGGGACAGGGGCTGGATCCATGATCCCTGTGGGTCCCTCCAGCTCAGGATATTCCAGGATTCTGTGAGAGGGGGGATGCAAAATGATGGGAGGACTGGAGCAGCTCTTCTGTAAAGACTGAGAGAGCTGAGAGAGGCTGGAGAAGGCTCAGGGGCGCTTTGCTGTGGCCCCTTAGCACTTGGATGGCGTTTATGGAATAGAGGGGAGTGACTTTTTACAGGGACAGACAGCGACAGGACAAGGAGTAATGACTTTAAATTCAAAGAGGAGTAATTTGGAATAAATATTGGGAAGGAATTGTTCTCTGGGAGGGTGGGCAGGCCCTGGCACAGGGTGCCCAGAGCAGCTGTGGCTGCCCCTGGATCCCTGGAAGTGTCCAAGGCCAGGTTGGACATTGGGGCTTGGAGCAGCCTGGGACAGTGGGAGGTGTCCCTGCCCATGGCAGGGGTGGAACAGGATGAGCTTGAAGGTCCTTTCCAACCCAAACCAATCTGGAATTCTGTGATTCCACAAGGACAAATCCCTGGGGGATGTGGAATCACAGTGTGGGTCAGGGCTGAGCAGCCTGTGCAGGCAGGAATTGCTCCTTGGAACAGAGCAATGGAATCACAGCCACACTCCCAAAACATTCCCCAGATGGCCCCTGGGGTTCCAGAGGCACAGAACTGCTGTGGCTGCTCTGGAGAGCTGTGGCAGGAGCTGGCACAGCTTTGGGAGCTGCAAAGGCCTGGAGAAGGAACATGCCCTGGAGATGGAGGGGAGTGAGGAGAGCACGAGGTACAGCTCAGTATGGGGAAAAAATCCAAACTGAAGAAAGGGC
>VXBI01000140.1:55770-79931 GCA_013397375.1 Toxostoma redivivum | reverse complement strand
CAAGAGAGACCTGGAGGGGCTGGAGCGTGTCCAGGGAAGGGAACGGAGCTGGGGAAGGGGCTGGAGCCCCAGCAGAGGCTGAGGGAGCTGGGAAGGGGCTGAGCCTGGAGAAAAGGAGGCTCAGGGGGGCCCTTGTGGCTCTGCACAACTCCCTGACAGGAGGGGACAGCCGGGGGGGTCGGGCTGTGCTCCAGGGAACAGGGACAGGAGGAGAGGGAACAGCCTCAGGCTGGGCCAGGGGAGGCTCAGGGTGGATTTTGGGAAAATTCCTCCATGGAAAGGGTGCTCAGGCACTGGAATAAGTTGCCCAGGCCAGTGGCAGAGTCCCCATCCCTGGAGGGATTTAAAAGTCACATGAACGTGGCACTTGGGGACATGGGACATTTTGGTGTGACCCCCCCTGGTTCCAGCCCTGTCTGACCCTGGTGGCTTCCCTGGGAAATGGTTCTGGGGATTTATGGACAGAGACAGCTCTGATCTGATTGTTGGGAAATAGAACTTTAATGAATAAAAACAACAAACAGGAAAGCATCAGCTGTACCGGGAACAAACTGGAAAAAAGCAGGGGTGAGGGTAGAGCAGGGATATTTATACATTTGGGGGCAGGAAGGGGTCTGGGGCAGGGATCCAATGGCAAAGAGCTATTAGGAATATTATAATTTCTGCAGTGAAAAGTAACCAATGGTAACAGAGAGAACTGAGAACTTTCTAGTAACAATCTCCATAGCTGAGAGGGGATTTTGGGAGGCAGCCTTGTGCTCACCATGACCAACAGCCTTGGGCTGAGGTTTTCTGCTCCTGCTGAGCCAGCTCCAGCAGTGGTGCTGAGTTTATGGCTGGAGTGATGGTCTAGAAGGCTTTTCCACCCCTGCAGCTCAGTGATTCCATGATTCCATGAGAACAGCGCTGCCTCTCCTCCTCCAGTGGGTGCAGGACGTTCAGCTCCGTGGTCCCTGAGGCACAACAGCCCCATGAAGAGTTCAGCAAGAGCTCCAGTGCTGGGAGAAGCTTTCCCATCATTTTGTGGCTCTCACACTGGACTCTGTCCAAGGGAAGGGCCCAGGTGAGCCAGGACAGCTCTGCTGGCCAGAGACAGAGGAGTTTCCTCTGAGTATTCCCACAAAATCCCAAAGCTGAGTGGGTGGAATGAGCTGGAACACGAACAGCTGCAGACGTGCCGTGGTCAAACCCCAACCTCTCCTTGTGTGAGACTTTGTGAGGGGCAAAGACAAGAACAAAGTGCAGCTCTGAGCAGCTCAGGCCCTGCAGGAGCTTTGGCTGCCCACAGTCAGCACAGGGCTGTGCCTGCTGCAGTCATTAACGAGGGCATGGCTGAGTGCACAGGTTCCAAGGGGAATTTTTGATCCCATCTCAGGAGAGGCTCCTGTGGTCAGTTCAAGGGGTTCCCTGTCAGCATTTCCCACGTGGCTCCATAAATCAAACCTTTGTGCAGGCAGCTCAGAGCCACAGGGCTGNCAAGAGAGACCTGGAGGGGCTGGAGCGTGTCCAGGGAAGGGAACGGAGCTGGGGAAGGGGCTGGAGCCCCAGCAGAGGCTGAGGGAGCTGGGAAGGGGCTGAGCCTGGAGAAAAGGAGGCTCAGGGGGGCCCTTGTGGCTCTGCACAACTCCCTGACAGGAGGGGACAGCCGGGGGGGTCGGGCTGTGCTCCAGGGAACAGGGACAGGAGGAGAGGGAACAGCCTCAGGCTGGGCCAGGGGAGGCTCAGGGTGGATTTTGGGAAAATTCCTCCATGGAAAGGGTGCTCAGGCACTGGAATAAGTTGCCCAGGCCAGTGGCAGAGTCCCCATCCCTGGAGGGATTTAAAAGTCACATGAACGTGGCACTTGGGGACATGGGACATTTTGGTGTGACCCCCCCTGGTTCCAGCCCTGTCTGACCCTGGTGGCTTCCCTGGGAAATGGTTCTGGGGATTTATGGACAGAGACAGCTCTGATCTGATTGTTGGGAAATAGAACTTTAATGAATAAAAACAACAAACAGGAAAGCATCAGCTGTACCGGGAACAAACTGGAAAAAAGCAGGGGTGAGGGTAGAGCAGGGATATTTATACATTTGGGGGCAGGAAGGGGTCTGGGGCAGGGATCCAATGGCAAAGAGCTATTAGGAATATTATAATTTCTGCAGTGAAAAGTAACCAATAGTAACAGAGAGAACTGAGAACTTTCTAGTAACAATCTCCATAGCTGAGAGGGGATTTTGGGAGGCAGCCTTGTGCTCACCATGACCAACAGCCTTGGGCTGAGGTTTTCTGCTCCTGCTGAGCCAGCTCCAGCAGTGGTGCTGAGTTTATGGCTGGAGTGATGGTCTAGAAGGCTTTTCCACCCCTGCAGCTCAGTGATTCCATGAGAACAGCGCTGCCTCTCCTCCTCCAGTGGGTGCAGGACGTTCAGCTCCGTGGTCCCTGAGGCACAACAGCCCCATGAAGAGTTCAGCAAGAGCTCCAGTGCTGGGAGAAGCTTTCCCATCATTTTGTGGCTCTCACACTGGACTCTGTCCAAGGGAAGGGCCCAGGTGAGCCAGGACAGCTCTGCTGGCCAGAGACAGAGGAGTTTCCTCTGAGTATTCCCACAAAATCCCAAAGCTGAGTGGGTGGAATGAGCTGGAACACGAACAGCTGCAGACGTGCCGTGGTCAAACCCCAACCTCTCCTTGTGTGAGACTTTGTGAGGGGCAAAGACAAGAACAAAGTGCAGCTCTGAGCAGCTCAGGCCCTGCAGGAGCTTTGGCTGCCCACAGTCAGCACAGGGCTGTGCCTGCTGCAGTCATTAACGAGGGCATGGCTGAGTGCACAGGTTCCAAGGGGAATTTTTGATCCCATCTCAGGAGAGGCTCCTGTGGTCAGTTCAAGGGGTTCCCTGTCAGCATTTCCCACGTGGCTCCATAAATCAAACCTTTGTGCAGGCAGCTCAGAGCCACAGGGCTGGATTTGGGAGCATCCTTGACTTTGAGAAGCAGGAGGCTGCATCCATAAGAAAAATCATTTCAATAAATGCAAGCCCTGGGTTCTGGGCCTTCAGAATCCTTTGAGTCTCTTTTTCCCACTGGATTTTGTGCATATCAATGATTTATCTCCTACAGGAGTGCTTGGAACAGTGGCCACGTTCTGTGACATGAGTTTTTTTCAAATATTCCTGAATGATGGACAAGGAGTTTGATACATAAATGGTCTGAAGGGTCCCCTCCCTTCCTGCTGTGCTCCTGACCCCTGAGGGGTGACACAAAGGGGGTCAGCAGGGAGCAATCCTGGTCCTAGGGAACGAGATTATCACGATATTGTCAGCCAAACTCCATCTCCATGGGCAAGGTGCCTTCTTTTGTTATCTCTGTGTTGGAATATCTCAAAAACAAGGAGTCCTGGAGAGCTGCTCTCTCAGAGGAATTGCTGAGACATCTGAAAATCAATTCTCTGGCTCTGGGAGGAGCTTTCAGTGAAATATTTCACAGGTCACTTGGTAAGGAAACCTCCATTCCAAAGGCTCCAAAGGAGCCATTACCAGTTCAACAGGGAGGGAAAAAACCACCTTGAGGATAGAAAGAGAGGTTGTGCTCACTTTGTAAAGGGTGGCAGCTCAGCCCAAACAGCCCAGATATTTTTTTATCTCTTGCAATATGAGGTATTAGAGCTTCATCCCTGATTGCACCTCCTCAGAGCCGAGTGTCCAGCACAAATCTCCTCCAGCCTCCTGTGAGGGACCATTTGCTGCAGCAGATGAGCACTGAGGTGTTATAAAGAGGCTGTGGAACCCCATCAGGTACCAAATAATGCAGCATTTGAGTGTCCCCTGAAGGATGAGCTGAGCCAGAACACAGCTTGTGGGCATCACTCTGCTCTTGTGACTGGGATGTGATTTAGGGCTTCACATCCTTCTCTAAAAAGTGCCAAAATTAATAATGAAATCAATGCCTTTCCCAAGCAGGGAGCAAAGCACCCATGGACAATGCTGCAGATTGGTTTGGGAAGAACAGGGACCCAAAAACTGTAAAATGATGAGGGAGGGAGAGGGAGTCAGAGCAGAGAGAGGAGCAAGGAGCACTGTAAATCACAGGATGAAATCATGGAGCAGGAGCCCAGAACTCCGAGGGTGGAGGGAGATCCTTGGTCAGGGAGCATCTCCAGCATCAAACCAGTCAGCGGGGATGGCAGCACAACCAGTGGAGGCTCCTGGAAAACCCTGTAGGGAATGGGGATGATCAATGGGAAATGGTCTGATCCATGGAAGTGATCTGATCCACAGAAAATGATCTGATCCATGGAAGTGATCTGATCCATGGAAAATGATCTGATCCATGGAAGTGATCTAATCCACAGAAAACATTCTGATCCATGGAAATGATCTGATCCATGGAAATGCACTTCCAGAGCCATGTAAATCCATGGCTGGATCATGTCCTTGGCCTCTGGTGCTGTTGTCACTTCCTCTCCTCAGACACATGGAACGAGATGGATTTTGGGATCCCTTCTGTCCCACCCCATGATAAACCAGAGCCAGGAAAACAGGGGCACAAGGAGATGCTCAAAGGTATGGAACGGTTCTGTGTGAGGAAAACTGGAGGATGAGATTCTCCAGTAGAGAAAAGGGATTTGCTGTAACAAAGTTTTGGAAGAAGTCAACAAAATCATGAGAGGACATCAAGGACTCAGCTTTTGATTCTCTTCCTGAAGAAGGAGAAGTGGAAACAAGCAGGAACCACGGTCAAAACAAACAGAAAACCTATTTCTTCATGCAACAGGTATTGGATTTGCTGAGCTCCTTACCAAGGAAAACTGCAAGTGCTGAAATCCTGCATGGGCACATGGGAAGAGTGGGAGAGGAACTGGGGAAAGATGCACCAAGGGGTGCTGAACACCTCATCAGGCTCAGGAATCTGCTGCTGGAGCAGGAACGTGGTCTCCCCAAAGCCTTGGAGATGATCTGAGATGATAAGAGAAGATTCTCATAGATAAATGTCTAAAACGGCTAAAAAAAGGTCTAAAAATGTCCAAAAAAAGTCCAAAAAGCCAGGAAGCAAAGGACAGGCATAAGTTCTTGGTTCCTGGAGTGCAAGGAAGTGGATTGTGAAGGGGTCTCTGCTGCAGACAGGACATTTCTCCATGGTCTGTGAAGGACAGGATGGAATCATAACCAGATTTGCAGGGCTGAGTTACTGAAGGTAGAAGAGGCAGGAGTTGCCTTCAGAGAATTCCTGGAGGAGCTCATAATAGTGAGTGAGAGGGTGACAGAACTGCAGCTGGAATTCAGTGGAGACAAATGGAAATGGATGCACACCGGGAAAACAAACCCTGACTCCAAATGGACCATAATGGGCTCTGAAAAATCCCCACTCAGGAAGGGGGGCTGGAGTTATGAGGGACATCTCTGAGGAAATGTCAGCGCAGCTCTTTGCAGGGGTCAGAAAAATGGGAAAACTGAATGGTGGGGACAGGCAGGGAATGAAAAGGAACCATCCTGGTAAAACACAAAGGTTCAGCTGCAAGCAGGAAACTGGGAGTCTTCCCTGTCCTCTTCCCAACTTCCAGAGGGACAGGGCAGAGGATTTACTGAGAGGAGCAATAAGGAAGGAAAACCAGACATTATTGGGTGCAGAGCTATTAAAGAGAGGCCAGAGGGAACCCCAAGGCACAGATGGCTGGAGCCAAGGAATTCTCATCTCTCCAGGCTTGTGCTGCTCTCCAGGGCTCCCCTGAGCACTGACCACGTGCTTATTGCTGCTCCAGGCAATGAGATCCAGGGCAGGACTGTTTGGGATAATCCAGGAGCCAGAGGGGTGAAGAGATCATGGAAGAACCAGAACATGGACCCAGGTCCAGGAGCTCTCATTCCAGGCTTGGCCCTGGGGTCTCCTCTTCATCACTGGCTGAGGCTGTCCCAGCTTGGTTTCTCACAGAAACTCACTCAGAGTTAATTGTGTCTTCACCCAAACGTGGGACAGTCGGACTCTGGTTTCACCTTCACTCATGTCTCAGTTGTGAGCTCAGGTTGGAGCTTAGACTTTCAAACATTTTGAAGGTCAAGCCTTGTGGAGCTCATTTCTGTGAAGCCTGAACCCTTTCTCTGCTTCCCAGACTTTGCCCTGATCACCTCTGGCAGAACTTTCCTTCTCATTTCATGAGGACTTTGGGTTTCTTCAAGATTTCGCAGAATCCCAGAATGGTTTGGATTGGAAAGGACCTTAAAGCTCATCCAGTGCCACCCCTGCCATGGCAGGGACACCTCCCACTGTCCCAGGCTGCTCCAAGCCCCAGTGTCCAGCCTGGCCTTGGGCACTGCCAGGGATCCAGGGGCAGCCACAGCTTCTCTGGGCACCCTATGCCAGGGCCTGCCCACCCTCCCAGGGAAGAATTTATTCCCAGTATTCAATCTAAACCTTCCTTCCTTCCTTCACCTTTAATCCATCCCCCTTGTCCTGGTCACCCCATGCCCTTGTGACAATGAATGAGTCTTTGAAGTTATTACAGGTCCTTTAACTAGAGAACTTGGTAAGAATATTTAGGAAAGTCAAGTGGATTTTGCCCATTGGTCTCTGGGCCGCTCAATCTCCTCCTTTGCTGCCTCCCTCACAAATTCCAGGTTGAAAAGCCTGGTTGAATTTCCCAGGAATTGGTCTCCCATGCTCCTTAATTCCCCTCCTTAGTGCAGTTCTTCCTCATTTGAACATCACTTTTAATAATCTGCTGTTTCTGGAGCTGCTCAGGAGCATTTTTTCCAATCAAGGTCTCACTGCTTTCTTTCCCTCTGATGGTGAGAAAATGTTAAGTGAGAGCTTTCACAGCAGAGTTAATGCTGTTAATAGCTCAGCTATTTCATCCTTGAATTCCTTTGGAGCTCTGGAATGAGAACCTGCTGGCACTACCTGAGTGTTACAGTTTATTTTGTCAGGTTGTTTTATAACTTCATCCACCGAGACATTGCTTTGAGCCACATTTTCTGACTCGTCCCCCATCAAGGTTTCCAGACTGAGGATTCCTGGAAACTCCTTTTTCCTGGAAACCTGCAGTTGGTTCTCTGCTGCACTTTGATCCTTTTTGTCCCATGCTTTGGATTATTGCAGCTTCCTGCTCAGGTGTGTTTGGGAAAGAAAATACCCCTGGGAGACAATGCCTGAACTTCCAGTGGGCATGGAGGGATGCAGAGTCCTGTGGACGGTGTGGAGGATGAGCCTCATGGAGGATCCAGGACTTGAGATTGTGTTGACCCAATCCTCCTTCCTCTGCTGCCTCCTTTTCCCCAGGATAAACACTGGGGTAACCCAGATCCTGCAGAACAGCAGCCAAATCTTCATGGAGGAGTAATTTTTACATGGGCAGAGAACGAGAAATGAAGTTTTAAACTAAAAGATGAGAGTTTAGATGAGATATTGGGAAAGAATTGTTCCCTGGGAGAGTGGGCAGGCCCTGGCACAGGGTGTCCAGAGAAGCTGTGGCTGCCCCTGGATCCCTGGAAATGTCCAAGGCCAGGCTGGGACATTGGGGCTTGGAGCAGCCTGGGATGGTGGGAGGTGTCCCTGTCATGGCAGGGGGTGGGACTGTGTGAGTTTTAGGGTCTCTTCCAGTCCAAACCATTCCATGATTACAAGGCTGGAGGCAGCAGTGGCCAAGTGGCCAAATGACCCCTGGCCTTTGCCACTTCCAGGGATGGATGGGGCAGACCCAGCTTCAACTTCCCCCACATCCCCTTGTTCCCCCCCAGGCAGATCCAGATTCTCCTCCATCCTGTTCTCCTCCAACAGCCCCAGTTGTGCTCCCAAAATCTCCCTGTCCTATCCCAAGCTGCCATTCGCCCCCAGCCCCTCCCAGCTCTGAGCTGCTCCCTGTCTCCCACAGCTCCAATTCAATTCCAGCCTCGTTGAGCATTTCACCGAGGCTTTGGCTGTTTGGTGGAATTTGTATCCAGCAGAAATTGGATTTGCTGTGCTGTTAGAAGCACTTCCTCCCTGGGAGAGGGAGCTGTGCCAGCATTAACATTCTGGTCACTGTGTCACCAGCACTGACGGTGCCACTGCTCCTTTGGTGCCTCCCTCCCCTGCTCTGGAGCACGGAGCAGCCTCGGGTTTCTCCTTGGGCTCCGTGTGAGCAGCCCCTGAGTGCCAGTGAGGAGCAGGATTAATGCCTGGAGTGTTTAACCCTTTCCCAGACCCCTTCTTCCAGGTGCACAGGAGCCAGCAGTGCCTCTGGAACAGGAAACACCTCAGGGAAGTCCTTCCATGTGTTGTAGGAATGAGGATCGTGAAGGGTGGGGTCCAATCCCCTGTTCCTGCTGCTGGCTTTGACTCTAAGCAGGATTGAGCCAGGTTGAAGCAGATCTGTCCAGCAGGAGTGGTCCAAGAGGTGCCACCAAGGATGAACATGAAGGGAAAGGTTCTTCCCTCAGCCAGAGGGTGCTGGGCACTGCCCAGGCTCCCCAGGGAATGGGCACGGCCCCGAGGCTGCCAGAGCTGCAGGAGCTGCCAGGGATGGACAGGCTGGGATTGTTGGGGGGTCTGGGCAGGGACAGGGGCTGGATCCATGATCCCTGTGAATCTTTTCCAGCTTGGGGTATTCCATGATTCTACCAGCCCGGGCCTAAGCTTTGGTTTTAGGGTGTTTCATCCAAGGTCTGGATCTCAGACATGGAGCGTGGGAAGGATCCTGTGGATCTCACCCCTGCAGGGGCCATTTCTCCACTCCACGCCCTTGCAGAGAGCCCCTGGCTCAGGCTGACAGAAATCCCAAGGGCAGTTTGGGAAGAGCAGCTTTCCCAGAGAGAGGGAGGCGGCACATTTGGGATGTGCTGTCCCTGTCCTGCTGCTTCCCGAGGAAACCCCTGCCGGTCCCCCGGGAAGCGGGAGCTGCTGGGTTTTTCTCTCATTTGCGCTTCCCGAGCGTTGTGCAGGGCGAAGTTGCCATCTAGTGGGACAGAGCATCCCTGCAGAGCTGCCTCGGGCTGGTCCCTCCAGGTCACCCCTGGGATGAGCACAGAGCCTCGGCCCAAGCGCATCGCTCCCCATCTGCAAACTGAGCACGGATCAAATGCCCAGCTCTAACCCCCACCTTGCTTTTAGCTCCAAACTCGCTTTTATTCCACTAATTTTAGGCAGGATGGATCCTGTGTGTGTGGCCACGGGAAGGGAAAAGCCACAGTTTGCTGTTCTGGGAATTTTCTGCCTGGCTGGGACTTGGTTTGGACTCTGAGGCTGCAGATCCAGGGCAGCGTTCAGTGACTGCAGAGCTGTTCTCCTTCCCTAATTGCCAGATTTTCCAGGGTTCTAATTAAAGCAGGAGCTCTGCGTGATTCCAACACCCACTGGATGCAGCTCCTGCGGGGAATTCGATTTAAAAAACAAAAGAAAAGGTAATAATTTTTTCCTACAAATCAGCAGCACACAAAGGGTGCTCCCCTGAGCCTTAGGGGGGACCCCTCCCTAAACACCCCCAAATTCCCCAAAACACCCCCAGAGGTGCTCAGGCTGCAATTCCTGATAGGAATTCCACAGTTCTGCCTTCTGTGAGTATCCCACATTTTGAAAAGTTTTGGCAGGTGTTACAATTTGCTGACCTTGTCCAGTAAGCATCAGGAATTCTGTAGGATTTCACAGAATCCAGGAATGGTTTGGGTGGCAAGGGACCTTAAATCCCAGCCAGTGCCACCCCTGCCAAGGGCAGAACACCTCCCACTGTCCCAGGTGCCCATTAAAAATCCGTGTGTAGTCTGGTTTGGGCAGGGAAAGGCACCAGGATCTCCCAAACTGCTCCATTTGTTGGCTCCAAGCACCTTCCACTCCCCCAGCCCCTCCCTGCTTCACTTTTCCATTGCTAATTCCCAGATTTCTCCCAGTCCTGCTCAAGCCCAGCCGTGTGTCCTGCTTTGGTGTCAATATTGCAGTTACAGAGATCTTGCTCTCCCAGTTCCATGAGATGAATTTTTTCTTATTTCCACAGTTTTTCTGATTGATTCTCCCATTTGTTCCCTCATCTTCTTCGGACTTTCTCCCTTTTTTCAGTAAAGTGTGGAAAAGTTTTTTCACCAGATTTTACCTTTTTTTGCTTTACTTTTTCTGTGGAGGGTGTGGGGGAAATGAAGGAATTTTTCCCCTACTCTTTGCCTCTGGAATTGGGAAGAGGGACAATTTCCCTGCTCTGCTGCTCCCTGGCTGCCAAAATCCTAAATCCCAGCGGGGCAGCAGAACTTTCATCTCCTTTCTTATCATTTATCCCCCGACAGAATGGTGGCAGATATTGCTTTTCGTTTTTCTCATTTCTTTCCCATCATTTTCCATCTTTTTTCTGTTGATTTCAGTAGTTTCCTTTTGTTTTTATTTCCTTTTCCCTTTCAATTTTCCATCCAGTTTCTCACATCACCCAGGTGGAAAAAAGATTTTCTTTGATCCTGCTTGAGTGGGTGGGTTTGCTTTGTTTTTTGGATTTTTTTCCTTCTTATTCTTTTTCCACAAAAGATGAAAGAACATTCCTGATGGGAGGATCTAAATCCCATCCAGTGCCACCCCTGCCATGGGCAGGGACACCTTACACCATCCCAGGCTGCTCCAAGGCAAATCCAGCCTGGCCTTGGACACTTCCAGGGATTCCAGGATCAGCCAGAGGAAAATTCCCTCCTTTTCCACCCTCATTAGCCCAACGAGGAAAGGTGGGAATTTCTCACCATGGGCACAATCAGCTGGGAGCATCCACAGAGAATGGGAATGAGAAAAAATCCTCAAGAATTGGCTGCCAGAGCCATAAATGATGGCAGGGCTTGTTCAGTGGGAGTACAAAATGCACCTAATAAATTTAATTGGGCCGAAATTAATTGGCCCTGCTTAATGGGCAATAATGGACAAGGACTGAACAGCAATCCCATGGAAATGATGGGATTTCAACACAACACACACCTGATGGAGCAGCACTCCTTGGGGATGGGCAGCCTGAGGAGTGGGAGGAGTGGAATTCTCCAGGCTGGGTGGGAATTGTTCCTGTGACACCTCCAAAATCCCCTTCCAGCCAGAGTTACCCCCTGCCACTTGTGCCTTTCAGAGGGGTTTGGTCACAAAATGTCTTAAAATGGGAATAAATGCTCTGCTGGAGCAGCATCCTATAGGAATTCCTGGAATTAGGAAGCAGACAGCAAATGCTCCTGCAGTTCAGCACTGCTGCACCCTCAGTACTGTGGGTAATAATTAACCAGGAGAATAAAAACATCTTTTCCAGGCTGATATAGCCTTGGAATAGTAGGAATTAATATTCCCCCTAAACCCACCCTGCTCCCTATAGCATGGCTGGAGTACAAAGGAATCAAGGTGATAACCAGGATTGTCCAGGAAAAGTGGGAATTAGGGAGGTTTGTTTTCATTTGAGGCTGATGAGGTTACTCAAGCCCCAATGTCCAACCTGGCCTTGGGCACTGCCAGGGATCCAGGGGCAGCCACAGCTGCTCTGGGCACCTTGTGCCAGGGCCTGCCCACCCTCCCAGGGAACAATTCCTTCCCAATATCCCATCCAGCCCTGCCCTCTGGCAGTGGAAGCCATTCCCTGTGTCCTGTCCCTCCATTCCTTGTCCCCAGTCCCTCTCCAGCTCTCCTGGAGCCCCTTCAGACCCTGCAAGGGGCTCTGAGCTCTTCCTGGAGCCTTCTCCTCTCCAGGTGAGCACCCCCAGCTCTCCCAGCCTGGCTCCAGAGCAGAGGATGAGGAATTCCCAGCTGTTTTGCTGGAAGTGCTGCACTTCAGACCCTTTAGCAGCAGCAGCAGCACTTCCCTTGGCCAGGGAGCAAAGCAATCCCAATCCTCTGGATGGCTCCAGAGCAAGGCAGTAGCTGTGGGTGTCCATCCTGAGCACATTCCAGAGCATCCCAGGATGGAAAGAAAGGTCCAAAATAGGGGTGGGGAAAGGTGAATTAATGGATACTTTTAAAAGTCTGACTCCATCTGCTGCCTCATGCCTCCTTTAGAGGTTCCTCCCAGGAAAGTGTTCAAGTGATTCCAGAATCCCAATGGCACCACAGGGCTGTAAAAATCCATCCCAAGAGCCTTCCCAGCTCACTTCCCATTGGAAAGGACACATCCCACTCCAGAACCAAAACTTCCATTAAATCATCCTTTTTACTTTTTTTTCCCCCCTGGGGAATCATTTCTTGTGGCAGTGGGAAGACTCCAAAGGATCTGGGACCCTGCACAAGGCACCAGCACCAGGACCCTGCACCCAAAAATTGGGCACCCAACCCTATCTGGGACCCTGCACCCCAACACTGAAGCCCTGTACCCCTACACTGGGTAAAAACTCCCCAAAACTGGGTCTCTGCACCCCACAATTGGGTCCCAGCACTGTCTGAGACTCTGCACCCCAATAGTGGGACCCTGCACCCAACACTTGGATCCTGCAGTGGTTGGGACCCCAGCTCTGGATTCCTGCTCCACCACCCCAGGCTGTGCCCCCAGAGGTGCCCCCAGCATTCCCTGGTTCTGTGATACCACGAGGGAACACCTGGACAAGGTGGAAAATTCTCCAGGATGAAGTGCTGGCTGTGACCATTCAGGGATTTGGGAGACATTTCTCCAGCAATCTTCTGCTGAAGGATCAGTTTTGTGTCCCTTGGTGTCATCCCCATGCCCAGGAGCCCTGAGGTTGGCAGAGACATTCCTGGAGCCTTGCAAACATTTGGAGTTTAATTAAAAGCTCTGTATAAAAATGTGTTTGTGGCACTGTTCTGGTAAAAGGAAAATAATAAATCCTGAACTTCAGCCAGGGACTGGCTGAGCATCCTGAGGGATTCCAAATTTCCCCTGATCCCACATTGCAGAGAAACATAATAAAACCCACTTTTATTTTCACTGGAAAGAAAGCACACAGATATTTCAATCCTCATCCCCTCCCTCCCCCTGGAATGAGGCACGGCAATAAAATCCTGCAAACTCCCATTTTCCCCTTTCCACAGGGAGAAACTTTCCTTGGATATTCTCCTACAAATTAAAACCAGCATTTCCCAAGGCGTGCAGAGATGAGGGAATGGGTTCCTCCTTTCCCAAATTAAATTAAAACATCCAAGCAGAACAATTCCCCGGGTTTTTTCCATTAAACCTTTCTGTCCCAGGGTTAGCAATCCCAGCCTGGCTCCATGGGCAGATCCCACTGGTTCAAGGGCACTTGGCAGCTCCAGGATCTGTCACAACCTCATAGTGATTTTTGAGGACTTTGCAGGAGCTTCGTTCTGTTCACTGGAATTCCATAACTGGGAGCTCACTGTCCAGGGAGAAAACTCAGAATCATGGAATCATTAAGGCTGGAAAAGATCTCCAAGGTCAAGTCCAGCCTTTGACCAAATCCCACTAAACCCCATCCCAAAGTGCCACACAGACCCATTTTTTGGACACTTCCAGGGATGTGGTTCCACCACTGCCCTGGGCAGCTTGGGCCAGTGTTTAACCTCCTTTTCAGCTTGGAATTTTTCCCAAATATCCAACCGGTAGAAAAGGAAATGTCACCTGGCCCTGGCTCTATCCAGAGTGGGAGACGGGAGACTGGACAGAGGAGGGGCTGCAGAGTGGGAATTGGATGTGGGAGGATCCTGTGCCTGATCCAGGCCGGCTCTGCAGAGGGTTCCTGGCATTCCAGGGATTCCCACCTGATTCCCTCGGAATCAACGAGGGGTCACTGGTGCCGTGGCACAGATTGGTGGTGGTGGGACCCGCTGAGGTCACATCCCACTGCGGGAATTGTGCTCATGCTGGAGCTCTGCCCCTCTTCCTCCCCTTGGATCAGCGCCGGGGCTGTGGCAGAGGGGGGTCCCCGCCCCGGGCTGTCGCTGTCCCCCCTCTCTGCCCCCGGTGCCCAGCTGTGCCCCCAGGGCAGGCGGGTTCCCCTTGTCCGGTGCCTTCTGCAGCTGCAGCTCCTGGAAGCGGTGCTGGAGCCCGCGGGAGGCCCGGGGCACGGAGCTCGGGGATGGGGAGGAGGCGGGATGGGGACGTTCCCTCTGTCCCTGCACAGAGAGGGAAAAGCAGGTGAGCCCAGGTTTGGGAGCTCCAGGGGGATCCTGCCCGCACACTCCTGGCTCCCCTTGGCTTGGAGATCAGCATGGACACACGGGACAGCTCCAGGCGGCAGGACACACATCCCGTCGCCCGATGGACATTTCACCAGCCAGCGCTGGACACGGAGCCCCGGGAGCTGATCTGGGGGTCCCCGAGGCTCTCTGAGACCCCAGGCCCGGTGAGACCCGGGCACCCGAACCGCAGCCCAGCCTCGGAGCAGGACCTGGGGCATTCACCTGGGCCAGGGGCTCCCTCGGGGCTGCTGGAGCCTTCTCTGGCCGCTGCCTGTGCTCGCCCTCCTGCACGGGGACAGCGACACGGCTGGCCCCACTCCCTGTCACCGCACAGGGCTGAGCGGGGCCGGCGTCCCCCCCCTGCCCTGCAAAGTGGAGGCTCCAAGATGAGCAGCGTGGGCTCCTCCAGGGGCTGATGCTGCCACGGGCTCCATGTCCTCCCTCCCAGTCCCTAAATCACCTGGTTGCTCTGCCCGGCGGCTCCCAGGGCTCCCTCCACGCTCTGCCAGTGGCCCAGGAGCCGCTGGATTTGCTGCCGGAGCCCCCGCAGGACGAGGAGAGCGCGGCTGGGGGAGCGCAGGGATGAGCTGGGGGGACACGGACGGAGGAAGGGTGGCACCAGTGGGACCCCCCTGTGCCCCCGGGCAGCGCCTGGGACCCACCCGAGAGCTGCGGGCGAGGGGCCCGGTGCCAGGGCAGTGCCGGGGCGGGGGCTGTGTCCCCACGGGGGGGTCCCCACGGCCGGGGAGCCCCCGGCCTGCCCCGGCACCGCCGGACCCCGCGGGCGGCTCGGGAGATGCTGGGCGCTCCTGCCGGCCCCATCCTGGAGGAACAGCGAGAGAGGGATCAGAGCAGCACCGGCTCTGCCCCCCGAGCCCGCTCAGCCTCCCCGAGGAAAGCTCTGGAGCCCGGTCAGAGCTTCCAGGGAACATCTGGAACAACCCAGAGGTTTGGCAGGAGGAGAACAAGCACAGAAACACGCGGGAGGACCCTGCTCTGACCCCCAGCGCAGTCCGAGTCCCCGACACCACTGTCCCCACCAGCCTGGGGGGACAGAACCGCGGGGTGGCCTTAGAGGAGCAGCACATCTGGGCTGCTGTGCCCCCCTGGCCGATCCCGCTCCCTGCGGCTCTGGGTTGGAATGTCCCGGCAGTTCCCTCACATCCCCCCGTCCCCTCCTCCCCTCCCTGACCTGCTCCAGGGCCTCCTGGAGCTGCCGAAGGGTCTCAGCCGTGTCCCTCTGGAGCAGCCCCTGGAGCCGCAGCGTCACCCGCAGCCTCTGCAGCAGAACCGGAGTCACCCTTTGGCTGCCCGGGGCCACCCTCCAGCTCCTGGGGGCTCTTCCCAAGGGCAGTGTCCAGGCAGGATGCCCAGGTCCCTCCTGGCATGCTGGCACTACCCCAGCCTTGATGCCCATGGGAAGAGCTGATGTTTGGTAGGTCAGTGCCCAGGAATTCTCAGCCCTCCCCCAAGCCCTGCCTGCTCCTCTGCCCTTCCCAAATCCAGCTCTCCCTGCCTCTGCCGGAGCTCCCCAGGGACCTCCTGACCTGCAGACAGTCACTCCAGTCTGCCTACAGCCACAAGGGTGGTTTTCCCAACAAATTCTCCTCTTAAAAGCCTCAGTCCCTCAATAAAACCTCCCTGTGGATAAATCCAGTTTGGCTCTTTAGGAATTTGGGCAGCAGGGAATGTTTCCCATGGGATGTGTGTGGCTGGAAAAGGAAAAGGGGCTGAGCTGCTGCCAGGGGAGTGAGTGAGGTGCGTGCTCATTCCCACGGCCCCTGGGGTGTGATCCTGGCCCCGCTGGAAAGCCGGCAGTGCACTGACCTCCAGCAGCTCCAGTTTCTCTTCCAGTGAAGTTGCTGTTCTCCTTCTGTCCTTGTCCAGCCACTCCTGGCCCACACAGGCTCCCTGCCCCTGCCAAGACTGGAAAAATCCCCTCTTTTCCCATTCCCACATCTTTGCCCCTTCCAGGAGCCCTCTGGCCCTCCCATCACACCCAGGAGCAGCAAAGCAGAGCCATGGCACAGCCACCCCAGCCTGTCCCTGCCATCTGCAGCAGTGCCAGGCCACCCCTGCTTGGGCCACCTCGAGGTCACCTCACCATTCTCTGCAGGTCCGTGTGGCACTGGTGCTGGGTGTCCCAGGTGTGTCCCAGCAGTGCCAGGCCAGTCCTGTGCCAGGGACACCGTCACCCACATCCCCAGTCCTGCCCCAGCCCAGCTCTGCCCTCAGGGTGCCCATCCTGGGCTTCCAGAGCCACCTCCTGCTCCAGCCTCAGGGCAGGACCCATCCCTGGAGCCCCCATACCTGGCTCTGTCCCCTTGGCTCCAAGGCTTGGTGCCAGATCCCAGCTCTCGTGTCCCCTCCTGGCTCTTCCAGCGCAGTGGCCCCCCCTGGCACCCAGGGTTGGGGTTACAAACCCATTTTCCCCTTTTCCATTGCATTTCCTCATGCATTTCCACGGGACACAAGGACCAGGGCCCAGCTTGGTGTCCTGGCCTCATCCTGCTGCTCTCCAGATCCCAGCAGGAAGCAGAGCCAGGAGCCTCCCTGCATCCATCCCTGCCCCCACCAGTGCATCCAGTCCCAGCTGGGGCCGTGCCCGTGACAGAGCCCCAAGCCCAGACCCCAGGGCCGTACCTGGCAGGGCAGCCCCCCTTTCTGGTCCCCACGCAGCCATGGGGACACAGGGGACCCCCATTGCCCGGGGGCTCCCACGGCTGTGCCAGCACCTGCAGGGAAAATGGCATTTGGGGGAGGGAGCCCCACAAACCCACAGAAACCCCACAGGCAACTGGGGCTGGTCCCTGCCACCATGTCCTGGCCCTGCCACGTCCCTTCCCCTGCTTGTCCCAGCCCTGTCCCCTCCCTCAGCACCTCCCAGTGCCCCAAGGCCAGCCCGGACTCACTCTTGCTGTTTTCTGCTCCTGCCCTGTCCGTGTCCTCCACAGCGAAGGTGACATTCCCTCTGCGTCCCCACAGAGCTGGTGGCTCCTGTCGCCTCCTGCCCAGGGCAGGTTGTCCCCTGGTTCTGGCACTGCTGGCCCTGGGAAGACTGCTGCCTGTCCTTGTGCCAGCCCTGCTCCTGCCAGCAGAGACCCCTGGAGCTCTCCAGGAATGCCCAAGCAAGGCCGTGGCCACCAGGTCCCCACGGGGAGAGTCCCTGCAGCCCGGGGCTGGCTGGACAGAGGGGGATGCCCAGGGCACCCCCACATGGCTCTGGCTCAGCTGGGAGATCCTCGCTCCCAGGGACTCCAGGCTGTCCCTCCTGCTCCGGGATGGAGCTCTGTCCTGCCAGGGCTGTCTGTCCAGCTGTGCCCGACTGTCCAGGCTTCTCCCTGTGGGGAACAAGGATTCATCCTGCCCAGGATGAGCTCCTTCCCTGGGGACATCCCCAGCAGGCTCCTGCTGGCACAGCAGTGGCTCCACCATTCCCTCCCAAAATCTGGCAGCGAAGTCCTCGGTGCAGATGGAGCTGGAGCTGCTCCAGTGGCCCGGGCTGGGCCAGGAGCCCAGGAGCTGAGCCCAGGAGTGCTTCTCTTCCCCTGGAACAGGGCTGCCACCCCGGGCACACCCAGCACCACGTCCTGACAGCTCTGTGGAGCACAGCAGAGCCATGAGCCCACCCCAGTGGGAAGGAGCCATCTCATCCTGCTGGATCTGAACCACCTTGGAGGGACTGACAATTCCTGTTCTTATAAGGGAGCACTTGGGGTGCACCAAAGCACCGACACTGAACACATCCCACCCTCTCCTACCAGATCATTGACTGCTTCCAGTAGGAAAAGCCACAATATCATCCTGATTTTAATTTTAAACCAGGGTCATTTTTGACCTTGATACTCCCTGGGTCGGCACAGCTTGGCAGGGGGGGGCAGTGCCAGGGAGGCCTGGCAGCATCCAGGAT
Source organism: Toxostoma redivivum (assembly GCA_013397375.1). Classification (NCBI taxonomy): domain Eukaryota; kingdom Metazoa; phylum Chordata; class Aves; order Passeriformes; family Mimidae; genus Toxostoma; species Toxostoma redivivum. The sequence continues at coordinate 61,991 of VXBI01000140.1, read as the reverse complement.
GGGGCAGGGATGCTGCCAGCTCTTTCCAGGAAGAAATTTTCTCTAATATCCAATCTAAACCTCCCCAGCATAAATTAAGGCCATCTCCCCTTGTCCTGTCCCTGTTCCCTGGAGCAGAGCCCGACCCCCCTGGCTGTCCCCTCCTGGCAGGGAGTTGTGCAGAGCCACAAGGGCCCCCCTGAGCCTCCTTTTCTCCAGGCTGAGCCCCTTCCCAGCTCCCTCAGCCTCTCCTGGGGCTCCAGCCCCTTCCCCAGCTCCCACCATCATTCCCAGCCAGGAATTGCTCTGCATGAGAACTGCGGGGGCAAGCAGAGCTGAGAAAACCCCAAAGTTCCCCATCCCCACTCACCGGCCATCCCAGGACACTGCTGGGAAGAATGTCACTGTCACTGTCACCGTCACCGTCACCGTCCCCGCTGCCACCAGCGCTCAGCACAGCCACACCTGGATGCTGCAGGGGGTGGAACAGGGAATGGAACAGGGAATGGAACGGGGGATGGGGCACTGCCAGATGTGTTCACCGGGGGGGACACGGCAGGAGCACCCCAGTGCTGGTGCTGCGTCCACACCCCCACATCTGAGCCCCGCAAAGGAACCCCCCCTTCCCACAGCCCACACCTGGATTAGCTGAGCATCAGCGGGGTCCACATCCAGGATCCTGAAAGCCTCGGGGTCCAGGGCTGCAGAGAGGAGGAAAGAAGCGCCGAGGGTCTCAAAGCCCTTGGGGGTGAGCCAGGAATCCCCAGGGGGATTCTCCAGTGGGGCCGGGCAGGGCAGGAACCACCCTGGGATCCCAAAGCGCTGCAGGCTGGACGGGATGGGGCAAGGCTGAGCCGGAGCAGAGGTGTGCTGGGCCCGGTGTGCTGGGCCCGGTGTGCTGGGCCAGGGCTCAGTGAAGGCGCTGAGACCGACACAGCCCAGCCCAGCCCAGCCCGGCCCAGCCCGGCCCGGGCCGGCCCAGCCGCCTCCGGAGCTGCGGTGCCAGCGGGTGATGGGCACCGGGGATTGTTTTCCCTTAAAACCGGGCAATGGGCACTGGAGCTGCAGCCGGGAGCTGCAGATCCCCGGGGTCATCGCCGTGCCCAGCGCACAGGGAGGGTCCCAGGGCCGGGGTCCCCCCAGCGCAGCCCCGACTCACCTGGGGCCGGCACAGAGGAGGCAGAGCCAGACGGGCAGGGCTGTGTGTCCCTGTCTCCCGGCAACATCCCGCAGGGATTTGTCTCAGCCTGCCCGGATTGCCCGGACCCTCCTCCAGCTGCCCTGGGGCAGCTCCTCCCCACCACCCCAGGGATTCTCCGTGTCTGCTACCTTCCCCTGAGCCCCGTTTGCTGTTCCTCATTCCCTGTTCCTTCTCCTCCGGGCCATCTTCCCCCTTGGCCGGATCCCCTGGGACATCTCCAATCATCTCTCCTAGCCCCTCTCCCTCTCGGCCAAACCCTGCCTTGGTTCTCCTCCTCCAAGCTGGTGCTCCCAGATAATCTCCTTCCGTGCTCCTGCTTCCCTGGACCTCCTGCCCTTGGACACCTCCTGCCTTGGATAACTTTCCCTGGATCACCTCCCCTCCTGCCCCTCAAACCACCCTCCCTGGACCATCTCCTCCCCTTGGCAGTTCTCCCCCGGATGCTTCTCCTTCCCTGAACCAGCACTTCCCTGGACCTCCTTGTCCTTTGGGCAATCTCCTTGAAGCAACATGTCCTGCATCTTCTCCTTCCTGTGCCACCTCCCAGGATCCCTCCCCGTCCTCCATGCCATGTCCATGTCCCCTCTCACACCCAGAGCTGTTCCAGGACCTGCAGCCCTGGGAGCCAGTGACCATCTCAGCACCACAGCTTTTAAAACTCCCGAATCCAAGTTTTATTTCCGTGTAGGAGAAGAGGGATCACTCACAATATATTATTGTTCAAAAAGAAAATACATTCAACAGCATTTATAGTGGAATGACATTAAAATCCTCGAGGAGGAACAGAAGGACCAGGAGATGGTGCTCTGGTTAAGTGCTGCTGATAAGATGATCTCTGGAAGATGGAGCAATTTTTTCCATTAGCCTAAAATCCAGGGGATTTCTGGGTTGGGGTGCTCCTTGTGCTCCCCCACACTCTGTGGAGCTGTGCAGGGTCTGTGACAGGGGTCCCCAGACTGATGAGGCCACGGGGGCACAGCAGAGGGGACCCTCGGTGCCAGCACTTAGGGAGCAACATCCTGCTCCCTGCTCTGCTCCACCTGGGAACACCCCAATCCAGCCTGGGAACAGCCTGTGCTGGAGCTGCTCCCTGCTCCAAGCTCCCAGGTGACACTTGCATTGACACAGCAGAAAGGAAAATAAGGCATTCTGAAGAGCTCCATTTCAGCCATCGACAGACCTGGCTCAGGCCTCGAGTGGGACAAATCCCCCGGGACACTTTGGTGCTGCCACAACCAAGGCAGCAGCACCAGGATCAGCGTGGGCATCCTCCCTCTCCCAGGCAGGACACCTGGGGCTGGGACTTGGGCAGCTCTGCACAGGCTGACTGCCAGGCTGCATCATTTAAGATCAGCTTTCCCGAGCCAGGGCAAAGCTCCAGGAAGGAGTGAACATTGCAGAGCAGCTGCTGCAACTCTCAGGACACTGGGAAGCAGCTTGGAGCATCCCACTCCCAGGAACCCCTAGTGCCACTCCTCCAACCCCTAACACATCGTTTCCAGGTGGGAATGGCTCTGGAACTCCTTTTCCATGCTACAGGATCCAGCTCTGGAGCAAACATCGCTTCCCTGCAATGGGAATCGTTCCATCACTATCCCCCGAGCTCAGGGACGAGCTGAGGGGAATCGTACTCGTGCTGTAAAAACTCAGACAGACACTTCTGTCTTCATCATTTTACATCTATTGTGTACCATAGAAATTTAAGCAAAATAATTTTTATATATTTATATATATATGTATAAATTAGAAGCAAATAAATAAGATTAAAGGGTGCACTGAGAGCAGTGGGGGCTGCCCCACAGCACGGTGACGCTGTCCGGGGCCGTGGGGACTGTACACGGTGGGGACCACAGGAATGGAAGTGCTGAAAGCTGATCAGGAGACTGATGGATGAGGAACCTGATTGCATAAGTGTCCCATGTGCAGCCTGGATATTCCAGTTACCATTGCCTCAAGATTCGTTATTGCTAATTAATTTCCACGTGGGTGTGACAGGCCCAGCTCGGGGTGGCCCCGGAGGCAGGGTCAGGGTGATATGATGGAGAGCCAGAGAAGGAGACAGCAAAAATGAGATCCAGCAGTCAAAAATGAGATCCAGTGCATGTCTCCAGGTGCTCCCTGCTACTCCCTGGCCCAGCAGATCCCATCTTTGGGATGCTGCCACCTCCTGCTTCCCCTCGGTGCTCCAGGTCCTCACCTGTCACCAGCAGGGCTCGCTCGGCTTCTCCCAGTGCACCCAGGGCCAGGCACCACCCAGGGTGGTGGCACCCAGCAGGGGTGAGGGGGGACGAGAGGTTCCCAGCCCTGAAAAACTGGAGCTGCTCCAGGGAGAGCCCAGGATGAGGGAGGAGAGGGACAGGAGNCCAGACTGATGAGGCCACGGGGGCACAGCAGAGGGGACCCTCGGTGCCAGCACTTAGGGAGCAACATCCTGCTCCCTGCTCTGCTCCACCTGGGAACACCCCAATCCAGCCTGGGAACAGCCTGTGCTGGAGCTGCTCCCTGCTCCAAGCTCCCAGGTGACACTTGCATTGACACAGCAGAAAGGAAAATAAGGCATTCTGAAGAGCTCCATTTCAGCCATCGACAGACCTGGCTCAGGCCTCGAGTGGGACAAATCCCCCGGGACACTTTGGTGCTGCCACAACCAAGGCAGCAGCACCAGGATCAGCGTGGGCATCCTCCCTCTCCCAGGCAGGACACCTGGGGCTGGGACTTGGGCAGCTCTGCACAGGCTGACTGCCAGGCTGCATCATTTAAGATCAGCTTTCCCGAGCCAGGGCAAAGCTCCAGGAAGGAGTGAACATTGCAGAGCAGCTGCTGCAACTCTCAGGACACTGGGAAGCAGCTTGGAGCATCCCACTCCCAGGAACCCCTAGTGCCACTCCTCCAACCCCTAACACATCGTTTCCAGGTGGGAATGGCTCTGGACCTCCTTTTCCATGCTACAGGACCCAGCTCTGGAGCAAACATCGCTTCCCTGCAATGGGAATCGTTCCATCACTATCCCCCGAGCTCGGGGACGAGCCGAGGGGAATCGTACTCGTGCTGTAAAAACTCAGACAGACACTTCTGTCTTCATCATTTTACATCTATTGTGTACCATAGAAATTTAAGCAAAATAATTTTTATATATTTATATATATATGTATAAATTAGAAGCAAATAAATAAGATTAAAGGGTGCACTGAGAGCAGTGGGGGCTGCCCCACAGCACGGTGATGCCGTCCGGGGCCGTGGGGACTGTACACGGTGGGGACCACAGGAATGGAAGTGCTGAAAGCTGATCAGGAGACTGATGGATGAGGAACCTGATTGCATAAGTGTCCCATGTGCAGCCTGGATATTCCAGTTACCATTGCCTCAAGATTCGTTATTGCTAATTAATTTCCACGTGGGTGTGACAGGCCCAGCTCGGGGTGGCCCCGGAGGCAGGGTCAGGGTGATATGATGGAGAGCCAGAGAAGGAGACAGCAAAAATGAGATCCAGCAGTCAAAAATGAGATCCAGTGCATGTCTCCAGGTGCTCCCTGCTACTCCCTGGCCCAGCAGATCCCATCTTTGGGATGCTGCCACCTCCTGCTTCCCCTCGGTGCTCCAGGTCCTCACCTGTCACCAGCAGGGCTCGCTCGGCTTCTCCCAGTGCACCCAGGGCCAGGCACCACCCAGGGTGGTGGCACCCAGCAGGGGTGAGGGGGGACGAGAGGTTCCCAGCCCTGAAAAACTGGAGCTGCTCCAGGGAGAGCCCAGGATGAGGGAGGAGAGGGACAGGAGCTGGGAGCAGGTGCTGGGATGCAGGGACCCTCCAGCCCCAGCCTAGGCCAGGCTTGTCTGGCTGAACGGGACCAAGGCTCCATCCCAGCAGCACCATGGCATCTCTCCTCTCCCCATGGCATCTCTCCCCTCCTTTCCCCATGGCATCAGGCACAGCTCAGCAGGGAGACACCAATGGAAAAGCTGGAATCAAGACCCAGCCCCCATGTACAGGGATATGGAGCAGGGACACAGAGCCAGGAGCATCACTGGGATGAAAACTCTTCACTGCATCAGTCTGGCATTCCCAGCCTCGCTGAGGCCACTTCCCCTTCAGATGTGGTTGCAGGAAAACCAAAGCAAACCTCACTCAAACCACTCCCACACGATAAAGACAGGCCCAAGCTTTGCCTGAACACATCAGATTGTGGGGAAGCACCTCCAACGCTCTTGAATAAAACAAAAACCAGGTCAAAAACCACAAAGTCACCAGCTGAAATATCCTGCTTGGTGTTACTGGGATGACTGGGCACTGTGGAACCACCAAGAGCCTCCGGGATCAAGTGCCATGGCTCCTGGGCACAGTTTTCCAAGCAGAGTTGTGTCCGTCTTTGAAGAAAACCTGAACCAGGAGCAGGATTTGTTTTTTTAAAAAAATAATTCCATAAAGTCCACGCAGAAATGGAGTCTCAAAAAAAAAACAAAAACAAATGGCAAAGAGAAGAGCTCACACAAGCACAGCATTCCCACAACCCGGGCATCTTTGGAAGTCGACGTCTCGGCCGCCAGAGCCGAGGCACTGGAGGATATAGGCAGCAACTCCTGACAGAGATGAACATCCTAAACCCAACCCAGCTCCACGTGTCCATGCTCCTAAGCAGTCTCTGGAAAAGCCATCATTTAAAAAAACAAAACAAAACAAAAACCCAAAAAAAAAAAAAAAGGGAGGTATTTATTAGAGCAAAAAAAAAAGNCAAGGGAGGACTGCTCTCCAGGGGGACAAAGCCACTGGTGGGACATGATGGCCAGGGACACAATGACCAGCAAGGCAAAGTGGCCAACAGCCCTCCCTGCCAGAGCCCACAGCCCCAAAAAGCCAACCAGCCCCCAGAAGTGCTCTAAACCCACCCAGAAGGGTGTCCCAGACCCACCCCCTCTTGCAGGGTCTGTCCTCCACAACCATCCCACAGCACAGGCAGCCCAGTCCCTGCATCCTGAACCATCCTGAACCATCCCACAGTGCAGTCCCTGCATCCTGAGTCATCCTGAACCATCCCACAGTGCAGTC